>CM062820.1:577169914-577554793 GCA_031772625.1 Pinus tabuliformis
TTTCTACAGGAAGTCTGTGCAATTTCTACAGGATGTTTGGCCGTGGAGGTTTTTGGAGATGGAGGAGTGTTGGAGTGGTGTGGAAGGATAGGTGAGATGGAGATGGAGCTGGTGATGGCTCAGGAGCAGAGAAATCAGATGGAGGAAGAGTGTATGTAGTGGTTTGATGGTTGGAAGGATGGTGATCAACGAAAGTTGAAGTGAATGGAGCTAAGTGAATAATGGATGAGTTGGAGGGTAAATGAGTTGGACAGAGGCTGAGTAGGTGGATTGAGGAGAGATCAAGAAGAAGAAGAAGAAAGTGGAATGATGAGGAGCAGCGTAAATGAAACAAATGACTTATGCACCCAAAAACGAGAAATTCATTAACCTATGATAACTGTGCTATGAAACCTATGAGCAGCAATGGAAAACCAAGAAATGAAACTTGTGCATGGAAGTGAAATGTAGAAGTATGGTTCAATTTCAAAAGTGCATGGACGGATCTTCAACGAAAATGTCTATGTTGCAGCTTGCATGGAAGTGAGAAGAACTGCGTTTCTTTTTGGTGGTTGGTTATGGGCTGCACCCCAATCCCTAAGAGAGATGGCAGTGAGCCTTAACAACCTTTTGCTGGAGCTCCAATAATTTATAACTATCCTCCTATCGAATCTAAGCAACTGAAACAAATTCACCATAAACTAATCCTATCTAAGCTCATGAAAAAGACTAGATTAACAAACTGTAAATTCGAATTGCATGTGAAAGTAAAGAAACAAAGTGCTGGAACAAAAGGAAAATAACACTACAAAACAGAGGAGATCTATTGCTCTCAGCTTGGGCCCTAACCTGAGAGCTATAGCTCCCTTAGAAACTCAGAATGAGATCAAAATCTGCCTGCCTTTATTCATAAACGAAAGTCTGATGACATGCCAAAATTGGCTTACAAAACCGAGCTGTAGCTCGTACTTCCAAATTACAAGAGCAATACCAAAGTTCAAAAAGCTCCTATCCAATGCTACGGCCTCAGTATTTATGCCAAATGATCATCCAACAGGTGTCCTTGATTTTAGGAGCTCGGCTGTCCAACTGAAGTTTAAACTGCTGATCCTGTAGGACAGTCATAACTGTTGTTCCTGTAGAACAGTTATAACTGTTGTTCCTGTAGAACAGTTGGCTGCTTCTAAGCTCGGTGGGGAGATGGATTGGAGCTCGGAGCTATGGTGGGAATCACGAGGAAGGTCCCAAGACCGTGGACATCCTCTCCTAAAAACCAGCAGTGCCACCTCATTGTCTCCTTGTCTCCTTTTTCGTGATCTTTGCTCCCTTTTAATGCCAAAAACCTGAAATTATCATGCATTAGTCACGTAGATAGAATGCCTACCCTTCTTCCTACAAACAACACGAATAAACCAAGAAATGAATGCATAAGCAATAAAAACGAATGGTTTGAGCAGAGCAAGTAGGCCAAATGAGCCCAAATTGTACCAAAAATTGGGGCTCATCATCACCCCCCAGCTAAACTATTTGCTCATCCTTGAGCAACTTTGCCCTGGCTCCTCGTCTTTGGCCGAGAACTAGAGCCCGGAGCATGCTTTTCCTTCCCTGTTTTTGGTGGCCTTGCCTTTCCTACCGAGGGTGGCGCTTCTTCCTTTCCCGTTTTCGGCGGCCCTGCCTTTGCTGCCTCTGGTGGTGACGAAGGCGATGCTTCTTCCCCCTTTCCTATTTCCTTGAGCCGGGCTTCGGAAGGCGACTGGCCTATTTTTCGTGTCCAGGAAGTTATTTTTGGGCTCCCCTTTTCGGGGGTGGCTGATGTTTTAGAGGGGGTTCTTGCACTGGGTGAAGTAGGGACATCCCCTGAAATGGTTTGGCTGCTGGGTGGAGGCTGTGGCTTGCCCGTGGTCATCCTCTCTTGCTTCTCCTGGCTTCAGATGGTAGAGGGGTCTCCCTCTCCCTTTTCTCCTTCGGTTTTGGAGGTGTACTGAGGGCGGCCAGCGCCGCTGCTGCCTCCTTTTCGAGAATGCCAGCCTTCTCTTTCTTGCGTTTCACCTTTTCGGGGCTTCCTGTAGAAGCATGTTTCTGCAATTTCGGGCTTCCTGTAGAAGCCTTTGTCTCCGTTTTTGGCTTCCTGTAGAAGCCTGTTCTCCAACGATTTTCGGGCTTCCTGTAGAAGCCTTGGTCTTTGCTTTTGGGCTTCCTGTAGAAGCCTGCTTCTCAATGATCTTCGGGCTTCCTGTAGAAGCCTTTGTTTTGTTTTTGGGCTTCCTGTAGAAGCCTTTTTCTCAATGGTTTTCGGGCTTCCTGTAGAAGCCTTTGTTTGTGTTTTCGGGCTTCCTGTAGAAGCCTGTTTTTGCTTTCCTGTAGACACAGGTGTCTCCACCTCTGCTTGCTTGCCTGCCTGAGTTTTACTTTTTACTTTGGTTGCAGGTGCTGTTGAGGTACTTGGGCTGACGTGGACCACCTCAGCTTTGTCCATTCTGCTCTTCATCCTCTTTTCCCTTGCTGACAGGATAGGTGTGCCACCTTTTTCTTTGTCCTCCTTTTCCTCATGCTTCTTCCTTTGTTCCTTCTTCTGTACTGTTGTCGGGGTCTCTTGGCCTTCTTCTTCCTGTTCCTCGGCCACTGCTTCTTGTTCCTCACTGCTGGAGGAACCCGTTTCCTCGATCAACATTTTAATGTCCCCATCTTTTGTTAAATTCCGGAAGGATTCCCATGAGAGGGGGACCTTATATGAATGCAATGCATCCTCCACAAGAAGCTTGATCAACCCATGGTGGGCTATCTGATCTGGTATTCCCTCTTTCAGCTTTGTAGCACACTCCATTAGAGACTGCAGGAGGTAATAAGGGATGCTCAGTTTTTGTTCTACAGGAAGGTCAATTCGGTGCCTCAACTCAGTGAGCAGCCGAAAGTGATATGCATACACGATGCTGAAACGACCTTCACAAGTAATATATTTCATGATTTGCAAACTGACTTCATTCCAAGGTGGCAACAGGCTCGTTCTTCGCACTCCATTTTTGTCCTCCGAGAATTCTTCCTCAGGTGGAAAGAATTCTTTCTTTGCCTGCTGACTCAGCTTTCTCTCCTCTTTATCCCACGGCAGACCCATAGGAAGTTCTGTGATCCGACTGATATGTTCTGGGGTGATCTTGAGGCTTAGACCTCTGAAGTTCACTGTGGCCAGTGTCTGAGATTTAGGCTTCAGAGCCTGCAAGAATTCTTCGGCTACTTCATCATCGTAACCCTGCAGCTTATCACAAAAAGGCATCCATTGTGCTCTGGTGAAGAGCTCTACCACTGCCGGGTTTCTCCTTAGTTTAGTTGAATCAGTGGGTTCCCGTCTTATAAACCCACCCGGCATGATGAACACGGTCGTTTTAATTAAAGGTGGCAAATGCAAAAGAGATTTGGTCTATTAAGACAGAGCATGCACATAATCCACAAAATTCAACACAGTCTACTTATACCGACATCCTGTAGAACGACAGCATAGGCACAGCAAACAACAATTCCACCAATATCTTTATGACCCGACTGTGGACGATGGTCTTGCCACTTCTACTAACCAGTTGCATGAGAGTTCAGGGTTACCTCTTTAATTGGCCACCTTTTTCGTGAGGCACCCGCTTCCCTGTAGAAGACTGCGTTCCTGTAGACTGCGTTCCTGTAGAACTGCGTTCCTGTAGAACTGCGTTCCTGTAGAAGCAGTGCGCAATTCTCGGGGAGGACTGTAGTTGGCCCGCGCTCGAGGTGTGCTTTACCGGCGTTCTGGTAGCCAACAGCTCGGCGTATCAAAGTGCAGAGGAGATCAGAATAGCCACCCGAGTTTGAAGTGTTGGATGATAAATGCATGCGCATGATCTAGCCGATTAGATTTTGAATCGGCGCAATCCGTGGCGCGGGGGATGAGCTGTCCCCGCCGGACCGTTGGGCGACGTCATCCATCATCCGCCTGCGTATTCACTTGCTGCCGCATCCGTTCCCACAGATTTGCCGCCGCCCTTTCCTGTTAAACTCATGCTCTGACGAGAGTGTTCTCACGTGCGTGCCGTTCATTCTCTTTGTCGTGGCCGCCACCCAAACATCCAATTACACTTTAACTAGCCGACGTGGCCAGTCGACTGGCCATACGGCCGCTCAACCATTCAATTTTACGCTTTGCAAACGATTTCAAAGTAAAATTCATGCGATTTGATGGAAGGAAGGGTTGAGACACTTACCTGCGTGGCTGCACACGATTTTTCCAGTTCTTGGACGATGGTGAGTGGATCTACCTGCTGCATGCGACTTACACAGACCCGGAGGCTCGTGGTTACAGGCTGCCAACGATGGAGTGGATGTTTTGCTTGCATGCGCCCGCATTTTATTTCAGATGGCGGTGCTGTGAATGGTATCCACTCGAGCAGGTTGAACTGTTACAGGATTCCCGCGAGGTGTCTCGTAACAGTCCTTTCTCCTTGGGTGCATGCTGCACGATGGAGGTTCTGGCCTTTCAATCACGTTCCCGGAGCTCTTGATGCCTGCGGTATGAGATCCAGCATTTGTTTAACTTTGAAAATGGCTTTCCCGCGAGAACTCATCGATCTTCTTTGTTTGTGCAGGGACTTGGTCGCATGTCGACAAGGATGGTGGAGCAAGGTGACAGCAATGTGCAAGGGTGCCAACAGAGGCTTGCATGCATCCATACCAATCCATAGTCGCTAAATCTTCTTTTAAGATGAATTCTGGCCGTCCAAAACTCCTACAGGAAGTTTCCTGTAGAACACAGAGCTTCCTGTAGAAAGTTCGGCCTTCCTGTAGAAAGTCTGTACTTTCCTGTAGAAAATCCGCGCCTTCCTGTAGAAAGACTGCATCTTCCTGTAGAAAGACAGCATCTTCCTGTAGAAGATTCAAACCATGATAGAATTGCACATACCTTGAAAAAACATGGGTACTCTTGGAGGAGGTGCTGATGAGGTTCCTTGACAGCATGGTAAGGACCCTTGGCTTTGAGTTGAAGGCTTCCTCTCCTCCATAAACATCTGCAACCTGCATGCAATTTTACCATATTTTGCTTATTGTTTTTTTCTTTTTTTTCTTTTTTTTTTCTCTTTTTTTTAAAAGATAACAGGGGCGCCTCAGAGAGGTTTTCACTCAAGGATCTTTTTTCACTTTTTCTCCTTTTTTTTTTTTTTGAAAGACAATAGGGGCGCCTCAATGAGGTTTTCACCCCTACTACCTGCCTTGGGCGCCTCAGAGAGGTTTTCACCAAGGATCTTTATTTTTTTTTCTTTTTTTTTTTTTTTTTTTTCTTTTTTTTTCTTTTTTTCTCTTTTTTTCATTTTTTTCTTCAGGGTATGCCAGAGGCAGAGGCAGAACCCTTCTCTATGACCAATACAGATTTCTCCATAGTTTTGATGAACTCTTGTCTTGAGAGAGGTCTCCTGTAGATCTTCAAACGATGCCCATTGACAAGCATGGGAATGGCTTCCTCATCAATGGTTCGAATGAGGACAGATCCATTGTCATGGCATTTCTCCACTGCATATGGTCCCAGCCATCTGGTTCTCAGCTTCCCTTTGAAATCTTTGTATCTTGAGTCATACAACAAAGCCCAATCTCCCGGCTGAAATTGCTTGTCGTGGAGATGTTGGTCATGCCACACCTTTCTCTGAAGTTGAACCACTTCTGAGTGAAGGAGGGCCTGCATTCGGTGCTCATCCAGGCCATTCAGCTGCAGTAGCCTTTCTTGTTGTGCATGGCTGAGATCTAGGTCCAGCTGAGCTGCCATCCTCAAAGTGTTGTATTCAAACTCAATGGACAGCAAAGCTCTCTTCCCATAGACCAGCTCATACGGTGTGAAGCCGGTGGTGGTCTTCCAAGTGGTGTTGTAAGCCCATGTGGCTTCAACCAGGCGATCTGCCCAGTCCTTTCTGCTGCTGCTCACCACTTTAGTCAAGATCCCTTCTAATGCTCTATTGGTGACTTCCACCTGCCCATTTGCTTGAGGGTGATAAGGGGTGGAAGTCCTATGCTTGATCTTGTGATGAGCCAAGAGATCTTCAACCAGGTTGGAGGTGAACTGGCTCCCTTGATCGGTGACCAGCTCTCTTGGATAGCCAAACTTGTAGAAGATGTTTTCTCTTAGGAACTCGGCCACCTTTTCTTCTGTTGCTGCTTTGATTGCTTTGGTCTCTGCCCACTTTGTCAAATAGTCAATACACACAATGATGTAAGTCCTTTGCCTCGAAGAGGGGTTGATTGGGCCCACAAAGTCCATGCCCCACTTCTCAAATGGCTCAAGAGTCACTTGAGGTTGGAGAGGCATCTCATCCCTTTGGGTCGGTTTCCCCATTCTTTGGCATTGGTCACACTGACTGACATATCTTCTGACATCTTGATGAAGTGTGGGCCAATAGTAGCCTGCCTGCAGGATCTTGAAGGCAGTTCTCTTTGCTGCAAAATGTCCTCCACAAGGCCCATCATGACAAGTGAGGAGGATATCAAAGACTTCCTCCTCCCTTACACAACGCCTTAAGATCTGATCGGGGCCAAGCTTGAACAGATTGCCCCCTATCCAAGTGAATGAGGCACTTTTTCTGATGATTCTGCTCTTCTCTCTGGAAGATAGGTGTGGAGGGAACTGTGCTGAAACAAGATAGTTTGCTATATCAGCAAACCATGGAGAGAGTACTGAAATAGCAAACAGATGTTCATCAGGCATCTGGTCGTCCACTGTTCCATCCTCATCTGCAGACAAATCCAATCTAGATAAAAAGTCAGCAACAACATTTTCTCTACCTGGTTTGTCAACAATGGTCAAATCAAACTGCTGCAATAAAAGTAACCATCTAATAATACGAGCATTCACATCTGGCTTATTCATTAAATATCTAATAGCAGCATGGTCAGTATGTACGAAGGTCTGGTAACCAGTAATATAATGTCGGAACTTGTTCAATGCATGGACCACAGCCAAGAATTCTTTCTCGGTTACAGTGTAATTCAGCTCAGCTTTGGACAAGTTTTTGCTAACAAAGTAAATGGCATATGGAAGTTTCTGCTCAACTTGTCTTAAAGCTGCACCTATGGCTTTGTTCGAGGCATCAGTGTGGATGTGGAAAGGTAGGGCCCAGTTTGGACCTCTCAGGATTGGGGCTGACACCAACTTGTCCTTTAATTCATTTAAAGCCCTCTGACAATCGTCAGTCCAATTAAACTCCACATATTTTGCCAACAGGCCAAACAATGGCGAGGCTAGCTTGCTGAAATCTTTAATGAACCTCCGGTAGTATCCTGCTAATCCCAAGAAACTCCGGACATCCCTGACCTTTTGAGGAGGTGGAACCCTCTTGATGAGAGCAATTTTGTTAGGATCCACCTGCAATCCTTGGCAAGAAATGGTATGGCCTAGCACGGTCCCTTCAGTCATTAGGAATTCACATTTTTCAGGACTAAGGGACAAGTTCATCTCGGTGCATTTGGTTAGGACTTTTCCCAGGTTGGACAATGCTTCCTGGAAGTTGGCCCCATAAGGAGTAAAGTCATCCATATAGATTTCTACTGCATCATGGACCAGCTCCGAGAAGATGCTCAGAACAGCTCTCTGAAAGGTAGCAGGAGCATTGCATAGCCCAAAGGGAAGGACTCGATAGGCAAAGGTACCCCAAGGACAAGTGAAGGTGGTCTTATCTTGGTCTTCCGGGCTGATTTGGATTTGGTTGTACCCGCTAAACCCATCCAGGAAAGAGAAGAACTTCTTTCCTGCCAGTCCATCCAACACTTGATCTATGAAAGGTAGAGGGAAATGGTCCTTCTTGGTAGCTTTGTTCAGTTCTCGGTAGTCCACACAGATTCTCCATTTCCCATTTTTCTTGGGAACCAACACTAGAGGGGACACCCATTCACTATCTGAGATGGGGTAGATGAATCCGGCATCCAACAGTTTTTGCAATTCTTCCTTGACAATGTCCTTAAGGGCTGGATTCATTCTCCTCTGAGGTTTCCTAACTGGTTTACAATCCTCTTTGATGTATATATGATGGGTACAGACCGAAGGATGGACTCCTTTCATTTCCTTATAGCTCCAAGCAAAAGCATCAAGGTGGTTGGCCAACAGACTACACAGCTCCTTTTCCTGGGAAGGAGATAGGGAGGAGCTGATCTTCAATGCTTTCTCAGGGCCGAACTCCACATTCTTGACTCTGGGAGTAACAGGGTTGGTTGTACAAAGATCCACTAGGGTGCTAGCTTGGGCATCCTCCACCAATTTCTCTAAGGGTAGTGCACTGGAAGGTGGATTCTGGATCAATGTCTCGATCAAGTCATCCTCGGTTGGGGGGTCTCTTCTAGTGGTATCTAAGGTGCACAGAGGTGCTGAGTACACCTCGTCTTCCTCTCCTTCTTCCAACCAGAGTGGTAAGTCATGCTCTAAGGAGGGTTGGGCAGGAGGGTATAGGACTAGCTGCTTGGACATGGGACCATTTTTGATGGTCATGTTCCCTGCACGACAACTTATGTAAGCATCTGCAGTAGCTAACCAAGGCCTTCCCAAAATGAGAGGATATCCAGTAAGCTTGGCCTTTGGTTGCAGAACCAGGAAATCTGCAGGGTATTCCCAAGAGTCAATAGAGACCAAGACATCCTCCACAATCCCTTCGGGAGTCACGGTGGAGCGATCTGCTAATTGCAGCACTGTCGAGGTCTTCCTCAAGGAACCCTGAAGATTAAGCTTAAGCATGGTATCCCTGGTCATCACATTAATGGCAGCCCCCAGATCAATCAAGGTGTGAGGTATGATGGTGCCATTGATGTGAACATCTACTACAGGACTTCCAGGATCTAGGTACTTTGGGCAGATGACTTGTCCTAACATAAGGTCAGACAGTTGTCCTATGACATTGATAGTTGAGGCATCTTTCTTCCGTCTGCCTGGGTGTTTGAAACACTTCTCCTTAACCAGCTTGTTGTATATTGGCACATCCTTGATGGCTTGGAGAAGTGGTATTTTTACACACAACTGCTTGAGCTCACCCAGAAGCTCTTCCTCCTCTGGGTTGGGTTGTGTGGTGGCTGTTAGTCTCTCAGGAAAGGGTGGAATAGCCTTTGGTTCACTTTCCTGTTTATCTTCCTCAACCTCTGGGGGAGGAGGTTGGCGATCTGGTAGAGTCTTT
This sequence comes from Pinus tabuliformis, assembly GCA_031772625.1. Classification (NCBI taxonomy): domain Eukaryota; kingdom Viridiplantae; phylum Streptophyta; class Pinopsida; order Pinales; family Pinaceae; genus Pinus; species Pinus tabuliformis. The sequence continues at coordinate 577,179,049 of CM062820.1, forward strand.
CCAGATCGAAGATTGATCTCCTAGATCTCCACCGCATAGGTAGGGCATGAGGTTTCCCCAGTGTATACCTGTTGGGCCTGTCTATTGTTGGGGTTCGGGTTCGGTTGAGCAGGCATTTGAGGCTGCCTTGGAGGAGCAGGAGGTAATGGCTGAGGTTGAACTGGTGGTGGAGGCAAGATGGCAGGAGGAGTGTTGTATTGGGGCCTCCACCCCGACTGAGGTGCATTCCATTGAGGCTGTGGTTGGGCATGTGAGTGATATGAATGAGAAGTAGGTTGAGTGGGGTACTGAGGTGGATAAGACCATGGAGGAGGCATGGACCATGAAGGATGAGCAGGGGGACCCCAGGAAGGCATAGGAGTCGATTGGTTGGGGCTGTAATAAGCTTGAGATGCCCCTTGCATCCCCTGCTGATAAGGTCTAGATCCCTGTGGCCTCCTTTGGTTTAGGTAATAGAGAGGCTCTGTGGGAGCTTCTGTCCCTTGGTACATGGCTTTAAACCCAGGTAAGGTTGGACACTGATTTGTGGGATGGTCCTCCTCACAAACGAAACACACTTCAACCGAATGCAATGGACATTCGTTCTTAGGGTGCCTCCTTGTGCACCTAGGGCAGAAGACAGCCAAGGCTCTCTCAGCCTCTTCTTTTTTTTGCTAAATCCTGAATGTGTCAAGCTGCATGGCAATGGTTTGTCTCACCTCACTCTTAAGATCTTCTAATTGATTTGCAAGCTCATGTTTAGAGAAAGGGACATTATTTGAGAGGTGGTTTCCTCTACCTCGTTTCCGAGCTGCCCTGGAGTGGTTTCTAAACACAGTCTTGATGTCCTCATAAGGCAGTTGGTAAATGTCCCCCCCAGCTAACATGTGAAGGGTATCTAAGAGGTATTCAGGGACTCCTCGGAGCAGGACCAACTTGAGGGATTCAGGGTCAAGCGTGCACCTGGCCCGCTTATAGCTTAGTTGGAACCTCTCCTCATAATCCTCTAAGGACTCATCATTTCCCATGGACATCCGAAAGATTTCCCCCTTTGTTTCCTTGGACCTACAATAATCCCGGTACTTGGTGTTGAAAGCTTGCTGCATCTGAGCCCAAGTGGTGATACTATTCCCAGGTAAGCCCATGAACCAGCGTAGTGCTGCATCCTTAAGAGTGGAAGGGAAAAGTTTCAACTTTTGCTCATCTTCAGTATAGTCATAGGTTCTACAAAGGACAGCAAACTCAAACAGGAAGGTATCTGGATCTTCAGTGGTCAGCCCATGGAAGTGAGGTAAGGCGGAGGGGCTAATGTTTTTCATTTTCATCTCTCCATTGGTCTCTCGGATGGGGAAGGCACCTTCTATTCTCTCATCTTCTCTTCTATTGTCAGCCATAGCTTCAGATGGAGTGGTCTCTAACTCTTCTTCGACTATAGGGTCTTTGGATATCTCAGGATGTTCACCTATAGGTTCCTCTGGGTCACTGTCACCAAAGAAGAGAGAAGGGTGACTCAGTGATGTGGTGGGGGCGTTTGGTAGGAATTTGCCTGATCTATCTCGGTTCCTACGAGGCATGAAATGGAAAAGACTTTCTTTTTCTTTTTTATTGCTTTTGCTTTGCTTTTCTTTTGGTACCTGCAAAACTGAGACAGATTGATCTACAACTAACTATGAAAGATGCGAAATTAAACTGAAAGCAGGAAAGAACTAATCTACTTTGCTCAAAGGAAATTGCAAGAATGGAAATGCTAGTCTACGCTTGCAGCAAGGAAATGCTAATCTAGGAAAGCAGGAAATGCTAATCTATGAAAGCAGGAAATGCTATGCTACTTTTGCAGAATGGAAATGAAGTAAACTACTTAGCAGAAGGCAAGAGTAAGGAAGTAGAAGAAAAGCAACAATTACTAATACTCTGACGCTTCCCCCGCAACGGCGCCAAAAAGGATGGTGGGCTCCAGTATTGTAGCAATAATGCTACAACTCCTGGAGCTTCCTATCTCTAATTTTATCAACCCGGTAGTTCGTACAAACTTGGAAGCGACGGTGCTGTATGCACAAGTACTAGCTCTTGTTGCAGCTGTCACTTGGTCAGCTGGCACAAGTCCGCTAGGGCTCAAGCCAACTTCTATAGGCTCACAGAAGAAGCTTTATGAATGATGGACGAAAGCTAACTGAAGGAAGACTAATCTAGTTGCAGAAAGAAACTGAAAGCCAATAAAGCATGAAAACCCTAGTAAACCCTAATTTGACTAGCTAGACCCTTACAATGCAAAACTGTGAATGAAACTACTAACACTAATGCCATTACTTGCAGTGAACTGAAATACATGCATCTAAGCTACTTGCATCTGAAAAATCATGTTTTTGTATTTTTTTCATTAAGTGGTTGGATCTATTGCGATGATGCTTTGGATTAGGGTTTGGTTGTGCAGGAGCGGTTGGAATGGAAGGAAAGCATGGGCAAGATCAGGATGGCTAAGGGAGGTCCCAGAGGGTCTCCAGCATCAGTCCACAGAAGCCTACCACGTTCGGATGCTCAGCAACCGAGTTTGCAGGTTTCTACAGGAATTCTGCAGGGGATCCTACAGGAAACTCAGGGGTTTCTACAGGAAGTCTGTGCAATTCTACAGGATGTTTGGCCGTGGAGGTTTTTGGAGATGGAGGAGTGTTGGAGTGGTGTGGAAGGATAGGTGAGATGGAGATGGAGCTGGTGATGGCTCAGGAGCAGAGAAATCAGATGGAGGAAGAGTGTATGCAGTGGTTTGATGGTTGGAAGGATGGTGATCAACGAAAGTTGAAGTGAATGGAGCTAAGTGAATAATGGATGAGTTGGAGGGTAAATGAGTTGGACAGAGGCTGAGTAGGTGGATTGAGGAGAGATCAAGAAGAAGAAGAAGAAAGTGGAATGATGAGGAGCAGCGTAAATGAAACAAATGACTTATGCACCCAAAAACGAGAAATTCATTAACCTATGATAACTGTGCTATGAAACCTATGAGCAGCAATGGAAAACCAAGAAATGAAACTTGTGCATGGAACTGAAATGTAGAAGTATGGTTCAATGTCAAAAGTGCATGGACGGATCTTCAACGAAAATGTCTATGTTGCAGCTTGCATGGAAGTGAGAAGAACTGTGTTTCTTTTTGGTGGTTGGTTATGGGCTGCACCCCAATCCCTAAGAGAGATGGCAGTGAGCCTTAACAACCTTTTGCTGGAGCTCCAATAATTTATAACTATCCTCCTATCGAATCTAAGCAACTGAAACAAATTCACCATAAACTAATCCTATCTAAGCTCATGAAAAGACTAGATTAACAAACTGTAAATTCGAATTGCATGTGAAAGTAAAGAAACAAAGTGCTGGAACAAAAGGCAAATAACACTACAAAACAGAGGAGATCTATTGCTCTCAGGTTGGGCCCTAACCTGAGAGCTATAGCTCCCTTAGAAACTCAGAATGAGATCAAAATCTGCCTGCCTTTATTCATAAACGAAAGTCTGATGACATGCCAAAATTGGCTTACAAAACCGAGCTGTAGCTCGTACTTCCAAATTACAAGAGCAATACCAAAGTTCAAAAAGCTCCTATCCAATGCTACGGCCTCAGTATTTATGCCAAATGATCATCCAACAGGTGTCCTTTATTTTAGGAGCTCGGCTGTCCAACTGAAGTTTAAACTGCTGATCCTGTAGGACAGTCATAACTGTTGTTCCTGTAGAACAGTTATAACTGCTGTTCCTATAGAACAGTTGGCTGCTTCTAAGCTCGGTGGGGAGATGGATTGGAGCTCGGAGCTATGGTGGGAATCACGAGGAAGGTCCCAAGACCGTGGACATCCTCTCCTAAAAAACCAGCAGTGCCACCTCATTGTCTCCTTGTCTCCTTTTTCGTGATCTTTGCTCCCTTTTAATGCCAAAAACCTGAAATTATCATGCATTAGTCACGTAAATAGAATGCCTACCCTTCTTCCTACAAACAACACGAATAAACCAAGAAATGAATGCATAAGCAATAAAAACGAATGGTTTGAGCAGAGCAAGTAGGCCAAATGAGCCCAAATTGTACCAAAAATTGGGGCTCATCATTGATCTTCTTCCCTGACTCTTTCTTGACCAAAGCTTTGAACTCACAAAACTTTGTGAAAGTTTGGTCCTTCTTCTGCATGAAATAAATCCAACATTTACAAGAATAGTCATCAATGAAAATCACATAATACCTTTGCTTTGTTGTGGATGTCGTCGAGAATGGTCCACACAAATTAGTATGAACTCGCTCTAAGATAGCCTTTGCTCGACTGTCTCGATCATGAAAGGAAGACTTTGTGTACTTTCCCAAGGTACAACCTTTGCATGTGTCAACTTGCTCAAGTTTACCTTTGGGAAGTCATGTAGATATCTGTTGCATTATCTTCAAAGCCCCATGATGCAAATGGCCCAACCACCTGTGCCACAACTCGCCAATGTCTTGGCTTTGCACCAATTCTGCTTTCGTACTCAATGCTTCACAATCATCTACCTCTAGTTTATAGAGATTCTTCACCCAAATCCCTATCCTCTTGGTCTGACCCGTGGCTATGTGTCTTGGGAACGCCTTTCTTTACTGAAGACAACATCATAGCCTTTGTCCTCCAACATCGTGACCAATACCAAGTTCTTCTTCAGTCCAGGCACATACATCACATCTGTCAAGGTGAGAGGAGCTCCATGCTCCCTCTGAAAAGCAACTATGCTCACTCCTGAAACACTATACCTTTCATCGTCACCCATATCTATGCGCATCTTGAGGTCTTTCTCCTCCAAGGCACTGAATAAATTTTTATCACTGGTCATGTGGAATGAAGCTCCACTGTCAAGATACTAGACACAACCCATCATCGATGACACCATGCATGCGATGAGGGTAAAGTCCATTTCGAAATGAGAGGCTAATGCCTCACCTTTCGATCCTTCCGAGGATCCCTTCTTGGACTTCTTCGATGGGAAATTAGTTGCATAATGTCCCATCTTGTGACAATTAAAGCATCTTACTTTAGACGTGTCACCCTTCTTCCCTCCATGAGAAAAATTCGATTTGAAATGGGAATCCTTCACCTTCCCTTTCCTTGCCTTACTTGCTAAGGCCAAATTTTCTTCATCATCATTCTTGGATGAAGAATCATCTCGTGTGCTCCTCCTGATATCCTCCTGCATAAGATCTGACCATAGTCATTCCCAATCCGGCAGTTTCTCCCTTCCATTCACAGAGTCCTGGTAGCTATTACAACTCTTTGGAAGGCCAATGAGAGCGAGGCTCACCATATCATCATCGGCAGTATTTATTCCCACACTGCCAAGCTCATCTCTACAGGTGGTGAGCTTGTTCAGATATGTGGAAATAGTATCTCCCTTCTCCATCTTGATTCTTTGAAGCTTATCCTTGAGCGCCAATTTCTTATGGTCGCTACTGTTCTGGTAGAGGTCCTTCAATGTCTTCCATATTGAAAATGGAGTAACCTTCCCATGGATACTTGAGACAATATGGTCTCGAACTCCCTCAAGGATGATCTGTCTTGCCTTCGCCACGCACTTCTTCCACTCAGCCAACTCTTGTACATTAGTTGAAGTTGGCTTTGGGATTTCTTGATCAATGAATTCCTTCAAGCCATTGTCTTCTAATACAGTCTCCATTCTATCTTTCCATGTTATGTAATTCGAGCTACCTTCCAAGGCATACTCGAGTCCCAAGCCATAGAACGTCATTGGCCAACCTTGAATTATGATATGAATTCGATTTGCACTTGCAACCCTAAACTTCAAACTTCGAATTCTCTTCTCAGTATATTGTTCACAGCTTTGATACCATGTAGAAAATATGTGATAGGTTAAACCAATAATGCAATATAAATCAAAGCAAAATACTATAACCTACTTCTACTATTGCGGAAGCTTAAAGATCATGCTGAACAATATAACTAGAAGAAGAAGAATCAATGGCACAATACACATGAAAATACTTTGGGGAAAGTCTAAGATAAAAAAACCGCACACTATTGTATTATCATACATGGTGGAAATACATAGGAATTATACAAAGCCTTATCTCTCACAGCTAGCCAACTCTCAGTACAATCCTCACAGATGCTCATAGGCAATCTTGGCTTCTCTTCAACCTCTCTCTGCCCTCCAAGCTCCTATTTCCTTGCATTGTTCTTTGTGGATGATTAGCCTATTATTAAGTGGAAAAAAAAGCCTTCAAAATTGCGCAATCCTTAAGGAAGAATCCTTGACTGCATGCATGAGCATTCTCCATGAGAAAACACATGCAATTGATAGTACACTGTCCTTGAACATTAATCTCAACTAGTTCTTGCTCAGAATAGACATGCATGAGTTTCTGATGAGGGAAACTTCAGTTAATTAGAGTAGCACTAGTTGAGTGCATTAATGCATCATCAACTTACTGTTAACTCACTATTAGTTCCTCAAATAGTTTGGAACTAATTTAACTGGACTTAACTCAGTAAACTGAGTTAACTAATTACAACTCAAATATAACTCAATCTTATCTCCTTAATTTAAGGGATAACTCTTGCATGACTTCAGAAAGACTTCTAACCTGAATTTCTCCAACTAATTAATTCAAAATTAATTAATTAATTATTTCCAAGTAGTTGTTAAGACTAAATTCGATTTTAATTCACAATTTAATTCAAGGAAAAATTAAATTGGAATATTCTTGTTGCCATATTTCAACATTGCATTCTAAAATTAGGTTTGCATATGATGAGATTTGACCCCTCTCATCTCTTAGTAGATTCATGGTTAAGATGGATCTATACTGATGAGTATGTTCAAAACACAACATAAGAGAATTATGAGAGGTGGTGTGATGCTTGAGAGAAGAGAGTTGTGAGAGATGGTGTGACGCTTGAGTGAAGTTAATAGGGAATAATTGTTACTCAGGTGAGCGAATAGTATATGAGAAATCAGTCCATAATGTCCAGCGAAAATCATTCTCCAAAGAAGATCATTGCTTGGGTAATGTTGGTGCAATACGCAAATCATGAGACTCTTTTAATGAGTCTATGCATGGTGGTGAGTTGTAATAAAGAGTGTGTGAAGGAGTGTTGATAAAGAGAATGGTGTGGATGGAGAGCTAGGGCTAGAGTTGTCAATGGTTATGGATTCTGAGAATTGTGGAGGCATGTGGGGAAGGCCAATTAAGGCAGCAGCGAAGACATGGTAGAGGATGTAGGTAAAGGAAGATACACGGGGAGGACTAAAATATTGAAAATGTGATTTAAAGGTGAGGCTTAAGATGTCGTGGATCTACGACTTGGCATAGTTGTGTCAAAGGCTATATAATGAGATTAGAGATATTTTCAATGTCAAGGGAAGGAAAAGTTAGGTTGTTGTCATGGATATAGTTATTTTTAGAAAAGGGGAGATAGTGTTCGGCAAGGCATGTTCAAGGTATTTAAGGAGGATGCAATTGGTTTGGTTAAGTAAGTAATAATAATTAAAATGGAGGGTAAATGTGGGATTTTTTTCCTTTTTCCTTTTTTTTATTTAGAGGAATTTGAAGTGGGTCAGGCTCACACTCATGTGACACAAGTCGATTTCAACTAGTACTACTATAACCTTTAGGTGAATCAATATGCACCCCCATGCACGGTCCACATGGTAAATCAAGGGATTTGAACCTCAAACCTCAAATTTGCACATCATCTTCAAATCATGGCTATCACCAATTAAACTACACCACACGGGGCAGGGTTTATGAATGGTATCTTGGATGTGATCTGACAAGATAAAGGAGTTGAGTGATTTGAGAGGGTAGGAAGAGAATGTTAGGGGAGGCTAGGAAGGGATGGAGAAGACCTAGAAGGAGACGATGTAGGATAGGATTATGAAGGGAATGGAATTTACCATAGCTAAATGACAATAATTTTAGTAACTTTGTTGATTCTAAGAAAACTCACCACCGAGATCAGTGAAACTTGAAGAAGAGTTTTTTTTTTAAACAAAAACAACCAATGAAAAGAAAAGGTACTGTGTGAAATGTTGATGTCAAATCTCCCTATTGCAGTAAGGCTTCCACTTCAATTCAAGACTATACCAAGGAGAAAGGATTCGGGTGTGAATTTTGGGCTCCACAAGCCAAATCTAATGAAGGCTTCCACTTCACTGCAAAAGCAAAGAAAAAATAATAAAGAGCGTGTATACTAATACATATTTTGGTGGGATGGCACACTTCAAAAAAACCAAAGTGTGTGCCACTCAAAGAAAATATTACTAAGTGAAGCACTAAGCATGCAAATAAAAGCTAAATGAGTAGGCCTACACAGATTCTCTAACACCAAATAATATGTTTTCAAACTTTTCAAGCAGTAAACCCTAATTCATAGGTGAGGTGCACCAACCTAAAGATCAATTAATCTAGAAACAACAATGATATTCAGCACAAAATAATCTTACAGATTAAAAAAAAATGGCCTAATCTATTATTGTGTCCTCCTAGAGAATGGCTTAGTCTATTAACTCTCGCCCACTAGATTTTATGTAGGAATATAATAAATCAAATCAAGATGCACACAAATAAAAATTCAAACACACATCCGAGAGCAGAAATATGCAACTACTTTAACTACATGTTTTAAACAAGTCATACAATAATCCATAACTAAAAATCTGTAAAATCCCTTCAAAGGATGAATACTAAGTTGGATACCCTCCTTGGAGAGGTGGGGAGGTTGTCTCAGATATCTACATTACCTTCATCACAAACCAAATTACTAGATTAATAGAATTAATAAAGAAAAAAAAATGAAAAATGTGAATATATAAATTTGCAAGATTTTTGTTAGGAGATTTAGAAGAAACATATAAAATAATTAACTTAATATCTTATGTATTATGTAAATTTTGGAATAAATTAGTCATTAACCTTACACAACCAATATAAACAATTAAAGGTTTTTTTCAATAAACAAACTAGGTTTTTTGCAAGGCTTGAATCTACTATTGTGTAGAAATAATTTCCTTCACATTGTTGCCGCATTGGTTTGGTGCCTAACCCATCTAGTGTGGCATGAGAGAAGCCATGGAAAGCACCTTGGGGGGTGTAAACCACTCCTTTAATAAAGTGGTCACAAGGGATCGAGGTATCAGTTCAAGTTGTCAGATGCAAGCACCCCTCGATCAGCTTTAGGCCCAAGTCATACCGACGAAAACAAAGACGATCCTCCACATAGGGTGAATTGACAAAAACGTATGCAAGGGAGATGTGCCTCTAAGATAGTAAATGATCCAAAATATGAAGTAAAATTGGAGAAAATTGAGATCTACATCCAACGTAGGAAGGATTATGCCTTTAAGATGAAAGTTCATCAACATTTGACCAACAAAGGTAGCATTGGCTGGATGGATCCAACAAAAATGGCAATTGAAGGGACACATTGATCTTGTACAAGGATCAAAGGGTTGCTTTATGTTGATTTTCATAAATATGGAAGGCAGAAACAGGGTATTCAAGAATGACTAGTATTTTTTCAATAATGTGAGGTTATTCATGAAATTTTGGCACGAAAGGTACAACATAAAAAAACAAAATCCTAGTGGCCCTAGTTTGGGTTCGCCTATTTTCTCTACGAAAATAATTTTGGGAGGAGAAAATCTTAGAAGGTATTGGAAATGTGATCAGAGGTTTTTCGAAAATATTCGAAGTGACTAAGCAATGACACTACACCTCATATGCAAAGATTTGTGTGTATATGATTATCTCCCTTCCATTACTGAAATTAATCAAAATCTACTACCATAATTAATTTTGGATATAGCCTCTTGATTATGAGCATGTATCATTTAAAATTTGCAGGTGCCATGAATATGGTCATCTCGTCAAGGATTTCCCCCTTAATCTCATAAAGGCAATGAAAGAAAATCAATAAAAATTGGATCATGAGGGTTTTTAGAAAGTCAAACCTCATCGAAAAAACCTTCAGGCAAAAAATGTAGCAACATTAGAAGAGTCCCTTCAATCCAAAAACCATTATGAGACATTGACTTGAGACGAACATGAAATACTATATCAAGTACATCCATAGAAAATAGATTAAGAGAAGGGCAATGGAAAACCAAAGGCGGACTATCATAAAAGAAAAGAGTCAGACGAATCCACAAAGAACACACCAATAGAGGAAATTGATGTGCTAGACATATGGAGAACAAGCAATGCTAATGGCCTAAAGAATATGGATAGGGGTTGAACTCTCACTCTCAAAACTCAATGAAGAATGCATAAGGACCTGGGAAAGATAACAAATCAGTAGAAAAAGATGTTTAGACAAACATATTTGCATCTAAAAAATTAAAAGAATGTGACTTTGAAGAGAGCAAGATCATCCCCAGCAAGTATTGGCATCCAAAATCAAAGCTTCAAATATACTCCCAAGCATGTGAGGGGAGACAAAAATAGAGGAAGGAAAAGTAAAAAAAGAGCTAATATAGGAGATGGGGGTGTGCTTGTCAATTCTAGAAAAGTGGCTCTCTTAACTAAAGTGTTTTCCTCTGCCAAACATTCTTTCCAATGACAATAATTTCATGGAATATGAGAGGCCTTAACTGTTGAGGCAAACAAAGGATTCTCAAAGAGAGAATCCGTGGGGAACTCCCTACAATATTAATGTTATGGGAGACTAAATGTGATAGTAATAAAGGTAACTCAATAGCCTCTCATTGTTGGAGAGGATGCCAAACCATAACACTATATGCTACATGGAAATAATGGGGACTGTATATCTTATGGAATCCAAACAAAGTGTAATTTACATATTAGATGGGATACCACGAGGATAATCTCTACTAGATTCCACTACTTAAGGTCAAAATAAATGGGATGCATAACAACAATCCATGGGCCAAATACGGTGAACAAAAAGGAAGGCTTTCTTAGAAACTTGGCTAACTCCATAGAGCTTCACCAAGATAAGCTATGCATTCTATGAGGAGACTTCAACATGGTGACATCACTAGAGGAAAAAAAAGGTAAGAATTTACCACTTGGATACAAACTCGCAAAATTTCAAACAGTTGAAGTATCAAATGAAGTTGGCCGACATGGAAACAATTAATGGAATATTCGCCTAGAACAATCTTCACAGCGGTAAGAACCAAATAACCTCGTGTTGGGATAGATTAGTCTTAGAATCTATCTTAGAAGTGTTACAGAATGTATCTAGTGTCGGTCTTCATAATTGTCTTTGAATCATGATGTAACGTATTTTCCAAAAGAAAGAAAAAGAAATTGACTTATTAAAGCATGGATTTCATGTTTGGGTCAATTGTTTATAGGTCAAAGCCTCCATTGTAGGCTTCTAGGGTTTATATCAAGTGTCCTTTTCCATGTCATATTGTCAAAGACCCTTCTTGGTCTCTATTTTTCAAAGAAGAAATGTATTTTATTGTTAAATAGGTCTATTAGGTCTCCTCCACCAAGTTGGCCTCAAATTGGACAAGTCGGCCTAAACTGAGGGGCAGAAACACCTATATAAAGGCAGAAACTCGACCTCATTTGTCACACTCACTCATCAAGTTTGATTTGCAACTTTTGGGGCCAGAAAAAGTGTGAATTTCAAGAAAAGAAGAGGAAAGTGATAGTGAAGAAGGGGGTCTCTCTCAAGCATAAGAGATCAAAATTCTCTCTCTCTCATACACGTAAACTTGTGAAGTTTTTGGAGGGGCCAAAAACTATAGAGTTGAAGCTGGGCCGAAATTCTGTAGCTGGTGGCCAAAATTTTGTAGCTGGGAAGTCGAATTTTTGGAATTTTATTGGGTTCAAGCTATTGTATAAGAAGAGACTACTAAATCATCTTGGAAGGCTTACTTGGTGGAGGAATAAGGTCTATTGGTCTAAGGTCTTGGTCTATCTCATTTTGAATCTACTAAAGGAAGATTTCTTTAACTAGGGTTTCCCCTATATAGGGGTTTTAGCCCTAGTTGAGTGCCTATATCCGATGTCCATGATTTTCATGTTTATGTTTTGATCATTTCTTGATGAAAAGAAGATAAAGGAAGAACACAAAGAAGTTAATAAGAACATAATAATATCAAAAGTAATTATCAATATAATAAAATATTTCTGCCTTTCTGATTTTCTAACATGGTATTAGAGCTAAGGTGAAAGAAGGAAGAAAAAGGCAGCTTGGAGATCTATTGAAAGGAGGATAAGGAGTTTTAAGGTTAGATCACAAGGATTCAAATAAGGAGTTTCAATGTTAGGTGACAAGGAGTAGTAGACATTAATATGACAAACTCATTGAGGACGGAACACAAATGAGAAGGAGCCTCCAACTATAGGGCAGGGAAAAAGAGGATAGATCTTATCCTCGAAAAGCACAAAGTATTGAATATTATTCAAGGTTCAATGGAAAATCAAGAAACCAATAGATGAAGTAGAGAAAGAGAAGTTTAGAGAACTTGAAATTGTATCCATGAACCTAATAGTGGATGGAGTAAAGGACAACTTAATTCCATACATTTCCAACATAGATTCTGCTCAAGAAATGTATGAGGCTCTCTCCAAATTATTGGCAATTAAGAACATTGGTCAAATAGCTAGCTTCAAGAATAACCTAAGAATTGTTAATATGATGAATGATGATACCGTTTCATCATATTTTATAAGGATATCTAGAATTAGAGATGAACTCCAAGCAATAGACGAATTTCTACCAGAAAAAGAGCTTGTAATTATTGCTCTTCTAGGACTATCGAAATCTTGGAGTGATTTTGCATCAAGAATCACCAATTGGAAGGATACACAAACATTTGAGCAAATGTGGAATTCATATAGTCAAGAAGAAGCTTGAATATCGTTAGTAAACAAAAAGAAGGAAGATGAAGAATAAAACACCCCTAATTTCTATTTTCCCCATCACAAGAAGAAGAGAGCCTTCAAGAATATCAAAGTACCAAAGAAGAAAGTTGACCTATCAAAGGTTGAATGTTATAATTTCCATAAGACGGGTCATTATAAAATTAATTGTCCTAAGAATCCAAGCAATAATAAGAGAGATAGGGATCAAGCAAATGTTACCAATGAAGCTCCACCTAAGAAGAACAAGACCAAAGAATCAAAATTCAAAGACTTATACTACTAAGTCCTCTCTCACACACATATCTCTCTTAGTCTTCTATTTTAAGTTTTGAATTGTTTTCCTTTATGTTTTGATTTCTAGAGTTTGTAGGTCTAACATGTCTTGTTAGAACATTTTTGAATTTTTGATAAGTTATAGGTATCCCTCAAAGAATAGATTAAGAGGGATCCCTCACCATTTTACCAAAGAGATAAGTATTGTGTTCCTTGTTTCCTCTTTTATGTTTGGATTCCCTCTCATATTAAGATTTTGTTTGTATTATATGCTAATAACCTTTCTCTTTACATCTTCCCTGGTTAGGAAAGATTGTTGAATACTCGAAGGTTATGGAGGAGACTTCAAAGGATAGACTTGAAGCATATAAGAAGTTATGCCCTTCAAGAATTGATGTCCTACCAAGTTTTTAAAGGAACAACTCAAGGTATGTCTTAGACTATAAGTTTTGTTATAAAGTTCTCTTCATGTAAAAGGTATGTTCATTCTCTTGAAATTTGCATTACATTGCTTGTGTCGTTATGTCTAGGTTTTTGAATGACAAAAATTCTTGTTAGGGTTATTAATCATTAGATTGAATCTACCCTCATGATATTATTTGATCATTTTTGTGCAACCCTAACCTTTAGGGTTCACTATAAAACCCTGTACTCTTGTTACTAAGGGTGTGTCAATATTGATTATGAAACCCTAATCTAAATAGGGTTGTCGATGAAATCTAGAATTCCTATTATTTTGATGTTTGGGGTTTTAGTGCTATAAAAACCATAGCCCTTTAGGGTTTGTTGTTAATGTCTAAGTTATGTATTGGAACCGTAGTTTTTAGGGTTATATGAATTAGGGTGTATGAACAAAACCCTTGTAGTAAGATCCTAGGAATGAAACCCTAGGTGTATATTTGTCTAATCGAAACCATAGACTAGAGAAGAAAGAAAAAAGAGTATTGTTTGTCTGACTTTGATGCATTGGTGTTTATGTCCTGGGTTTACCTAGTAGGTATGGATATTGATATGAGATGCTAGTGTATAATAATGTGATCTTAGATATGTAATTCCTAGTATGCTAACCTAATTGATAATACTCGTGTTTTAGTTTGTGAATTCTAGGGCATGTAACAAAGCCCTAGTAAATATTGATATTCTAGGATGTGATTGTTTTCTGATATAGTCTTGATAAAATCTAGGGTTTGCAACAAACCCTAGTAGAGTCTGGCATGTAAATTATGAAAATTGGTGAAACCTTAGATGTATAGTAGGATTGTTATTTAATTGAACTATTGATATCTAAGGCTTTGTGTCTCGAAGATGGAATCTAGGGTTTATGACAAAACATTGGCAAGAAGTTTAAGTCTAGTATGTAAAAAGATGTGTCTCTTGTTGATTATGAACCTAACTAAGTTTAGGTGTTTGATATCTAAATTCTAAATACTTCCATTGTAGTAACATGATTTTGATATAGTTAACTCCATGCTTCTCTATATGTATTTTGGTTGTAGTTTCTATTAAATTTTTGGCAAGTACATAATCATCAAGATAATGAAGATGTTCTTATAACCATGATAAAGGAAGTTATAAGAATGATGATGATCAAGATGACCATGATACCATAAGAAAGAAATAAAGCCTTGAAAGGATAAAGTTTCTTCGATGTCATGACACTGTTGATTTTCCTAAATTAAGAGGGAGTCTGGATAGTAGAAAGGGTATATCTCCCCACTTGAGAGGGACGGCATATCATGGCAGTGAGTATCATAAAGTAAGAATGGAACCAAATGAATGAAAGTATTACAAATAAAGTTTCGTGATTCATGAAGACTTGAAAACTACTCAGGCTATATTTGGTGTTGTTGAAGAAGTGAAAGAAGAAGCTTTTGACAAGATGTCTTTGGATAACTTAATGATGATATTAGTAGTATTTGAATCATTGAGGACCCCGAAGGTTTGTGTTTACATGTATGTATATTTAAAAGTTTATCGTTGATTAGGGTTTGTGCTTGTACAAGTAAATATCTCCATAAAAAGGTTGAACACTAGCATGGTTGGACAAATGGATATATCTAATTTGATAGGGAGAGTTGAATCATCTAATGGTGGATGCTTGGGAGGACATTTGGTCGACCTATGTGTTTATGTCTAGATCTCGAAGAGGGTGGGTGGATTTGGTCATAGAGCTTTGACTTTGGATATGCACCCAGATCCCTAGGTTGATGGTTAGCTAGTAAGTCTGATAGTACTAAGAGTCGCTGAAAGCTTGAGTCCATCTTAGTCCCACTTGGATAGAATACCCTGGTCATGTATCTAATCCGCAACATTGAGTGTGCTATAACTCTTCGTAGTTCATTTTTAGATCTTCCATGTACCTCTATATATATGTAATTATGAATACACCTCCCTAGTTAAGAATAATTTAACTAGTGTGAGACTTCATAATTGTATTTGAATCGGGATGTAATGTATTTGTCAAAAAAAAATATTATTAAAGAAATTGACTTATTAAAGCATGGGTTTCATTTTTGGGTCAATTGTTTATAGGCCAAAGCCTCCATTGTAGGCTTCTAGGATTTATACCAAGTGTCCTTTTCCATGTCATATTGTAAAATACCCTTCTTGGTATCTATTTGTCAAAGAAGAAATTTATTTTATTGTAAAATAGGTCAATTATGCCTCCTCCACCAAGTCGGCCTCAAATTGAAAAAGTTGGCCTAAACTGAGGGGAGAAAACACCTATATAAAGGCAGCAACTCGACTTCATTTGTCACACTCACCATCAAGTTCGATCTGCAACTTTTGGGGCCATAAAAAGTGTGAATTTCGAGCAAAGAAGGGGAAAGGGATAGTGAAGAAGAAGTAGGTCCCTCTCAAGCATAAGAAGTTGAAATTATCTCTCTCTCTCTCTCTCTCTCTCTCTCTCTCTCTCGTGTGAAGTTGTGAAGCTACTAGAGGGGCCAAAAACTATAGAGTTCAAGCTGGGTCGAAATTTTGTAGATGGGAAGTTGAATTTTTGGATTGTTGTTGAGATGAAGCTGTTAGATAAAAAGAGACTGTTAAATCATCTTTGAAGCTTGACTTGGTGGAGGAGGAAGGTCTATTGGTCTAAGGTCTTGGTCTATCTCATTTTGAATCTACTGAAGGAAGCATTATTTGACTGGGTTTTTCCTTATATAGGGGATTTAGCCTTCGCTGAGTGCCTACATCCGATGTCCATGATCTTCATGTTTTTGTTTTGATAATTTCTTGGTCAAAAGAAGATAAAGGAAGAAGACAAAAAAGTTAATAAGAACATAATAATATCACAAGTAATTATCAATATAAGAAAATATTTCTAATTTTCTGATTTTCTAACAAGAAGTGGATGTCTTCTTGGAAGCATCTATTCTTCCTTGTAAAGGTTTGTATCACTGGCCAATCTATTTAGAAATAGATATCAAAGTTGCCCCTAAAAATAGATCTTATAGGTTTGAGAGTTCTAGCTTAAGGATTCATCCTTCCTTGAGAAGGCAAAAGGCATGGTGGGCAAAGATTCAAGTTGTAATGTCCCAAACGGAGGAAATTTGGAACAAACCCTTCAAATCAAATTATCTAGCACTTAACAGGAAATTGCCATAGAAAACCCAAACACCAGAAATTTGACTGAAACCATAAACCCACAAATTGCATAAAATCTCATTAAAAATCACAACATGAGGAACAATGAGAAATGCAGCAACCAAAATCCAGCTTTATTATATATAGATGGATTCCAATACAATAGCTGGGAATGACCCTCTGGTCTCTAAACTCAAACAGAAAAACAATCACTACACCTGTGGATTCTGAATGAATCCACCAAGGGGAGATGGGTGCTCGTCCAATCTCTCTAAGTCACCCGAGGGTTTTCGTCCTGGGGCTACCAATGGAGTATAGAATCGGGTTCTTGACCTCTCATACAAGAAACAATATCAAAACCAAGATGTCCTCCAATGGTCTCCTCCTCTTTTATAGATTTGATGGACTCCTCTAGAACCTTCTATTTTATTATTATTTTAATCATGGAGCACCACTCCCTCTTTTATTTCAATTAAAATATTCTTTTTAATGCGGGAAAATGGTAAATTGGCCACCATGTCTCCTCAAGTCACTGAAAATCATATATAACCATCCCATCATGTAGATCTTCTCATTCTGGTTCCAACGAGCTATTACACTGAGGTGTTCTGCCACACATTTCTCTTGGAATGCCACCTTAAGTGTAATTAATTGAGTCAAGCCCACTAATAACTCAGTTTTCTGAAAGTTGTCGGAATGCATCGGAATGAAAGGAAAATTGTGCGGATGATGGAATATACCAAGTGATGCCATCAAACCTCATAGAAACTCCTCAAAACTCCATCGGGACCCCTGATGACGTAAACTTCTCCACGGCCCTGGACATCCCCTGCCCTGGAAATCCATCCTGGATGTACTATGAAGAAGAATAAAAATGGGGACATGACAGTCCTCCCGCCCCAAGATTGCTTGCCCTCAAGCGATCCAAATATGTGGACCAATCTGATGGCCCAACGCAACTGAGACCCAATGCCCGGATCCCATACAAACCACTGGTCCACGTCATGCCTCCAAGCTATCGAAACATGAATGGATCCTACAATACTTGGATCCCATGTCCATCTCTGACTCAACCTGCTACTATTAGATCCACCTGGATCTCAATGCCACCAAGAAGGAGCACCAATGCTCCACGGCTCCTGCTGTGCGATAGAATGTTGCCCCACCAACTTCGTACCAGCTCATCACCTCTATCCAATCCAACCTCGGGCATAGGTCAAGGTCATCCCCACTCTACTGATGTAGGGCTAAAGTTATGGAAACATTGGTGAACTATTAGTCCACCTCCCACTGCTCAGTGAAACATATATTAACCTCCTCGTCTAAGTGCCCCTATTGTATTGTGCCCCGAACTAAGGTTGATACTCCATCAATAGGATACCAACTCATGGTCTCCTGCCAATCTAAGTCATAGACTCCTTTGTAAAGAACAAATCTACTATGTTGATGTTGGTCCATGCTCAACTCATGCTGCCCTATCTGGTATGTCAACAATATCCATCGAGAAATTCCTGCCTCTTTTCCCTGTAATTGGCACAAGTACCCACGCTGTGTTGTAAGCCCTATCTATTTACTCATGTAGAGGGTTGCTCCCTAAAATCCCTGCAACTCTACCAAATGCTTGTGCATCTACCCGCACCTCATCAGTAGGTCAGCCAAAAGATGGATGCACCACCATCTCCCTTGACGACAAAATGGGTTGCATGTGAGCTATGATTGTGTCATAATGATGTTTCTTAATGTTAAGAAAGCATTGGAACATATGCAAGATAAGATCATCACACTCAAAATAACAATTCACCTTAGTGCGATTGGTTCGTCTTATTTGTCTCTACGCGATCGCCAGTGCTCACATGCGAGCGTCCATTCAATTCATTGATACCGAGAGTGAGATTTTGGCTGCTAATTTAATTTTACGCCCTGTCGTTTAATAAGAAAAGAGTGTCGATTTTTTGTTGCCACGAATCCGCCAATTTGATGGTCTAAGCAGATACATAATTCAAGGCTTGATGATTTGCTCCTCGTTTATGAGCAATGACGAACTAGAAAATACTGGTAACTATGTTCTCCCCTACGCACTGGATTCAATACTTCATCTGCCTGCACACATAACAACTTAAATTTGTGTTCCCACATCGCATTTCTATCGTATACTAAAAACCTCAAACATGCTTTGTCTGTGTACACCTCTGGATCAATACGCCTGCAAACTAATCACTATAACTAGCCCGGCTACAGGATACACCATCAATCGATCTTTTGCACAGTGTCAGACCCATGCACTCGACATTCGACTTCTAGTCGCACTCCATTTTGCGGCATTAAAATTTTGATGTTCAATCATGCCCAGTAATACGTGAATGGCGTGTTCTCCAATGTCAGCGTTGTCTCCTTGTCTAAGCGCCATACATCGCTCTTCGTGGTCTCAAATTCACGTTGACTTTCCCTGATTTGGCTCAACCTTTTAATAAACTCGGCTCCACTTGGACACTTACCCCAGCAGATCTAGATACTGCTTTGCAATTGTTGCTGGCGTATTTTATCCAACGCGGCACGAACTGACTAACGGAAGCTTGTGGGCAAGATGGAATTCAGCTACACTGTGGATAAATGGATTGGCTGCGATTATTAGAGTCGTTGAAAGCCCTGATCTTGAAATAAACTCTACTCCTTCAGAACTGTGCAACACAAGTCATTAGATTCATGCACGGCTCCTTGTTAAATATCACCGTCTTTCAATTGTGGCTCGTTGGATCAATTTGTTGAACCTTTATTATGCATGCTACAATTTGCCAAAGATTTTGTCGCACAATCAGTAATAGAAATTTGTCGAGCCTCTCATTAATAAATTCTTATTCTGCGGTTCGGCTTCTTCGGAAATACTTTTTTTTCGGCACCTCCAATATAAACCCTCAGGCTGGCAGGAAGACCAACTCTGATACCACTGTGGTGTTCCAAACGGAGGAAATTTGGAACATATCTTTCAAATCAAATTATTTAGTACTTAACAGGGAATTGTCATAGAAAACCCAAACACCAGAAATTTCACTGAAACCATAAACCCACAAATTGCTTAAAATCTCATTAAAAATCACAACACGAGGAAAAATGAGAAATGCAGCAACCAAAATCCAGCGTTATTATATATAGATGGATGCCAACACAATCGCTCGGAATGACCCTCCAGTCTCCAAACTCAAACAGAAAAACAATCACTACACCTATGGATTCTGAATGAATCCACCGAGAGGAGATGGGTGCTCGCCCAATCTCTCTAAGTCGGGTTATCAATGGAGTAGAGAACCAGGTTCTCAACCTCTTATACAAGAAATAATATCAAAACCAAGATGTCCTCCAATGGTCTCCTCCTTCTCTTTTATAGATTTGATGGACTCCTTTACAACCTTCTATTTTATTATTATTTTAATCATGGAGCACATTTCCCTCTTTTATTTCAATTAAAATGTTCTTTTTAATGTGGGAAAATGGTAAATTGGCCATCATGTCTCCTCAGGTCACTGAAAATCATACCTAACCCTCCCATCATGTAGATCTTGTTCTAGTTCCAACGAGCTATTACACTAAGGCGTTATGCCACGCATCCCCCCAGAATACCACTTTAAGCATAATTAATTGAGTCAAGCCCACTAATAACTCATTTTTCTGAAAGTTGTCGGAATGGGTCAGAACGAAAGGAAAACTATTCGAATGATGGAATATATCAAGTGAATGTCATCAGACCTCATAAAAACTCCTCAAAACTCCATCGGGACCCCTAATGACGTAAACTTCTCCACTCACCTGGCCATCCCCTACCCTAGAAATCCATCCTGGTTGTATTATGAAGAAGAATAAAAATGGGGACATGACACAAGCCTAGATTCCCTCCAATATGGCCAAGATTCAACAAAAGCTCAAGATTCTTAAGTCATAAAGCAAAAAATTGAACAAAGAGGATTTTGAAAATATTTTCCAAACAAAACAAGAGTTGGAGGTACAGATGCAGGAGGTTCAACAACAAATAATTCAATAGAGAAGAGTTAAAGATCTCGTTGCAAAATGAGGATAAATACTCACAAAAATAGAGGACAAAAGAAATACGAGGAAATATTATGGAGACAAATATCAAGAATCCACTATCTTCAAGAAGGGGATAAGGACACAGTTTTTCATAAATCGATGATCAAACATCGACATCATAACAATATCTTTTCACCCAAAGATGAAGCAAGGTGAAAACTCACATATCACAAAGAGATGGAGCAAGAATTGGTTAAATATTACAGATCAATTTTAGATGAACCAAATCAAAGTTGGTGAATACCAATTTAGAAGATCACGGAAAACATCCCAGGATTGGTTCCATCAAATCATAACCTTGCCTTGATGCGGAGGTATCATATGCCAAAATCGAAGAGGCAGTTATGTCCATGACAAAAAAACAAAGCGTTGGATTTGGATGGATCCACAACATTTTTTTTTTGGCTTGTTGGAAATTTGTTGGCGAAGAGATCCATGACCTAGTGAAGGAATCTCACAATACATGCTCTTTATTTCCAACCCTGAATGCCATGTTATTAACACTAGCATCCAAGTCTAAAAAGGCCAAGGATCCTATTAGCTTCAAACCAATAGCCTTGTGCAATGTGATTATTAAGATTATTTCGAAAGTAATTGCAAATTGACTAAAGCCACTCTTACCAAATCTAATTTCAATGGAGCATATGTAATTTCCCTTCCAAAATTAATTTGTCACAAATTTATTTGTTCTTCAATTTTGACAATTTTGGAAGCCATGGGACCCATGAGATTTTTGGGAAATAACTTAGGAAGGAAAAGGGGCTGAAATGTTTTGTTGGTAAAGCGTGGGGGCCACCCACATGAGGAATACGCACTACCTTAGAGGGAAGTTCGAATGGCTAAGGAGAAAAAGTTGAAATGCTAGTTGGAGGGGGCCCACATGGGAAAAAGAGGCCCACGAATTATAAATAGAGGAGGCCCAGCCTCATTTGGCATCTTTTGCCTATTGAACTCAACCTTAGTTGCTTGAGCTGCTTAGCCGGGTCACTTGTTGTTTAGCAACGAGCTCTCCAAGTGGAGAACTCACCCTCTCTTCGGTGGACTACGAGTGCCACCCTAGTGAGGTTCCATTCTACCATTTCGGAGGAGTGTAGGAGAATATTCAGGGCGTTAATCTCAACTATCACTCAACCAATGCGTACTTCAGGAGGACACAGTAGAGGAACACACAGGAGCTTTTTCAGGGGTCTTCCGAGGTGCAATTGCCGAAGGAATTTTGGTGAAGGAAGTACAGGGAGACACTAGTCTTTTGGAGGATTTTGGGAGCAAGAGCTTGTTGTTTGAGAGCAGTGTGATTTGCAGCACCCAGGGCTAGCGCAGAAGCTTCTCATTGGGCACATGTGGGAATTTGTGGGTCAACTTGTGGAGCAAGTGTTCGCTGGGAAATATAAGGGGAAGTTCGAGGAAGATTATCTCAGCTATTTTGGAGTGTTTTGGAGGTATTTTTCTGGAGTTACAGGCAGGTCGTACTTTTTAGCAGTTGGAGGAGAACCAGGTTCTTGGGAAGCCGAAATTCCAGGGTCAAAACTAGACCAAACCCTTTATGGGTTTTGGTTGGTTTTGTTTGAGGAACCTAGGGTTAATTTGGTAGAATTTTCTGAGCATCGTAGGTGGGGTTTGCAGCGACATCTTTGCAGCAAATAGCACAGTTTCACTGGGGCAGTGCAGGGCATCATTGCAGCAGTGATTTCTTCCATCTAGGCTTGACATATTCTCACCTGGGCTTTGTCACGCTTGCAATTGAGGCAAGCCCAAGTGCACCTCTTCCACATTATTGTATTATTGCTCCTAGATCATAATAAAATGGCTCAGCTAGTTTTTTATTTCTAGACTATTTATGGGTGTGCACTGAATGTTTAATTTTTATGGTGTTGTCTTTATTGTTTGCTTTGTACATCATTGTTTTTCCTATTTTGGGACATTATAGTGGTATCAAAGCCTATATCTTGGCTCAGTCGTGCGAGACTTTCCTATGAATGAGGAGGACAGGTAGAACATGACTTACCTGAGGCAGAGGTACATGAGTAGGGAAAGGGAGTTGGAGATTACTCTTGATTTGGAGGCACATGGGAAGACAACCATTGTAGCATAAATGGAGGAACCAAGGAGTAAGGAAGATGCAGCATTTGATAGCCTCTTGAAGGCCTACAATGACTTGGCTAGGGAACAGAAAGAGATGTTGGAGGAAATCAAACAACAAAGCAGGGACAAGGGATTCCATCGTGAGTTCCTATTTGGGGAGACTTCATGAGCCTCACAACAGTACGACCACCCTTCACCAGCCACTCACCTACCAGCCTATAGTGGGCCATCCAGAACCACACTTCCTGCTTTCTTACCATCAACACCTAGTGAGCATGGAGGATTAGATGATCAGATGCCCATGGGAGATTTCTTCAAGGAATGGCAAGCCATGGGGGGAGATTTCAAAGCATCCCTATCATTTAGAGACTATTGTCAGCTCAAACAGAATGAGAAGGGCAGGTACAATGGGGGACATAATTCACAGAACTCAGAGCTACAGCGCACTATTGGGAGAATGTATTTCCCCACATATGATGGTTTTTCCAAATGCACAGCTCGAGCTTGCGTGGAGAAGCTGAATACTTATTTCTAGCTTAATCAGATGACAGAGGTAGAGGCCATCAAATGGCTACCCTGCACTTGGAGGGGGAGGCGCATGAGTGGTGGTTTCATGGCTTGTCCACAATGGGGCATACCAGCGTGACTTCATATGAGGACTTCACATGGAGAGTGGTGGAGCGATTTGATAGGAGGGATCTGGAGGCTCACTTTAGAGAATTGACCCAACTTAGATAGACTGGCCAACCGAAGCATTACATATCAGAGTTTTTGAGGGTTTTAGTTATGGTGTCAGACCTATCTGAGGCTCGGAGAGTGTCCACCTTCATAGAGGGGTTGTTGGAGCCATTGCATGGACTAGTGAAGTCACGCAGACCTTCAACCTTTCAGGATGCAGTGACTTGTGCTAGGCACTTGCAAGGGGCCATCCCCAAGACTAGGACACCATTTCCCTCACGGACTCCCTACCAATAGAAGGGAGGTGACACCAGACATCCAACATAGTAAGCAACCCAGGGGCGTGGGAAGTTGGATGAGGATACCAGGAGAGACCTTAGGAGGAGGAAACTATGCTTTACATGTCAGGAGACATGTCCACCTGGCCACCGGTGCACAACCAGCAAGGCCCACTATATAGAGGTCTTCTCAGATAGTGATTAGGAGGACAATGTGGAGTTGGAGTTTGGAAGAGGATATAGCAAGGGTCAGACATAGAGGGGACCACCACCACCTAGGGGAGCATCTTTCGCACCCACTGGGGGATTCCTTGCTTCTTTGCATGGGGTTCCCAAGTTTTTGAATTTGAGGATACAAGGCACAGTGCAGGGACAACATGTCTCAATCTTAGTATACAGTAGGGCCACCCACAATTTCATTGATGCCCTGATGGTCCAGAGGAGGGGCATCACTACAAAGGAGTTTGAGGGATTCTTAGTCCTGTTGTCCGGGAACAGGACTATGCAGTGCAACTGGCACGTTCCCACATTGACAGTGACTATGGGGAACTATTCAGTGACAGATCATTTCTTCATGGTGTATGTACAAGACACCAACGTGGTGATGGGTGTCCAGTGGCTTTACTCCCTTGGTCAGGTCACCACTGACTAGAGGAAATCGGAGATGGAGTTCACAGGGTCAGATGGCAAGTTGGTGATTCTTCGGGGCATGCACTCATACCCTCCACAGACAGTTTCAGCGCACAGGATGGAGGCGGACTTGAGGCATGGGGACATAGCGTGGGCAGTGGAGCTGAGGATTTCATAGGTTGGGGGACAACCCAAGCCTCCCCACCTAGACATACAAACTATTTTGGACAGATACCCGGTAGTGTTTGGGGACATACCACCTGACAGGGCGTTTTGAGCACACCATTGAGTTAGAACCTGGGGTGCATGTAGTCATCACCACTCCTTATAGGCATCTTAAGGCCTACAAGGATGAGATAGAGTGGGCTATCAAGGAGTTTCTATCATTGGGGCATATTAGGCCGAGTTCCATCCCCTTTGCTTCACCGATAGTACTGGTGAAGAAGAAGGACGGGACCCTGCGTATGTGCATTAATTATAGGGCACTCAACAAGAAGACACTAAAGAACAAATACCCCATCCCATGCATTTATGAGTTGATGGGTGAACTTAGAGGAGCCAAGTACTTTTATAAGATCTATTTTCACTTGGGGTACCACCAGATCAAGGTGAGGGATCAGGATATCCCCGAGACGGATTTAATGTGCTACTATGGGCACTTTGAATTCTTGGTCATGCCCTTCGGGTTGACCAACACACCTGCGACTTTCCAGTCATGCATGAACCATGTATTCCATGGGCAGTTGCGGAAGTTTGTATTGGTATTCTTTGACGATATCTTGATTTACAATCGCACATGGGAGGAGCATTTGTAGCACTTGGAGGTGGTGATGTGTATTCTAGAGGAGCAACAGTTCTACGCCAAGTTGTCCAAGTGTGAGTTTGGTCTAATGGAGATGCTTTACTTGGGATACATCATTGGCGTAGATGGAGTGAGGGTGCACGAGGAGAAGATCTGGGCCATCCGGGAATGGCCTGAGCCTAGGAATGTTACTGCGCTGAGGGGATTCATAGGCATATGCACTTACTAGAGGAAGTTAGTGAAGGGCTTCTCACAGCTAATAGATCCCCTCACAGATTTGAAAAAAAAAGGGGGCTTTTGCATGGACATGCAGAGCGTAGTCATCATTTGATCCCCTCAAGGAGGTGATGAGTAGCTGCCAAGTGTTAGCACTTATGGATTTCACACAGCCATTCACATTGGAGTGTGATGCATCAGGCGAATGGGTTGGCGCAGTATTGTCTCAGGATGGGCAAGCCATTGCTTTTGAGATTCGGAAACTCCTCCCACATGAGAGGTCATACTCTATTTACGACAAGGAGATGTTGGCCATCATGCATGCGTTGGCCAAATTCCGGTAGTACCTAGTGAGCAACATATTTCGGGTGAAGACATACCACAACAGTTTTTGCCATTTCATGGGGTAGCAGGGCCTCAATGAGAGGCAACAGAGGTGGGTCATCACGGTGTTGGCCTACGATTTCTACATTGAGTATGTGAAGGGCAAGCACAACATAGTGGCGGATGCAATATCTAGGAGGCCCCCAACACTTTCACACATGAGCATTTGCCATGACTGGAAGGCGTAGTTGCAGGTGGAGTATTCTAAGGACAGGAGAGCATGCGAGATGATGAGCGTTACACGGTGATGGTTGAGGTCATTTACTACAATGGACGTATATTCTTGGTGTCTGGCTCGCCGTTGAAGGAAAGGGTTCTCCACTCATCTCATGACTCCCCACTTTCGGGACACCATGGGTTCCAGAAGACATATATGATAGTTAGAGAGTGGTTCACATGGAAAGACCTCAAGGGAGATGTGTTGAAATATGTGCAGGAGCGTGAGGCTTGCTAGAGGAACAAGGGGGAGTTGACTCACCTAAATGGGTCGTTGTAGCCACTTCCCATTCCTGAGGGGAAATGGGAAAGTATCTCCATGGATTTCATCACGGGGCTCCCAACAATGGCGGGGAAGGATTGTATTTATGTGGTGGTAGACTGTTTGACCAAATATGCGCACTTCCTTTCCATTCCAACCCGATATACAACATCACAAGTGGCTGAGTTATTCTTCAGGGAGGTCTTTCAACTGCATGGACTCCCTAAGACCATAGTCAGCAACAGGGATAGTCGGTTCATGGGAGCGTTTTGGCCGGATATTTTCAAACTAGTGGGTACTAAGCTCACACCTAGCATGAGCTATCATCCACAAACCGACGGCCAAACTAAGAGAGTTAACAAATGGCTGGAGAGCTATCTTCGGAACTACGTGACCAGGCACCAGAGAGCATGGATTCGATGGCTACACCCAGGGGAGTACTGCTACAACACAACCCACCACATGTCCATTAGCATGTCACCCTTATGTGCCTCGTATGGATATGATACTTTATCTTTTGTTGACATTGTTTTTGGAGACAGCAGGGCCCCAAAGGCCAAAGATTGGATCTAAGAGATCCAAAACATCCTCAAGGCTCTCAAGGATAACTTAGTTACAACCCAAAACCAACAAAAGATGTACGCAAATAGGCACCTAATTGAGAGGAAGTTTGAGGAGGGGGACTTGGTTTACTTACGATTACAGTCATATTGCTAGTCCACCTTGAAGCAGAAGGGGGTCGAGAAGCTTTAGCCACGTTTTTATACTATGGCAATGATCTTCCCATCTCCCATCAACAGATTGTTGATGAATTGATGCTAATGGGAGAGTTCCTATAGTAAGAGAAGCTAGAGCTCTAAAATATATCCTGGAGGACTTAGGTACATCCATTAACACAAGTAAATCTCAAATTTATTTCTTCAATACTAACTTAGTAGTGCAGGGGCACCTAGCTGGATCACTAGGATTTCAACATAATTCTCTCCTTGCTAAATATACGGGGGAACATTTAGTAGACAACTCCCTAAGAACTATTCACTGGAAGGAATTAGACTAGAAAAAATCCAAAATACTAGATTGTTGGACCTTTAGATCTCTAAATTTTGCTAGCATATTAGTCTTGTTAAAATTAATTTTACAAGGCCTTCCAGTGTATCTTCTCTCTACGTTGGCGATGCCCAAATAAATCCTCAAATGCATCAACATTACCTACGAATCCTTTCTCTAGAAAAGGGCTATGCAAGGAAGAAATTGGGCCCTTGTGGCTTGGAATAACGTATGTCTTCTCAAAGTAGCTAAAGGTTTTGATCTTCATGATCCAAGAATCCAAAAATTCTAAATAATGTTTTGAGAGAAAAAAATATGTAGTTGGCTCTAAGGTGGCCATGAGTTATGGAGGCAATTTTGGACCAAGAAATACAACACCTCTCAATCATGGAAACATCAATTGAGAGCTCAAAACCATTTTCAAGGATCTTCGATATGGAATTTGGCCAGCATTACTAAATCCATCGTGCAACAACATTATTTCCTGAAATTCCAAGAGGGAAAAGAGGCATATCAAGTAGCTACAGGTCACACCAATCTTCCTCGTCAACAATTCTGGAAACAGGTTTGGGTCCAGAACTTATGGCCCACAATTGCCTAATTACTTTGGTTGTAGTACATAAAAGATCCCTTTGATGGGATGAAATCATTCACATAGGATTTGAAGACCCTTCCATCTGTTTTCTATGTAGGTCAGATGCAGAGGACATGGTGCACCTGCTCAATACATGTGCTTTTTTTGAAACTCTATGGTTTCCATTCTTTAGCTTATTTGGACAGTCAGACAAGAATAGGAATTGTATCATAAAAATGATTGAAGGTTGGAGATCATCTATGACAAAGAATCATATTGTATATCAAGCTTGGGCCCCCACTCTAGGCTTTTTGCTATGAAACATATGGAAGGAGATAAACAATTGCATTTTTAATAACCAATCATCAAAAGGAGAGGTAATCTGGCCAAAAGCATTATAGAGTGTCTGTGAAACAATACTACTACACCCTTCGTCATCATCAAACTCAGAGGTTGAACGTTTAGATTCCACAATTTTTCATAATCTTCAATTGTTTCCATCTCCTTCCATCAATCATTTTCCTCCAAAAACCCCATCTTCTAATCCTCCAACCTCCTGGAACCCTCCTCCCCCCTGGATTCCTTAAACTTAATTTTGACAAGGCATCTAAAGGCAATCCAAGTTCTGCTAATCTTGAAGGAATTTTTTGTGACTACTATGGGCAACCAATGTTTTTATTCACATATAGTATTGGGCATTCAAGTATCAACATAACTGAATTTGTAGCCCCTAGAGATTGGCCTTGTTATCACATCATCGCAAAGTTTCTCTAAGTTGATTGTGGAGGGTGATTCTTAATTGGTCAACTCAAGAGTAAAAAAAATGATCAATAGAGCTTCTCTAAAATATATTGCCACAACTAGAGATTGGAAAAATATATCACATATTAACTATATGATTCTCGTCATCGTTCCCTCTCATGTCAGGAGAATGAGCAATAAGGTAGCAAACCTTCTATCCAACTTGGAATTCAATGACATTCACCTTCACCTTTCCATAAGCTAAAGTGTCACTTATGGGAGGACTACAAATGAGGACTTATCGATCTAATAAACAAAGATCGAAAAATCCCACAAGAGATGGAAAACATGAAGAATTGGTTTGCATATAGGAGCAACTCTACAACAACCCAAATGTTGCACTTCCAATCAATCAAACCATTCTAGGCACTATTGATATTTCCATGTCCTCTTGATGGTTTGAGTTAATTTAAAATTTTTCCTACTTCACTTGGAATTTACCAGTGTAGTAACATAATATCTTGCATAATGAAGTCTTGGTCAGTAGACTTTTTTGCATGTATTCGATTAGTACATGGACATTTGGGACAAAAGACATTAATTTTTTCGATTAGTCTCATTTCTAATCTAGCATACCATAGCAAATAGATTTTGATATTATGTAATCTGGTATTAGGTTAAATAGAAAGAAGCTTGTTTACTTTATATATATATATATATATATATATATATATAATATTCAAAGTTTCTTGTAAATTTTAAAATTAGTCATTAGGCTCGTAAGTTTAAAATTAGTCATTAATCTTAGAAAAACAGTTAAAGGTACATATTTAACCCTAAAGCAATCAAATTGATCATTTTTATCTCTTGTACATTTTGAAATTAGTCATCCATAAATACTCCATCTCTAAGCTTCTCACATGTTGATTTATTTGAACTCCTCAGTGATTACATTTTTCCACTCTCGAAGTAAAATGTCTTGTTTGCCAAACAGTAGTTTGCTTACAATCTCTTGAAGATCTTGTTCTCCACAAAAATCATAATCCCAGGACTGGAGAGGCCCCTTCTGATGTTACTACAAATTCATGTCCAAATCCAAAATGCTCTGACATTCCATTTCCTCATGACACTGTCCTAATGATTCATGAATTACCCAGTCTGAAGAATGAAGACCCCTGTCTCATTGAAATCTTTAGCAAGATGAGACCACTTGGGATACCAAAATATGGCTTGGGGTATCTTGAAAAACTAGACAGCCTCATTCCATCTTCAAGATTTCAAAATCCTATTCCACCATATTGCAAAAAGCCATCAATCCCAGAAATGTACAAATTCTTCTCCCTCATGGATGGGTGTCCCATACATAAGATTAATGGACACTGGATGAAGAACATGCTAAATTGGGATCTCTATACACATCCTAAATCCAAATAATTTAGTCTCAGCACATTTGTTGATGAAAAATATTCTCTTCTCTAGAATGGAAAAAGTACATGGAAGAAACAAACTCATGGATTTCTTTTTATGTCTGGAAGAAATTAAAGGAACAACCAGAAGTACATAGGGCAGATGCAGAAACTTCATCTGCACAAAAAAAATCTGGATAGCTTGTGATGGAAGCAAGTTAGAAACAAATACCACATTCCCTCCATACAAGGGAATCATGCTAGGAGAAGCTAGCAACTCAGCCAAGGCCATTCCTTTGGTATTAAAAGATGATTTAGCCCTAGGAATAGATGGAAGGATCCAGAAGGCCAGTGAACAAATAAACTGGACAAATACAACAATTAAAGGGCTAGAGATGAATATGGTAAAAACTTTTGAACAAAAGGAATGTTTTGACTCACTATCAGTCGATGTACATAGTGTGAATAAAACTTTAAATGATGTCAACTTTTCAGTTTCTGTATTAAAAGGTTTTGTCAGAGAATCAACAGCATAAATTGAAAGCATGGAGAGAAAGGTAGATTATGAGTTCGAAACTACTCAAACTCTTATGGGTAAACTATCTGAAAATATTGAGCAACTTGCAATATCTCCCAAAGATAAGGATATCCCTACCTCCATGTTGTTTAGCCACCATGTACCCATTCAGCATGCCACAAAACCTGTAGAAAGGTTTCCATTTCTATTTCCTCAAGAAAAACCAAAGCAACACACTGGCACTAAAGAATCTTTTAGTGAATCCTATTCTCTTTTCACAAGGACCATGACCAAAGAAGAAGCTTGCCATCTAGCAAACTTGGATTCTCCAGGCTTTTTGATGTCTTTTGTTAACACTTTCTTTAAAGCAGAAGCATCAGTCCTGAGAAGAAACCTTTTATGTATGAGGTTGATGTCAAATTTGTCTATACAATTCCATGTAGCTTTTACCTCTTTTTCAATTGTAGAATAGTTGTGTTCTACTTGGTTCCATGTGCCTGAAGCAAACTGGATAACTTGTTCTTCTCCTTCTTTAGTTTGCTTGAGAATACCTCCCCATCCAATGTTATTGGTGTCACTTTCTACAATTTTTGGCAAATCCTCATCTGCAAGGTAGAGAATAGATAAAGTTTTTACCTTAGATTTTATTTTTCTGATAGCATTGGTATGTTTTGAATTCCAAGGCTGGATCTTTTTTCAATCTTTGATTTAACAATTTTCTATCATGGGCACATCCTTCATAGAAATTACTGACGTAGTTCAAACAGCCTAGGAATCTCTGCAATTGTTTTTATCTGTGATCATATCTGGGAATTTATCAGCAAATTCAAGTGCATGCTTTTGTAATGTGATTTGACCATCCTCAATAGTATGTCCCAGGAATTTGATCTTTGTCTGAAACAATTCCATTTTCTTCTTGCTTAGTACAAGCCCACTTCTCTTGACTACCTATGTAAAAATCTGTACATGTTTGAAATGTTCTTCTACAGATTTAGAGAAGATTAACACATCATCAATATATACAATGAGCCAATCAAAGTATGGCTTGAAAACCTGGTCCATAACCTTTGGAAATTTGGATGGCACATATTTTAGGCCAAAGGGCATAACATTCCACTCATAATGACCAGCAGGAATGCTGAAGGCAATTTTGAATCTATCTTCTTCTTTTACCGCAACCTGCCAAAACCCAGATTTCATATCAAATTTGGAGAAAACTTTAGCTCCTACTATTCGGCTTATTAGGCTTCCTTTGTGGGGAATAGGATATGTATCATTTGCTAGTACAAAATTTAGAGGTTTGTAATTTATGACTAATCTGGGAACACCTCTAATCTATTCTGAGTGTTTATTTACATAGAACCCATAGCAGTTCCAAGGACTACTAGATTCTCTAATCAATCCTCTTTTTAAGAGATCTAAGATTTCTTTTTGGCACAGAGTTTTGTACTCGCTGTTCATAGGTATGGCTCGGCTCTTGCATGATTTTCCATCATATTCTTGTTTGAACGACAATGAAACTCTGTGTTGCTTTCTATGCCAGAAAGCATTTGGGTTTTCAGAACAACAATCCTTTTCTAATTGCTCTCTGAGCTTTGAGATTTTTTGTTGTACCTTTGGGGATTATAGTTGTTCTTTTATTCTGAGAGAGGACTTGAAGTCTTTTAATTCTCCCAGTTTTCTTTCTGTCAGATTAACTTCCTGCATAGTCTGAACCATGGTGGATATTCTTGGTGTTGAAATAAAAGGCAATGTGATGGTTTGTAAGAAACCTTTGTTATCAGGGACAGATATAAAATAACCATCTTTGCCATCCTGTAATCTGGTCGATCCATGTGGTTCAACAATAGCAAGAAAAATATTGCCTAAAATACAGTGAATTGGAATATTTCTGACTGCAAACTTCACTTTCATACAATATCTTGAAAAACAAAGAGTTGCACTGCAGACTTCATATTGAATAACCTGTGTACCTACCCCAGTGACTTGCCTATATGCAGGTGTCCAGTATTTGGTTGGGGTCATTTTTTTGTTTAAAAACATTTATGTCTGCCCCCGAATCTATTAATGTTCTGAGAGTGAAGATTTCTTCTTGTATATTAACATTTAATCGTACATGGTGATGTTGACACTAAACGGTCATGATCTTCATATTGCCAAACCCTATACCACTATTTTGCATATCTTCAAAAATCTCGACATTAGGATTTTCTGCTAGTTCTTGCCATTTTCCCTTTTCTATCCGAGAGATTTTTGCTTTCAGCTCAACTATTTCATTTTTTAAATGATGAATCTTATGACTGACTTCTCCTAGAGTCAAAGACCTTGGTTTTGTATGTTGTTGGTTTCTTTGAAAATATTTTGTGTTTTTCTTATAAAAAGCGTCAACAAACAATGCTTTAGAAATATTACCTTTTGAGGTATTACCAAGATCTTTGTCTCTGATTTGTAAAAAAGTTTCTAGAAGTTTTTCTTTCATTTCTCCTTCTGCAAGCATCTTGATTCCTGCCAGAACTTTTGATTCATCATCATCAATAGTGTGTGTCATACACACTTTCTCTTTCGCTGGTGTTTTTTCTGTTTTTGTTTCTAAGCTAAAGTCTAACTCTGTCTCAGAAGGGCTGTAGTTACACTCATCAGTATCTGTGCAATTGCATTGTTGGACATTCACCTGCTCTTCACTATGTTCAAACTCAGATAAACTCAAATCAGATGATTCTGATGAACTGCAACAATTTTGCTTCATCAGGTGTACTTCTTCCTTAAAGTAGATTCTAGGTCTTCTAGAGGCATATTCTTGTGTCTTTTTGCCTCTATTTTCCCTTGACTCTCTTCCTTGAGGACATTTGTTTGCAGTATGTCCAGCCTGTCCACATAACCAACAAGTAATCATATTTTTTCTTTGAGACTTAAGAGGGGTATCTTTGGGCTCATAGTAGTGTGTTCTAATCACTATTTTATATGATCCTTTCTTGTGCCTATTTGACTTATGAGGATGACTTTTAGCCGACTGTTTATGACCTTTCTTTTGGGCTTTTCAGTGTTTTCTTCTTTGCACAATTAGATCATCAATAATCAATCCATATTTACTCCAGATTTGTTGTCAGGTAGTCTAGACATCTTTTGTAAGGACTTCTTGACTTTCATGCTGGTGCAAAGTCCTACCAAGGCTTTTGTTATGTTGCAATATATCTCTCCCCATGTATAGTTTTCAAAAGAAGTTTGGAACACTTCTTGTTGTTAGATGTATTCAACAAATTTGGAGGGTAATGCTGCTAAATATACTTGTTTCGACAAGTCATTCTGACTTTCTTTTACGAAATTACTATCTTGTACCTTTTGTAAAATTTGAAATTAATCATTAATCCTAGACAAGCAGTGAAATGTAAATATCCAACCTTGAACATGTCTAGCCTTAAATAAATAGTTAAAATGATGTATTTAGTCATGTATCCTAGCTAAACAGTGAAAGGTCAAACCGCTAGGGATTAGGATTATCCTTCGGCTTGAGTCTAAATTTGGTCAAACCCTTGGGGATTAGGAATATCCTTCACCTTGACTTTGTCAAATTTGGTCAAACCAATAAAGATAGATAGATGGTTTATGACAACGACCTAGTCCTCCACAGAAAGAATGGGAAATTATTATCAACATCATAGCAGGTGCTGGAAAATATCGATAACAACAACAGTTTGAGACATTCCTATCAAACACAATAGCAGGTGCTGGACATTAAAAGTAATGGCCACAGTCGAGCTATTCTAAAAGTCGTAGTCTAACGAGACTGCTTTTTTGCCCTGAAAGTTGTGGAAATTCTGGCCATATTTTGACAAAATCCGGCAAGGATTTTTGTAAAACTAAATTAAAACTGTCAAATTTCAAGATTTTAGGTGCCCTAGAAATTTTGGATGGCACTGAATCCATTTGCCCGGATTCTAACCACTTCTGGCCATCCGGGCAATTCCTCCGCCTCCGTAGATGACTCCATTGTAAAAGATATTCTAGAACTTACTAATATTTACAAAAACTAGATACCGTGGAGAAACATGTACGACAAAAAGCTACATGTGGCGTGGATAGACTCCAATCTTTGGGATAACTCATCTCCGCTGCCATCGGTGTCTCTGAATTAATCTGTATGATTGAATAGACGCAACCAGTTTTGCATATGGATTTACAAGGATATAAGCCCCTCTCAAAGCCAGCCAAAAATGGCACATGTTAGTTGCCTGTACTACAGCATGTCAAATGCGTGGATTTCAAGAATTTAAAAGGTTACTCATCTCTTAAAGAGCATGTAGACATGAGCATTACATACATACAGCAGATCTACTGCTAATTTGTAAGCACTAAATTGTTTATAATTAGCATCATTCTAATAGGAATAAAATTACAATAGAACAGGCAAGAAATTACAGTATAGTTGCCTGTACTACAGCATGTAGTACAGCATGTCAAATGCATGGCTTTCATGGATTTAGAAGGTTAACTCTTACAGAGCATAAGACATAAGCATTACATACATACAGCAAATCTATTGCTAATTTGTAAGCACTAAATTGTTTATAGGCATGAAATTACAATAGAATAGACAAGAAATTATAGTACAGTTAGAGTAACCACAAAATATGTGGAAAGAAGCATCACTGCCATGTATCTTGCAATGCTAAAACAATTAAAAATTGAAAACCCATATACCTAATTTACTCTCATGCTATAACTAACACTCAGATAAATCGTGTATAATTTGTTTACAGCTTTTAAACCGTGAAAGTAGGTATTGCCCCATTTATTACCCGCTAACAATGTATCTCTACCAACAAGTCTTAAATTACCTAACAAAGAGGCTTCTGCCACATCTGCAAAAATTACCTAACAAAAAGGCTTCTGCCACATCTGCAAAAAAGTAATTCGAAATCCTCTAAAACACCCTTCAATATAATAAAATTGCTTTCGCGGTTGATGCCAAACCAGTCTAGAAATCAAAAGTTTTCAATTGAAAGAAGATCAATGGCTATCATATTCAAAGGTATAACCTACACCGTCCACATATGTTCAGGACCCAGGTTAGAGTAAAAAAATATGTCCTTCAAAACAGCACTTCGAAGAAACCATACTAAGACCACTGCTATTCTCGTTAATTTTGCTAAAGCACATAGATTAAGATTTATTCTCAAAGTAGTTTTCTTTGACCATGAATAAAGACAAGAACATGGCCATCCAGTTAAGAGAAATGCCATAGTTTTTTGTGTACACTATTGCTATCAGATTGTGCGTTTGCTCAGAACTTCAAATGATATGCCATTTTTCTCCAAACGTTCTTGCAATTCTGTTGGACCAAACACAATACCAGGAGGTAAAACCCCTCCCTTTGGCAAATTATGACGTTGATCAATCAGAATAAGAGCGCACTGTACAAGAGTGATAGGAGTTGTTACATAACCGACTTCAGGTCCTGAGATTCTAGTCACTATCTCCATATCCGGTTTTGACTTTTGCTGCAATAAACGACTCTCATCACTGTAGCCATGTCCTACAAATGTCATCTTGAATGTAGCACTGCTTACCTCTTCCTCCGTCGGACCTGTCTTCCTGAAGACTCCAAGAGTAAAAATTCCTGGGTATTTCAAAAGAAGTGAGCGTCCCCACCCAAAACTGCACAACAATGCCATATTCAACCCAAAGAAAATTAACCCAGCAACCCTCGAGATAGATTTACAGCCCATGTAAACACCATAATGGAGAGGCTTAACCTCGGACCAAAAATTCTTCCTCTTTTCTGCAAAATCAGGGTTCTCATTCACACCAGGTAAGCCATGTGGATCTTCTGCCAGGAAGTTTTGTGTTCTTCGAACAACAATCGCATCTGAGGAAGGTAACTTCAGTGCCCATAATCCAATAGAACTCAAGTGTTCTATCAGCTTAGATTTCCTTGCAGGTGGACCAGGTATCTGCATCCGAGAAATAAAACTTAGAACTACAAGGATTTCACTTTCAATTTAAATTCAAACATTCTTTCTGTTTAATCTCAGGTTGCTGCGAGGGATCAGAAAGTAAGTCCCTTTATGACGACATAAGACATGCCTAGTATGTATTTTAACACTTCCTACATGCACTGATTCCAGAGTATCAATTAATGGCAGATATTTTACAATGGATATAAATATGTCTAATAAATATTTCAGTAATATTCATGTACAACCTCTCACAACAATCAATGAACGAAGACATTTACACTGAACACGTTAAATACAGTTCATTGTTCGACCATTAGTTCGGTTCATTTTTTCAAAAATGAGTAACAAATAATACTATTATTTTATCCAATTTCAAACTTTGGCAGCGATAGTCACTATAAGGTAATAGACAATTCATTTAGATTCCAGTCCGTCTCTAACCTTCTTTGCTTCATTTGCTTTAGTATGTAGTTATGGTGGCTCACTAATAGTGAACTGCTGTCCACTTCTAATATTTGACTTCTCTTGTAAGTTGTAACAAATTAGCACTTATCCACTTCAAAGTCAAGACCGTAACAGCTCCATGTTAACTAAATTTTTATCTACCGGACTAGAATGAGTGCAAGAGCCTCATTGATTATGTATGTTGTTTCAGATATGTTATAACTAGATTTAAATCTTCATCACTAGAGTGAGTGCAAGAGCCTAATTGATTATGTATTTCAAATAAGAATTGCACTAGGTGTCACGTTTAAGTTTTCAACCTTACATGGTATATGCATGAGCATCATTGATTATGTATTTTGTTTCAGATAAGTATTGCACTAGGTGTCACTTTTCACCCTTACATGGTATATACATGAGCATCATTGATTATGTATTTTGTTTCAGATAAGTATTGCACTAGGTGTCACTTTTCACCCTTACATGGTATATACATGAGCGGACTTTGCATAGGCTCTAAATGGCCTCTGGATTCCAAAAAACAACACGCTACGAGTTGCTAGCCTACTAGATACCCTACTACAAATCACTAACCTGATCAATCATCAAACTTACCAACACTACTGGAAATGGGATCCTAAGCATCAGCATTTGGCTCCAAGTCCTTGGATTCAAGGACATCAACAACTACAGTAGTAGTACTAGTAGAAGCATGGGCTGCATGGCTACATTAAGTGGTGTCAAATCCACTACAAACAACCCACAAGGATTTCCAAACAAGCTCCAAGCTTACTCTAAATTGCGGCCTCCAAAAACTCCAAATGCTCAAGGAGTGAAGTGTGATGTAAATATGGAGGAGTCTCTTTATGAAGAAGTTTTAGGGTTTAGGTGAGTGAAATTAGATATTAGGTTTAATATTTTAAAACTAACTTTTCCCTTAATCTGTGCACCACAGGACTATGATAGGCCAACTCAGTTCGACTCAAGTTGGACCAGTTTGGTACCAAACCAACCAAAACCAGCCGAGTCGACGTATGACACAGCCAATTCAGTACTGAACGAGTCCCCCAAACCATTTTTAAGACCAAGCTGACTTGACAAGGGATCAACTTGATCAACTAGGTCAGGTCTGAGTCCGAGTTGACCAAGTTTTAAAACTTTGATTGGGAGATGTTACACAGTGAATTATTCAATTATGTTTGACCAGAATTTGATCAATCATAAACAAGCTTAACTAGACCTAAAACTCATAAATAAGACTGAAAGTGTCCTTGAACAGGCGACACCTTGATTATTATGATTTGATAAACCTTCAGTAGACCCTAAAAAGTCTCTTCGTGGCTCTAACCATAGAGCAATCTTAATTAACGAGTTAAGGAAGTCATTTTAAGATGAAGAGTTTCCTTCTTCTAAGGGATGTGCTCCTTTAGTGATAGTGAGTTGTGGTCGTATCAACTGTAACTTGTTCCAAGGTATAAACACGCCTTATTTACCCTACCCAAGGTAGTTATCTATGCATTTATTGTCATTGTCACTTCTCACAAGATTATACCCCTCGAACATGGTAGGTAGTATTCCTCAATGACACGTCCAAGAAGCAAAGGGATCCAATGACATAATCCTGATGATAAACCACACAGGTTGGTTCGAAACGCGTCTACCAATGTGATTTCTTCCGAAAATGTTTTCAAATAATCACCAAATTTATTAAAATACTTCTAGTTGATTTGAAGAAAAAAGATGGTAAAAGGATAACACTACCTATATTAACACAAACAGTGTGTTATCAAACTCAATGAAAAAATCAACTAAGTGGCCACATTTGAGGAATTTGTGTACCATCAAAATTTTACCCAAAACCTGCATTTGGCATTGTCTATTCACCCAACATAATCATGGACTCGTATTAACACAATGGAGTAAGTCAAGCAAGGTTTGAAAAATTTACATGAGTTACACAACATCGAATAAGTCGAACAAAGTTTGAAAATTTTCCTCATGAGTTACACATGACATCGAGTAAGTCAAGCAAGGTTTGAAAAATTTACACGAGTTACACAACATCGAATAAGTCGAACAAAGTTTGAAAAATTTCCTCATGAGTTACACATGACATCGAGTAAGTCAGGCAAGGTTTGAAAAGCCGTGAGTTACACATGACATTGACTAAGTCAAGCAAGGTTTGAAAAATTTAATCACAAGTTTACGCATGACGTCGTCAAAAGCTTACCCAAGACTTGCATTTGGCATTGTCAACTTACCCAACATAATCATGTGTTTGTATTAACAAAATGAAGTCAATCAAGGTTTGAAAAAATTTTGAAAAATTTACTCATGAGTTACGCGACATTGTCAAAAATTTAACCAGCACTTGCATTTGGCATTGTCTACTTGCACAACATGATCATGTACTTGTATCAACACAATGGAGTAATAAGTCAAGCGAGGTTTGAAAAATTCACTCATGTTTTACACATGACATTGTCGACTTGCCGAAGGTTATTGTGAGCTCCCATTAACATAGTGGAGTAAGCCCAACAAGGTTTGAAAATTTTAAACATGATTTGCACCTAACCCTCTCAACTCACCCACATGTTATCGTGGACATGTACTAAATTGTGTGAGCAAGCATATCCCAACAAAGTTTGAAACCCGAGTCGTCATCATCTTAATTTCCTTACCATATCACTAGATCATAGCACATTGTTGTTAGAATTTAATGATTATTTTGTTCTTGTACTTGTACATATAGAGGCATGTGTGTTGTGTCAACTAGTCATGTTAGTATGTCAATTAAGAAAAAGGTTTTAGTAAGCTTGTCTCTAGAAAGATCCAAAAGAGACTAAAGAAGATGTCCATGGGTTATTATGGGACTAAGAAAGCATAGCCCAAACCCAGGTCATCATCATCGTAATTTCCCTACCTTATCAATAGGCCGTGACACATTATTGTTAGAATGTAATGTATTTTGTTCTTGTGCTTATGCATATGGGGGCATGTGTGTTGCATCAATAGTCATGTTAGTATTGCAATGAGTGCTAATTAAGAAAAAGGTTCCAGTAAGTTTGTCCCTAGAAAGATCTAAAAGAAGAGGCCAAAGAAGATCAATAGATCTACACTTCGTCCTCACCAATCCTCACAATTTAAACAAAATTCATCTTTATTAAGTACTCATTTCTCACCATGATTCAGGGTGTCAACATCCACTATTTACACTTCTCCTAAATAACCCCCCTAAAGGATTTTGCATCTAGATACTCAAAAGAGTACCTAATCGTAAAAACATATTAGTCTACATTTGTCTTCCCTAAAGAAAGCACATAGAATAAATTCTAGTTTGCAACAATTAATGTGTCTCATTATAATTCTAATGTTTTATGTAAATGAACAAATTCCTTCTCCTACGAGTTGTTATGCAAGAAAACATTGATTATGCAGTAAAAAGTCTTTGGTTGATTAAAAGTTGATTTCTCACCATGGATTGGGATCTCCACAACAATTGTTTACCAACTTTCACTTCTCTCCCAACCAAACCTATTTAAAGGTTTGATTCAAGCTACTCATAAGAGTACATGAATGGTAAAATTCCATTAGCTTGCATTTGTCTTTCCTAAAGAAAGGGAAAACCCTACCAATATAGAGGTTCCCACATTGGCTAAAGTCTAGTGTGCAATAATGAACGTGTCTAAATCTAATATTTTGTGTAAATGAGGAAATTCTTTCTCTTGTAGGTTATAATGTAAAAAATAAAAGTTGATTATGCAATAAAGATTATGTTATATCTATCAGCTTGTTTGCAAAAAAATATTACATTTCTTCATTTCTCTACATTGAACTACATCAGTCTCAAAGACATGGAGGGTGAAGGACAATCCATGGTAGTTGCACTTCAAGTAACAAAAGACAAAAACAATGGTAAAAATGCAAAAGTTATATTTTTTCGCATGACTAACCCCACACGTGATTCTTATGCATGGAGCACAATGCGGGGGTCAAGGTGGGGTAGCAACCCAAACTGTCTGAAGGGAGTCCAGGGGGGCTAGTAAGCCCCTACTTGAGGGTTTATGAGCAGAGTCACCGAAAAAAAATTCTTGGGCAGTTTTTTGTGTCATTTTTTGACAGTTTTTGGTATATGATTATTTCAACCCATGGTTTTCTAATTCTGATTAAGGAATTAAGGTTGTAATCTAGTCCGGGATTAGGGTTTTGGATGCCGCGTGATCCTATATATTGTATTGCAAATGATAAAGTCAATGATGATGAAAGTTAGAGGTGCAACTCCAAACATTTGTTGATTTCCCCGGTTAAGGACTTCCAAGGTAAATCTCTGCATATTATGTGTGAATCTAATTGTTCACTTTTTTATTAATAAAGAATTTATAAAGAATCTGTGTATGCATTGCTTACTGTAAAGTTTTTAACTTACATATATGACAAAGACAAGTATGCTACACCAACCATACTAATTGCGGAGACTAAGCCCCTATGCACCAAAAAGTCATACCACTAAGATCAAAAAAAGGTAGGTGCCTTTGACAGCATACACATATATATATATATATATATATATATATATAAGCCCCTCGTAGGAAGGCACAGCCAAAGAGATTCTACTAGGAGTATTTCCTTCAAAACCAAAGTAGGTGGAAAAATAACGCAGGTCAAGTAGGTCATGCAACAAGAAACAAACCAAAAGCAGGTTGCATAGCAAAAAGTAGCCCTTATAGCTTAAAAAAAGGCCAAAAACCTGTGTTCCAGAGAAAAAAATGCAGGCCATACAACACACTAATAAGAGGCAAGTTGCAGCCTCAGAAAAGAAGGAATTTACAGATTTGAATAAAACAAAGTAATAATAGATTAACAAACCCTAGGCTCGAGTAAATGCTAGAGTTGAGAATAAATATAAAACCCTAGGTCAGCCAATAGAAATAGAGACTTTTAGATTGAAATATTCTCAAGAGTGATCTGAGCAAGTTGATAACTTCAATGCATACCTACATTCAAAAACTTTGCAAGTAGAGATATCCCTTACATTTTGTGGACCAAAGACTATAGAAGCAAGAGAAGGTAAAATCATCAAGCATAAACAGTTATTTCTATATAAATCCAACAACAGCAACACTTACAACCATGGAAAACCTTGGTGTTCCAATACTAAGAAATAAACAAACTGGATGGTACAAATTGTGCAAGTATGGAAGTTCAAGATGGAGAATTGTCTCATGGGAAAAAAGACATACAGATCACCATTACAGGACCTCAAAAAAAGCCCCATACTAAAGAGAAGGACAGGCTTATGGTATCAGATCCAAAATGAAATGTATATCAACACGTGTACTATCTTTATAGATGTGTACATCAACGCGTCTATAAAGATAGTATACCTCTTGAGATTAGAGAGTGTACAGGTCAGGGTTGCGGGGGAGTGCCTCCCCCGCCCCCCTTCACACCCGCACTCCCAATTCGCGCTACAGGCAGGAGCAACTCGGGAGCTAGTTGGGAGCACACTCCCGATTAATAAAAAAAAAAAAACTCTCCTTGGTTTTTCAGGGGCATTTAGTCTTTTTTGCAAAAAAAAATTGCAATAATATTCCAAATGCAATTTTTTTCAAAAATACAAATAAGTTTTGAGTGGGGCAGCCTAATGATCAAATGTATGGCCCTAGTATTGATATGTGATTCATGGTAATGTTAAATTCTTAAAATAAAAGTGACATTCTCATTAATCTTCATTTTCATCCTTTTACTTAAATTTTTAACATTACCATGAAATGACTCAAGGATGTTTGAGAGTGGTTCCGACCTCATTGGATTTCATATGGAGAAAGTAGAATTTTAGATTTCATTCAAAATCTAGCCGACTTGTCAGTTTTTCAGGATTTCAGGATTGGGGGGATTGAAATGTTTCCATTGGATTTTGTCATGTATTAAGGTCTAGAACTCGTATTTAATCAAGAGCACCAATCCCTCTATGTACCTTGATGTTAGTGACATTGGTTGTCGAACTCCTCTATCATTACCCTCCTAAAAATGTACGCATCACTCAAACAAAATCTTGACTTGACATGCTATGCTTTTCCTATCTTATGTTAATACTTAGAGGGTGATATTAATGACAAAGATCCCTATACAGATCCAGAGGTAATGACAAATATACCTCTAGATATTAATGCTTAGAGGGTGATATTAATGACAAAGATCTTGATTTTCCAACAAAACTAAAAAATTAGACATTTCTTGTGGCGGCAAGAGGCCCAAGCATTAGCAATAGATAATAGATTTATTTGTCTTTTCTAATTTCTAGTAGTTTTTATAACTATTGACTCTTTCATAATTATTATGATATTTTTTGTAAACAATATATGACAATTTAAGTTTGAGGTTTGAAGTTGGCAATTATAACTCATTAGTAATGAATTATGAATATGATGCTTCGTGAAAGTTGAAAGTTGTTTCATTTTATAACATTTCATTTCATGTTATATATTATTTGTTGTAATGGTTACACTTACCTTACAAGTACAACTTTGGTGATCAATGATGATAAATGTTATATATTGAATTTTGAAAGCTTGAGACTTTAAGATTGATGAATCATGAGACTCAATATGTTGTATGTTACTATGTTACTAACTTGTGGACGTGGTTGATGAAGATTATAACTTCTAGATGATTGTTGTTATATGGTTCAATCTATGTTTTTTATGTTTTTTATATCTAATTCATCATTCTACATGCTTTTGTTGACATATATGCATCAAAATATAAATATAAATATATATATATATATATATTATATAAAAAATGCTCCCGGAATCACTCACAAACTGGGAGCTTCTGAAAATGTTGCTCTCGCTCCCACTCCCGCTCCCAAGTAACCTTGGTACAAGTGCTTAAGAAGCCTAGGATACTCTCCAAACCATGTTTGATACAGCAACTACCTTGTGGGTATTATACTTCAGGAATCAGTTATACATTTTGAGAATAGATTAAGGGGAGAAATTTGTCAAGGTTTTGAAAAATCAGCTTGGAATGTTAAAAGAGAGAAGAAAATTGAACATGAGCTAGTGCCAATCACTCTTAACAGTCTTCTAGACTTATGAAGAGTTTGCAAGCAGCATGGCAAAAAGAGAGAAGAATCCAACTTTTGAAAAAATGTAGCATTCTTCTATAAGAATAGATAAGATGGAAGAATCTTAAGAACAAAGACAGGGATCCAAAGCTTGCTCTTCTAGACAAGGGGAAGCAAAGTTAC
Source organism: Pinus tabuliformis (assembly GCA_031772625.1). NCBI lineage: Eukaryota > Viridiplantae > Streptophyta > Pinopsida > Pinales > Pinaceae > Pinus > Pinus tabuliformis. Next base: position 577,223,310 of record CM062820.1, read on the forward strand.
AAGCCAAAGCAAGAACGAAGATATCAAGGAGAAAAGTTCAGAGTAATTCACCCAATCATGAAGAAATGTCACAACAGTTAACACGAAAGTAACAAGATGATAAGAGACCATACATTTCTGTGGTAAGTTTTATCAGTCTGACTAAATGTGTAAAACAAAGAAATATGATGCTTCTTCAAATTAAAGGAAAAAACCTGGAAGGAAAGCACAGATATAAATGAAGAAAAGTCACATACAATGGGGCTTTTTATGTCAGCCTTGGTTTGTCAAGATGATTCCTTCGATGCATGGTATATATTCGAGCACATCACATCACATAACATTGAATAAAAGATGTTTTATGAACAAGATATTGAAATGGTGACGAAGTTACTCTTGGACAAGATAGGAGTCAGGACACATATAGTAGAAGGGCAAGGATCCAATCCTATAAAAAATCCAAGTGAAGAGGTAAAACATATTAAACTTGTTTTGTGTATGCCAAGGCTACCCAGGCATTTGCTCTTAATTAATGCTATTACAAATCAAATGTTTATGGTAGCAAAACATAAATGTCTTGTTAAATTTATATGAAGCACGTCAATATAGAGTTGCAGTGGAAGGCATTAGAGGATTGCACAACGCATCGATACCAAATCACCAAAGTATTATAGCAAATGGAAGCTCATCACCTCATGAAAGGCATGTACATTTTAATTGTAAAAGTTAGTAGTTTCTGACGCAACAAGATACAATAAGTGGTATCCTCCTACTCAGCCTTAATTAAAGGCATGTGAAGCTAGAGGGGTTTTTTTTAAACCGTAACTAGAACATTTTCATATTAAGTAAAAGCTGCAGCATACCTCACAGCAAGAGTACATCAACAATCTGTTCCAAAATTCATTAAACAAATATCTGGAGAGTATGTACTAGCCTATAGCTTTATTCATATAATGCTGCATACAGCACTTCTGAGTATATCCTATGTTAGAATTTCTCAAACCCTTGGCGACCAACGACCTTACGATCTCAAGAAAAATAATTTGCTGAATTTTAATTTAAAACAGAAAAAATTCAGATCATAGAATTAATCACATAATGGCTGAAAATATATCAGTGGAAACAAAATAGACAAACAAATTTTAAGGCCCTTCAAATCAGCTTTTCATTAACTTTCTCAAAACTTATGAGGACTCCTCAACTAAGGAAACTCTGCCCACTGAAAAAGAAAATCCACAGCAAATTCCTAGGAGCGGTACATCCCTATACGACACTGAGATAAACTCAACCCCCACTCTGAAAATCAGCTGAGATCGTATGGCCCTCATTGGGTCGAACTTCTCCTTCTACACCCAAATCATATGGCCTCCTCCTTCCTTGAAATGGTACAGCCTCCACAAATCTGTCTTAAATCAATTTCCCTTTGCTGATTTGTTTCCCTCTTCTTGGCTTGCACACTGAGTGAACTCCTCTATCTCTCTGTGCAACTAAGTTGCTGTGTCACTTTTCCTTCTATCTTGCCTATCTTTATAATTTTTAGTTGATAACTAAGTCTCCACAACCCTAATCTCTCATTAAGATCAACAATTGAGATTAAATCCCAATCTCACTAGAGATCAATGATGGAGATTTATCTAAATCACTAGTGTAATTAAATTACACTTTATTAGACTTTTCATAACTTAAAATTAAAATGCTCTTCACTTTAATAAAATAAATTGCAAAATAGAAAGGACTCAAATGGCACGTTTGACACAAAACCTGTGCGAAAAATTCCTAGCGAGGCTACAAACATCAACATTCCCTCTTAGCAAGGATGAAATTCAGCACCAACCCAAGTTTGTTTCTGAAAGCCTCAAACATCCCTTTTATTAAGAGCTTGGTCAAGCATCAACAACTTGTTGATCCACGGGAATATACTAGACCTTCACATGTCCCTTTTGAATCTTGTCTCAAAGAGTCAAATGAAGTGGTATTTAATCTTTATGTGCTAGGACCTAACATTGAACACTGGATTCTTAGAGAGTTTGATACAACTTTGATTATCACAATAGATCATCGTATGATCCAACTCTTGATCAAACAACCCTACAAGTAACTTGTGAAGCCAAATGGCCTCACAACTCACTATACTCATTGCCATATACTCTGCTAATGTTGAACTGAGTGCCACAAAATTCAATTCCTGTTGAACCAGGATATCATTGTTGATCCCAAACTAAAGCAACACCCTAAGGTGCTCATCTTGCCTGCTACAGTGCCCACCCAATTTAAGTTTGTATACCCCTACAACTTTACTTCACCATCCCCAAGATACCTTAATACCATATTCCATTGTGCCCCCTACATATTTGAGCACATGTTTTGCAATTACCTAATACTCCTACCTTGACTCCACCATAAACCAACTCTAGGTGTTCACTGCAAAACATATATCTAGCCTGGTGTTTGTTAAACACACATGGAATGTGGACAACCAAATAAGATAAAGCTTGAATGCATTTACTATTAACAATGATACACATTTATAATACACTGATATGACTGTTGGATTCATATTCCAACATCTCTTGGACTCCCTTTGATTGTTCAGCTCCCACACCTTAACCCTTAATGGATTAGGTGTCCAACGTTCCCCCTCTTAATCCAAAGGGGTATATACAAGTCCAAGACGAGAGCTCTAATACAAAAATGTGCAAAAATGCATGGCAGCACTAGGTTGAATGTGCTCTCTGAAATGTTGGTATAAGGGGGTGGTTTAAGGATGACCACCAACACTGGAACGCTTAGTGCAGTTCCCGGAACTCTTCCAAATCTGGCAAGAAGTTGAAATCTTCTACTAGAGGAAGTGTCCCTAATGATTTGGAGAGGGAGACCTTCAACTTGGAAAAGGGAGGTCTACAACCTGCAGTGGTTTAAGGATGACCACCAACTCTAGAATGCTTAATGCAATTCCTAGAACTCTTCCAAAACTGGCAAGAAGCTAAAGTCTTCTGCTAGAGGAAGTGTCCCCAATTCTTTGAAGAGGGAGAAGCTCAACCTGAAAAGGGAGGTCTCAACCCCGCATAGATGGTTTAAGGCTGACCACCAACCAAAGGCATGCTCAAGGGCATCTTTGTCTCTGGCTACAACTCTGAATTAGGCAGCAGGTTCAAGTTGTGGCTCAGGCTCGCTTGATGTGGCTTTGAAGCTTGTATATGACCATCACTTCCCCCCTGTCATATACAAGGTGAGAAGATGGAGAAAACTCAACTGTAAGACTATTCAATACTCTAGAACAAGTTCTGACATATGACTGAAATATCTTCTTGGTTGTTGAAGCCCATTGCCAAGAAGCGATTCATCCAAGATGAATCTTTGTTCTTGCAGAAGGCTTGTTTTTGAAGCATCTGTTTGAAAAATGAGTGGTTTTACGATAGTACTCACATGAATGAAGATCAAAACAATGATCTTTCATATGACCAACTCTGTCACAATGTTGGCATTTAACATTCTGTTGTGACTGTTGTGGAAGAGGACTAGAATCTGGAACAGCTAAAGATGAATTGTCATAAAGAAATCCAGCACTCTGAAACTGGATGGGCTTTAAGTAGTCTGGAATATGAAATGACACATCATTGTTATATCCAAGACCAGTTTTGTAATTGTTATGGAGAATCTCTTCCCAAGGTCTGATGATGGGCCTAAGAAGTGTATGATGAATTTCTACATCTTCATTCAAATATGCTTTTGTACTGGGCTCAGTGATCTGAACAATTTATGGCTGCTGATGGGAGCCGGTTTCAACCTCAATAGAGGATTGTTTTGAACAAAAACAAGTTCAGAATGGTGTTCACGTTGTTGTAGTTCTTCTTGTTGTAGCTTTGTCTCAAGCTTTGTTATCTTGTGCATTTTGCAGACATATCTGAATGTCTATGAGAATGGATTTGTCAATCATAATTGTATTGTCGACACTAGAATGTATTAGAGTATTTAGTAACTCTAATACTCCACAAAGTTTGTCCATTATATTAACAAATCAAACTCTGTAAATGAGGAGTGTTAAGTTCAATTGAAAATGCACCTTGTTGTTGCACAGAAAGTCTAGGCACCACGACAACGGCCCAGATTGGGGGTTGTCACCCTAATCCCCAATCTCTTCGTTTAAGTTGTCTCCCTACAGCAGGCTAAGGGAGGTAGACCCTATGAAAATGGAATGAAGAAGAACTAGTTGAGAACCAACCAATAAGGGAGACACAGTGAAGCGACCAAGTATTTGATTAAGATTTAACAAGACTTGTAGGATTTGATTAAATTTAAACGATTGATACCAGTGCCTTATGGAGTCAACAATCTTGCTAGGGAAATTAAGACCAAGTAATCGAATAGCGACTACTGCTTGGATGAATAACTATCTTATATGAAATGCAGATCCTAAAACTAATGTGAGATGCAGGAATCTTGGTTAATTTTAGTTAAATGTCTAAGTTTTAATCTTTCGATCATTTCTGTGTTGAGCCTGATTTTGTAGTAATTGGCAAAGAGAAGATAAGGTGAAGCACACTAAGGTGTGATTAACGATACCTCTCCTGAAAATCTAACACACCCGGTGCCTCCGACGCTGCAGAGAGTTGTGGCTCTGACGACTGCACGGTCACCATTTTAAGTACTATTAAGAGCAGTCTTCTCAATCAAAGATGGATGGATACCTATCTCTTTATCAACCAAGCTTATGCTTGAAAGTAAATTTTAGTTATGTAGAACTAACTTAATATGCAAATGCACGAGATGATGAGATGAAGTTAGACTCGAGAATTAGAAACGCTTGTGTCACAAAAGCCCTTATCACCAAAATGAAATGTTCACTTTACTAGATAAAGACTTAAAGATAAACCCCTTAGAATATCACAATTAAACCACAAACTTACTTTAAATCTTTTTGATATAGTTATAGCTCAAAGAGAACAAAAGCTTCTTTACAATTTAATATCAATGCCAACAAATGCTCAAAGAATACTCAGCTTAGGAAACAAAAGATATGCAATTTATCACAATTCCACGACAGAGTACTTTAATAATTACTTGAAATATTCGCAAAATATTTAACATGCAATAAACATCGAATGATTCAAATAATTAGATTACACTTAGAGCTAATTTAAAATGATGAACAATCTAAATAGATGTTCAAAACATAAGAAAATGCTCAAAATAACCTTAGCATGCCAAATATTCTAGCAATTAAAATTCGAAAATTTAAATACCATGAAGAACTATGAAATTTAAATGCTAAGCAACAATTCCCAAAATTAAAATGATTGTTCTTTAGTGACTCAAATTTGAAAAAATTTGCCATTATCCTATAGTCAATCTTTACAGACGATTTTAAAAAGTTATCTAAGCGTGTTTGACTATAGAGAAATAAAAATTTCGATACCAGAAAATTTTTCCTTTAAATTTTACCCCTAACACAATAAAAGACACCAAGAAGGAACTTTAGATTAAAATTTTAATTATTCCTTAGGCAAATTTTTTAATGTGCTAAGTTTTATGAAGTAAATTAACGTGGTAAAATGATCAGTTAAATTTTTTTTTTAATGCAACAAAACTAAAAAATCAAAAGGGTTTAATAACTTCAAATTTTTAATGGGCCAAATGCCACATAAAAATATAAAAAAATTTAATGAAAAAGCACAAAGTTTTCTTTTGATTTAAATCAAAACCACATAAAATAAAAATGAATTTTTTTTAGCACAAAGTTTTCTTTTGATTTAAATCAAAACCACATAAAATAAAAATGAATTTTTTTTAAGTTTTTGTTTTTTTTCAAGCAAAATCAAAACCCAAAAAGAAAAGTAAAATAAATGAAATTGAAAATAAAATAAAAAATCAAAGTCAAAAATTGAAAAAAAAATAATAAAAATCAAAACAAATAAAAACAAAAAAGGCAAACTCATTTAAAAAAAAAATTGAACTATGTAAACCAAAAACCTAACCTAAACTAAAACATAAAAGGAAAAATGAATAACAAACAAAGGAAATCAGGAAGGGATGTTTGTATGCAGGTCGATGGGAAGGAGAAGACGACGGCAACAACGAGTGCAGGTCGACGGGAAGGAGAAGTTGCAAGGTTGAGGGACGATGATAGAAGGCTCGAACAACAAGGAAGAGGAGGACGCAACAAGGAATGATGGAGAATCGAGTTCGCAAGTCAACGAGGAGGGGAGTTGTGGAGAAGAAGGACAGTGCAGAAGAAGGGTTATTCGACTGCAAGAAGAACGCAGGTCTAGGGAGTGAAGTCGTGGAAAAGGAAGGATGTAGCAAATGAGGAAGGACTGCATTTTTGAGGAGCGATTTGGCAGGGAATGAAAGAGGAGCACGCAAAGGAGGAAGAGTTGGGGCTGCGTACAGGAATAGGGAGCAGAAAACGCAGAAAGGAGGATGCATCAAAAGAAAAACGCAAGCAACAGGAAGGAGTTAAAAAAAAAAACACAACGGGCAGAGAAAAAAAATGGTAGCCCAAGAAACCCTTAAAAAATTTCCAGAAATTTATATGTTAAGCCAATATACTCCAGCTTTAAAATCTGCTTTAAGAAAAACTCATGAAATCCCCAAATATAAATTTTGAAACCCTCAAACTGGAAAAAAATTGGGATAATGCCTCTGCAAAATGATTTTGAGGCCAGATCTTACCCTTTAGGGCCTAGATCTAGCTTCAAATAAAAATTCTCCTTCAGATCTGCAGTTACACAGCAACAAGAAAACACCCAAATGATATATACAATGATGAAATTAAAACCCCAGAAAAACCCACGTTAGAAAAATACAATATTTACAAACTGAAGGCTCTAAGTAGCTAGATCTATCATTATGCTGCACTGAAATTAAAAAGTTAAAAATTTTAAATGGCAGTACTAGCTCGAAACCCTCATGCATCACAAAACAAAAATCTTATGATAAGCCTGGAGCTTATTTAGCTGGGCTCTTCAGAAAACACAGATCGGGAGTTCGCTGGTCCAACTGAAAACTTCCCCTAACGCCCGATGATCTAACTCAAGATTTCCCTGCAAAACTCGATCCAGCCATTAAAAATAGAGCGAGAAAATAATAATAAAACTTAGACAAATAGAGATACCTGCTATTATGTTCAAAATTTAAATTATTATTCAAACTCCAACAACTGAGCAAGATACATGTACTCAAATCACTCTTCAAAAGCTATCATCAATGGCTTTAGAAAAAATTATGCATGAAATAAAACATCTTACAGCATTCCCATGAAGAGTAACACCAGCAGAATTTAACCCCAAAGTCTTTCTTTATTATCCAGAAAAAAGATTACACAAGAGCTTTTTGCTTAGCACACGACTCAGAGATCAGATGAATTCACTGACAAATGACCTCCTATTTAAAGATAAATCTTCCCACGGCTAGTTCGAGTGATCTTCGTCAAAGTAATCTAGATCGTTGATAAAGATCAAAATATCTTTTAATCTCATATTTTGAAATATTTTATTTTTGAGGAAATTCGAATTTTTCATTTAAATGCATTTTAATTAACTTAAAAATAGAATTTTTGAGTTAATTTCTCCAAAATTGGACTTTCACTTAACCCCCAGGGACCAAAGGTTTAAAATTTATCAAAATAATTGATTTACCTTAATTCCAGGACCTCTTAAAATTTAATTTTTTAGGACTGATCCATTTGGTTTTCTTTCACCCTCCATCGACTGAATGTATGAATAAAATGTTGTCGGGATCAATACTGGGTTTTTGTTCCACAAGAGACCTATATTTTGACCCTTTCCTAACTATAGCCCTAACACTAACACTAGCTCCTCTCAACTTCAATAAATAACTAGTTGCAAGTGATACCCAACTCAACTATGACTATTTATGTAGCATATCAGGTTCCATTATTTCTTAGACCTAGCTTTCTTTCGCTCAGTACCAGGCCCATATTCAGAAGCAGTAGTCGTAGGATAATCATAGGTTGGTACAGAAGCATAGGTGGTTGGAGCAGTTCCATATGTAACATACCTTTCCGTTTGAGACCCATATACTTATTTAGACTCTAATAATAGAGCAGATGCCTGATGAAAGGAAACCTACTTCCAGGAACCGTACCTGAGATAGAGGCGTCCCAATAATCTCCAATTATAGCCATCTTGGGCAAATCCTCATTGCCAATGTTGATAGACCTAGTATTCATAAAAAAAAACACAAATTTTTCCAGTGCTTCATTTTTTTTCGAGTCAGAAAAAAATACCAAAGAGTCGGGTGGAAAAAGGGGAGAGCTCTCTGTTCCTGGTTCTCTTGTAGCTGGGGTACACGACATCTTTCATTGTTGCTTCAACCTCTCCTGCTACCTCGACGACTAATGGTGGGGGATAAGCATTTTGAATAGTCCGCTCAAGTTGGAAGATCCATGGAGAAATCTACAATGTCAAATTCACAACCACAACCAACAACACATGGAGAAATCTAGCTCGTTCGATATGAGGATTGCGACCAATGAATGCCATTTGTTGTAGCGGCTCCTTCACAATTCGCATTCAGCTCTTCACCTCTCAATGGACAGTTTCTCAGACAACATCTTTGGACTGGGATAGAGTATCCTTTCGACCAATTTTCCAGCGCCAGCAGAGAGCCATTTTGGAAACTTGAACTTGCTTTTGAAGATCTTAAGATACAACACAACAAGATTGTTGTCGTCAATCTCCTAAGCCAGAAATCACCTCGGGTGCCATGTAGTTGGGGCTTCCACAAGTCATTTGCAACAACCTGTCTTCCCTAAATTGTTGAGGTAGTGCACAGTCAAAACGTAGATAATCTCTTTATGTAGTCGAGGGATTTAGCCGAATGATTCAGCCACCATACCATGCCGCTCGTACCACTTCAATGCAACGCATACACTGGTGTTGAAACATGGAGTGTTGAGACAACTTCAACGCACAGCCATATCAATGCTCACTGTACTAGGCCATGGGATTCACTGCACCAGGAGATTGAACAACGAATAGCCAAAATAAAAAATGTAGAACAGCACACAGGTAGCAGGTGGAATAATGGATGTCGTCGATGAATAGAATTTTCTCTACGACGTTCACGAAGGAATCTACGACATCAAAGAGGATGATGAGCTCTATCCAAAAGCATTCCATCCCCGTCAAACTGAAAATATAAAACTGAATCTTATAATTTTGGCCCTTGAATACACGAGGATTTGTGCCCCTTCCCATAGAGTTAAATGACCCTCAATTAGATGCATCCTCGGCTTTCTCTGGCTCTTCAACATTTTGGATTCACCACTCGAACTAGGAGGGTCTACGCACTGACAGTGTCATGGTCTCTACCTATCAAAGTCCACTGCAGCAGGCACAGAACTCACAGTTTAACGTTACTCTAGTAATGTACAAACTTTCTAAATTCACAAGGACATGTCTGAGCGGTAGAGGAGATGGCAGACACGGAGCTAATAGGCTTTGGGAAGGAGGCAGAGCTAGCAGACTCTAAAAACAGCCAGGTTTGGCTGGCTCTGATACCATGTTAAACACACATGGAATGTGGACAGCCAAATAAGATAAAGCTTGAATGCATTTATATTAACAATGATACACATTTATAATACATTGATATGACTGTTGTATTCATATTCCAACGTCTCTTGGACTCCCTTGATTGCTCAACTCCCACACCTTAACCCTTAGCGGATTAGGTGTCCAACAGTGTGTTGAAATTTCTAAGTCTGAAACGTTAGAAATCCCTACTACGTTATCTGGTTTATTTCACCTACTTGTTTATTCCTTAACAAGTTATTTATACATATAAATACTGAAGATAAACACAAATGCAGCCTTAACCCATATACAGATCAACGACTGAAAATACTGAGACAAACACACAAGGGACACTGTTATTTTTGGACAATCGTCCCCGAAAAAACTAGGAAAACCAGTGAGCAGTTCTGAGGGTTTTATTATTATGCAGATTTCTTGAGTACAACTAGGGTGTCGAACTGGATCACCCAACAAATATTGTTACACGACAGTAATACCTCTTCTCGGAGACGGATCTTCAACTAGTCTACCCCACAAAAATCTTTCTGACACTTCTCCTAGGCACTGCGTCAGCCTTGATAGCCTTAGTGTAGCTCTGGAACCCTCTGCGTCAGCCTTCTACCTCTCTGTGTCAGCGCTCTGGCCTTTTGTGTCACCCACGCAAGCCCCTCAGCCTCTGCTCAGTCTCTAGTTGCCTCTGCGTCAACCTCTTCAGTCACTACACTAACCCTCAGGCACTATATATGCCTCTCTGCTATGTACTAACTACCCCTCGCTGCAACAAATCACTTGTTCGAATTTTCTCAGCAAACCCCACTCCATAAAATCGAACTAACTAATCAATCTTGGTGTATCTCCAACTAACCCTCAAGCCTCCTCTTATACTTTTCCTATTGAGTCTTCAACAACCAAGATTAAGTCTCTAATCAATGGCTAAGATTAGATTTGGCTTGATCCATGTCATTTAGAACATTCTCACCCAGTTTTATATTAATACCCATTAATATTTTAATTTTCCTAAGTTTAGACTTAGGAACCCCATTAAAAATATTAATTATTTTAATATCTCTCTAACCGGGTGGAATTTCCCCAAACCATTTCTGGGTCTTGGAGATCTCATGTGCTTTAGCCTCTCCACCAATTTTCATGGCTAGAGCACATCCGATGCTACCACAAATCAACACTCCCTCTTAGCGAGGAATGTGCTCTAGTAATGCTCCACCACTGAACATCACACTGATCCTTCCGCACTGGTACCTGTGTTGATGCTTGGCCTGCTGCCCAACATCCACTGCATTGTTGCTTCCTGTACACTGCGACCCATGGCTCTACCATTGCCACTGCTACAACTGTATTGCAACTCCCTCTCAACATGCTGCCCAACATCCACTGCATTGTTGCTTCCTGTACTGCTGCCCATGGCTCTGCCATTGCCACTGCTACATCTGTACTGCAGCTCCCTCTCAACATGTTGCCCATAGCACTGCCACTGCTAACTGCTGCATTGCAACTCAGTTACCGAGAAGTAAGTAACTGATCTACCCAAATCCTTACATCCTTGGCAATCTGGAAGCCTCCTGATGCGAAAGCCTACCTCTGCTGCTATCTGGTGCTCCCTTTGCTGCCTTTGCGTTACTACAACCACCTCTGTGCCTCTCGCACTGCCTTGTTGCTCCATCGCATCTTGCTTCTACCGACATTCATCATCCTACTACTATCATTCGGGGCTCCCGTAGCCGAATATGATCCAAGAGTTTGGGCACCTCAAGGATCCTGCCCCTCATATTTTGTAGTTCTCCTGACTACAGCTCGATGTCACCCCACCTCTTCTCTAGAGGTGCATGAGCACTCATGGCACAGTCGTCATCAGTCTAGACTTCTTTCTCCACCTTAGCTGGAGCTGCCTTGGAGTCAAACGCCTCTCCCTTGTTCTTCTTCTTGGGACACTGCGATGTGTAATGACTCAGCTCCGCACAATGGAAGCACTTCACCTTGGAGATATCCTTCTTCTTCCTCTTCCCCTTTTGTCCCGCAGATGCCAGAGCCACATCCTCCTCCTCCTCTTTCTTGATTTGACTTCCTTTGCCACTACTCCCCGCCTTGGTCATCTATTTGATCTCTTCTTGGCAAGGAGTTGCCCACATCTCTTCCCATCCTGGAAGATTAACTCTACCTAAAATGCTTTGGACAAATGTCACCCACTCCTCGGAGACTACATTCAGGGCGGTCCTCACCATGAACTCCTGATCCGGCGTGGCCCCTATGGAAGTAAGTTGGTCCCGAATCTCTTGCAATCTAAGGAGGTATAAATCTATCTGCTCCCCCTTTTGCATCTGATACAACCGCAGCTGATTCTCCAATAGCATCTTCTGCTGCACGGAAGTGCCCTGATACAATGTCGTAAAAGTATCTCACATCTCCTTTATTGTGTTCTTTTCAACAATATGTGGTATGACATGATCCTTGACCCCATCAAGGATTATGCACTTTGACCTTGCCATTGCATCCTCATACTTCACATTATTAGCGAGTCGACTGGGATAGCCACAGTTCTCAAGGCGAAGCCCTTGATGTGATGTCTATCCAGGACTGCCAAGATCCTGGCCTTCCAAATGACAAAGTTGGAAGCCCCGTCCAACCTGTCCTGATCCCTCAGTTTGTTCACTACCATCTCCACTCCTCTTCTGGACTCCCTCTGAGTTTCGAATTCCCTCCTGGAAATCTCCTTCTAAGTCTTGATTTCCCTGTAGGAATTCTTTCCGCCAAATGTCAAACTGCTCCTCTCCAATCCTCTTTGCAAATGCAACTCGAATCTGGATTTCTTGGCTAGAAATACGTCAAGGTAGCGACTCCCTCTACCTTGGTTCTGTCCCGTTAAGTATTTTTCTGCTTTGATAGAACAGCACCCCACCAGCTTTCCAATCCACAATCTGCCCACAGCTCCCTAGGCCCCGACAACTGAGCCTTCCAGCTCTGCGCAATCCCGACAAAGGCTGAATCACTCCTCTAGCCAACTGCGTCAAGCCTACCTGGCTGAGTAGGATGACGTGGCTCTTCGTGAGCCTCTTCTGCCTCTGCGCTGACCCTCTCTCTGGCTCGAAATGATGACGCAGGCCCTCTGCGTCACTCCTCTGTTGCCTTCTGCTTAGGAGCAGCTCTGTCTCTCAGGACAGCTGCTACTGCTGCAAATTTTCGATATCGCTGATGCCTTTAGTCCTCCTGTGATTTGCAACGCTCTGATACCATGTTGAAATTTCTAAATCTGACACGTTAGAAATCCCTACCACATTATCTGGTTTATTTCACCTACTTGTTTATTCTTAACAAGTTATTTATACATATAAATACTGAAAATAAACACAAATGCAGCCTTAACTCATATACAGATCAACAACTGAAAATACTGAGACAAACACATAAGGGACACCGTTATTTTTGGACAATCGTCCCCGGAAAAACCCAATGCAGGAAAACTAGTGCAGCAATTCTGAGGGTTTTAATATTATGCAGATTTCTTGAGTGCAACTAGGGTGCCGAACTGGCTCACCCAACAGAGATTGTTACATGGCAGTAATACCTCTTCTCGGAGACTAATATTCAACTAGTCTGCCCCACGAAAAAATTTCTGGCGCTTCTCCTAGGCACTGCGTCAACCTTGTTAGCCTCAGCGTAGCTCTAGAATCCTCTGCGTCAGCCTTCTGCTGTTGGCATTATGTTTCAGGAATGGCTATATATGTTACAGAGGTTGTACTTGATGGCAACTCTCATGACAAGGCTCTCTCTTTTTATTGAAAAATAAGAAGGACGCAGGAAATCAGTTCAGAAGGTGCGTACCCGCAGGTACACCTTGCAGGGACCGCGTCCAGAGACGCAGGTCAGCCATTCAGGAGGTGCGTCCACCCAGTGCACACATTTCAAGGCAGAGAAAAGCTCACGTGGGGGTTTCTTTTGTTTTACTCTTGGTATATAGCCGACGGTATTGTGTTATTATGGTGTCGGCTCGTGGTATTGTTCCATGTTTTGAGGAGGAGCTTGCCTATATAAAGCAAAGGAGATCATTTGGATTTGGTATGTCTTTGGTTGAATATCTTATGAGGTGAGATCTGGTCTAGATCTAAAAGGCGAATCTACTGAAGGACTGAGATCTCTTTGGCGCAAGATCAGATCTGTAGATCTGACTGTTTGGGTTACACTTAAAGTCTTGAAATCATTCATACCCGAAAGGACGCAGGTACAGTGAAAGGAAAGTGCGCCGGGACGCAGTGCAGTAGGAGGATTCCTGTGTGGGGACGCAGGGTAGACGAAGTTCAGGTGCGTCCGGGACGCAGTTCAGTATCTGGAGATCTGCGTGGGGACGCAGGGCGACCAAGGTTCAGGTGCGTCCCTGAAGCAACAGGACGCGGCGCGATAGTGTCTTCGGTGCGTCCCTGAAGCAACAGGACGCGGCGCGATAGTGTTTTTGGGTGCGTCCCTGAAGCAACAGGACGCAGAGCAGTTGAAGGAACAGTGCGTAGGCACGCAGCGCAGCAGAAGGATCTCTGCGGGTGGTCGCAGGAAAGCAGAAGGTGAACTGCGTCTATACGCAGGTCACAGAAGGGAAAGTTGCGTCTCTGTATTAAGATGTTCTGTTGATTGAATTTCTCTGTTGATAAGGTGTTCTGGGTTAGCTCTATTATTGTTGATCTGATAACTGTAGTGGACTGTAACTGATATGTACTTGGTGACCATTTGATGCTTTATGAAAAGAAGTAGGGGGTTGTAGCTCCCTTCCAGGAGAGACTGGAAAACGAGAGAGAGTTGTAGCTCTCTGCAGGTTGCAACCTACGTACTGGTAAAGGACTGCACCAGTACAAAATCATTGTAAAAGGAGTATCTAATTTGAAAGAAGATAGAGACATATTGCAGCAGGTGGTTTTCACCCACATTGGGTTTCCACCTTACATCTTGTGTTCTTTGGTGTGACTATCTGTTTTCTTTGTTCATGCTCATTATTTTATGGTACTAACATGCAAAAATAATTCAAAGATCAAATAAGGAAGATTTATTAATTGCTAGATAATACTGATTCACCCCCCCTCTCAGTATTATTTCCAACAATTGGTATCAGAGCAGGTCCTTCAGAAAAGCTTGATCGCTTGAAGGTAGATCGTCCATCATGAGCAACTACGAGAGAGAAGCATCAATCAGGCCACCAGTTTTTGATGGGACAAACTTCAATTATTGGAAGGTAAGAGTTACTGCATATCTTCAATCTCTTGGTACAGAAGTTTGGGACATTGTAGAAACAGGCTATACTTTTCCTTCAGCTACTCCTACAGATCCAGCTGAGAAAAAGAAGTATGAAACAAATGCAAAAGCAGTCAGTACTCTGTTAGGATGTATATCCCAAACGGAATTCATGAAGGTAATGCACTACAAATCCGCAAAAGAAATATGGGACAAAATTGTCACAAGCTACGAAGGAGATGAACAGGTAAAGCGTGCTAAACTTCAAACTCTCAGGATTCAGTATGAGACTCTCAAGATGTATAATGATGAAAGTGTGGCTAACTATTTTCTTCGGGTAGATGAGATTGTTAATTGTATGAAAAATTTGGGTGAAGAAATAAGAGAGGCTATAGTGGTTGAAAAGGTTCTAAGATCTTTGTCTCCCAAGTTTGAATCTAAAGTATCTGCTATAGAAGAAAAGGAAAATCTACGAATTCTTACTATGTCTCAGCTACATGGAATTCTAACTGCTTATGAAATGAGAAAGGGAGGTCCTTCATACAGAAGAGAAGCTGCTTTCAAGGCATCAGGCAAAGGAGATTATTATGAAGCAAACCACGTCCCAGAAGAAGAGGAAGAAGAATCAAACTTTGTCAGAAATCTTCAAAGGGGTTCTGGAAGGTTCAGAGGTAAGTTACCTTTTAAATGCTTTGCTTGTGGAAGAGTAGGTCATTATGCTGCAAAATGCCCTTATAAGGATAAAGGAAAGGAACCTGCTAGATGGAACAAGAAACAGAACGCAAATAAGAAAAGCTACTACACTCATGAAGATAGTGATGGTCTATCAAACAGTGATGAAGACGAACAAGGTAATGAATATAAGTTGTTAATGGCATTTGAAGATGATGATTATATGGATGCTGTAGATGTGGATAACCTTTATGATGAAATTACTAGACTCAAGAGATGTATAGAAGAAAAGAACATGATCATTGATACTCTACAATTTCAAATTGATGAAAAGGAAAAACATCTTGAAAAATTAGAAGGTGAAATTGTTGGTCTTAGAAAAGAGATTGAGAAAACAAAAGCTATTAATCTCAAGTTTGTCAAAGGATCTGAAACTTTGGATGAGATTATCAATGTGCAGCGATCTCCTCTAAACAAGACAGGTCTGGGCTATAATGGAGAAACTTCTCAAGCATCCACCTCAAAAAGTTATCTTGATGCAGCAAGAAGAAATGAGCAAAAGCAAAATGAAGATCATCAGGTAAAGCAGGGACGAATTACAAACAGAAACTATCAGGGGCAATCCATCTTAAGGGTGAACAAAAGCTACAACGAGCCACAGGTAAAATCTTCTCAATTTGGTTCAAGAATGGATGACAATAGAAATTACAATCATTTGGCCGGTAGATTTGATAACCGCAGAAGTTTCTTCAATGGACAATGCTTTTCTTGCCATAACTTTGGTCACAAAGCAGCTCAATGTGTTGCATATAAAACAATCATGACTAGGGAAGCTCAAAAACAAAGAAGTATGACAGGGATTACAAAAAGGACCTATAACAACTTTTCGGTTCTTGAAAATGAAGTTGAATGTTCTATTTGCAATAACTTTGGTCATGAAGACTCTGAATGCAGGAGCAGGTTTCAGCAGAAAAAGGAACAAGCCTCAAGCACCAAAACATGGAGAATAAAGGAACCTCAAACAGAAAGATGTGGGATAGCTTTTTATGCAGAGGGACAGGAAAATCTATGGTACATTGACAGTGGATGTTCGAAGCATATGACAGGTGATAAAGAAAAACTTGAATCTTATTCTGCTCTAGAAAAGGGAAAGAAAGTCTCTTTTGGAAATGATACTCCTGCAACTATAAAAGGAAAAGGCATTGCTCAGTTAAAAGAAAAAGTCAAGGCTGGAAATGTTCTGTATGTTGATGGATTGAAGCATAATCTTCTAAGTGTCAGTCAGATGTGTGATCAAAGAACCGAGGTTATATTCAGATCGAATGGATGTCTTGTTCGTGATCTTGATACAGGTAAAACAGTGCTCAAAGGCAAAAGAACTCCAAATAATCTGTACATATTTGAAGAAGGACAACAACAATGCTATCTAAGCAAGGATGAAGAGCACTGGTTATGGCATCGAAGGTTGGGACATCTAAGCTTCTCACAAATAAGGAAAGCATGCAAATATCAGGCAATTCGCGATCTTCCAGATATCAAAATTCCTGACAACACCATATGCAAATCATGTCAGTTTGGAAAACAAACCAGAACTAACTTTCCAGAGAAAGAAGGATCAGCTAGCGTGCCTCTTGAGCTAGTACATACAGATACATGTGGTCCTTTCAGGAAAAGAACACCTCGAGGAGAAGAATACTTGATATTATTCATTGACGATTTCTCCAGGTTTGTCTGGTTAGGATTTATGAAGCACAAAGATGAAGCATTTGAAAAATTCAAATCCTTCAAAGCCTTGGTTGAAAATCAGTCAGGTCACAAAATTAAGTGCCTCAGATCTGATAGAGGTGGGGAATTTACTTCAAATGAATTTTTCGATTTCTGTGAAGAACATGGGATAAGAAGAGAATTCTCTACAGCAAGAACTCCTCAGCAAAATGGAGTTGTGGAAAGGATGAACAGAACAATCCAACAAATGGCTCGTGCTATGCTTGATGAGTCAGGAACTCCCGCAACTTTCTGGGGTGAAGCTGCACATGCTGCGGTTGTTATTCTCAACAAGACAAATGTTCGGGTGAACAGCACTCAAACTCCTCATGAGCTTTGGAATGGCAGGACTCCTTCGGTAAAGCACTTCAAAATCTTTGGGAGCAAATGCTATATCAAGAATATTGATGAGCAGCTTCGCAAACTTGAACCTAGGGCAGATGAAGGCATTCTTCTTGGTTACTCTCCATATAGCAAAGCATACAAGTGCTACAATAAAAGACTTGGCAGAATTGTTGACAGCATTGATGTAGTAGTTGATGAGAAGGGATACATTCCTAGGCAAGTCCATTATGAAGACATCGAAGAAGATGAAGGCTACCCTCAAAGACAGAATGATGAAGAAGAAGAACCTCAAGAAGAGCCAGAGGAGCAAACAAGAATAGAAGAAAAGACTCCATCCAGATATGTTCAGAAGAATCATCCAGAATCTCAGATTGTGGGGCAAAAAGAAGCAGGTGTACAAACAAGAAGAACAGTTGCAGAAGCCTCAAGCTATTTGGCATTACTCTCCTCTACTGAACCACAAAATGTGAAAGAAGCGTGCAAAGATGAATGTTGGGTGAAAGCAATGGATGAAGAACTTGAGCAAATCGAAAAGAACAACACTTGGGAGCTGGTTCCTAGACCAAAGGATAAGAATGTTATCGGAACAAAATGGGTTTTCAAAAATAAATTAAATGAAAATGGAGAAGTAATTAGAGACAAAGCCAGACTTGTTTGTAAAGGGTATGCGCAGCAAGAAGGAATAGACTTTGAAGAAACCTTTGCTCCTGTTGCAAGACTTGAGGCCATCCGAATGTTCCTTGCTCTCTCAAGTTTTCAAAACTTCAAAGTATTTCAAATGGACGTGAAATCAGCCTTTCTGAATGGAGACTTGGAAGAAGAAGTGTACATTGAACAGCCAGATGGGTTCATTCTTGGAAATGATCCAAATCTTGTATGCAGATTGAAAAAGGCTCTCTATGGTCTCAAACAAGCTCCAAGGGCTTGGTACTACCGTTTGGACAAATATCTTCAACAACAAGGTTTTTCAAAAGGTTCAGCAGATAGCAATCTTTATATAAAAGTTGAAAATGACAAATTGCTAATACTTGTTGTGTATGTAGATGACATTATTTTTGGCAGCAATGAAGAAGCTATGAGTCAAAGCTTTGCCTCGGTCATGCAGAAAGAATTTGAAATGTCCTTGCTAGGAGAACTGACATATTTCCTTGGTTTGCAAATCCAACAAAAAGAAGGAGGAATCTTTTTATCTCAAACCAAGTATTTCAAACAAATTTTGAAGAAATATGGCATGGAAGATGCAAAACCAGTATGTACACCCATGGTCACAGGATGTAGTCTCAGTGCAAATGATGAATCTGCAGCAGTACATCAACCAACCTACAGATCTATGATTGGAAGTTTACTATATTTGACAGGTACCCGACCAGACATCATGCATGCAGTTGGAATAGTTGGAAGATTTCAGGCAAATCCGAAGGAGACTCATCTTCATGCAGTGAAGAGAATTTTCAAATATCTTCAAGGGACTCAAAATTATGGCTTATGGTATCCTAGAGATACAGATCTTACTCTTCATGCTTATACAGATGCAGATTGGGCCGGAAGCGTGGATGACAGGAAAAGCACAAGTGGTGGTGCGTTCTTTATGGGTTCCAGACTGGTATCTTGGTTCAGCAAGAAACAGAGTTCGATTGCCTTGTCTACAGCTGAAGCGGAATATGTTGCTGTTGCATCTTGTTGCACCCAACTTCTTTGGATGATGCAGACTTTGCAGGATTTTCAAATCACTTGTACACCACCTATCCCCATCTTATGTGATAACACAAGTGCAATCAGCATCTCAAAGAATCCGGTTATGCATTCAAAAACCAAGCACATACCAATCAAGTATCATTTTCTCCGGGAACAAGTGCTTGAACAGAAGGTCAAGTTGGAGTATGTTCCTTCTAAGGAACAAGTTGTTGATATTCTCACAAAACCATTGCCCAGGGACACCTTTGAATACCTCAGGCAAAAGCTGGGGGTTGTTGATGCATCATCCTATTGTTGAATCTTTTCTGATTGATGGTACAGGTTCAGGGGGAGCATATAATGCATTGTTGGCATTATGGAGGATGGTCAGAAGGAGACCTTGGAAATAGCTGCAATATGTCTCTATCTCTTTCATGGTGGATTATGGTTCTGTGTTGCAGATCTGGTTCCTTTTTCAGGGGGAGCATGATCTTAGGGGGAGCATACCCTTTGCCCTTGATGTCAAAGGGGGAGAATGAAGCAAAGTTTGTGAGGTTGCCATCAAGTCCAAAGGGGGAGATTGTTGGCATTATGTTTCAGGAATGGCTATATATGTTACAGATGTTGTACTTGATGGCAACTCTCATGACAAGGCTCTCTCTTTTTATTGAAAAATAAGAAGGACGCAGGAAATCAGTTCAGAAGGTGCGTACCCGCAGGTACACCTTGCAGGGACCGCGTCCAGAGACGCAGGCCAGCCATTCAGGAGGTGCGTCCACCCAGTGCACACATTTCAAGGCAGAGAAAAGCTCACGTGGGGGTTTCTTGTGTTTTACTCTTGGTATCTAGCCGACGGTATTGTGTTATTATGGTGTCGGCTCGTGGTATTGTTCCATGTTTTGAGGAGGAGCTTGCCTATATAAAGCAAAGGAGATCATTTGGATTTGGTATGTCTTTGGTTGAATATCTTATGAGGTGAGATCTGGTCTAGATCTAAAAGGCGAATCTACTGAAGGACTGAGATCTCTTTGGCGCAAGATCAGATCTGTAGATCTGACTGTTTGGGTTACACTTAAAGTCTTGAAATCATTCATACCCGAAAGGACGCAGGTACAGTGAAAGGAAAGTGCGCCGGGACGCAGTGCAGTAGGAGGATTCCTGCGTGGGGACGCAGGGTAGACGAAGTTCAGGTGCGTCTGGGACGCAGTTCAGTATCTGGAGATCTGCGTGGGGACGCAGGGCGACCAAGGTTCAGGTGCGTCCCTGAAGCAACAGGACGCGGCGCGATAGTGTCTCCGGTGCGTCCCTGAAGCAACAGGACGCGGCGCGATAGTATTTTTGGGTGCGTCCCTGAAGCAACAGGACGCAGAGCAGTTGAAGGAACAGTGCGTAGGCACGCAGCGCAGCAGAAGGATCTCTGCGGGTGGTCGCAGGAAAGCAGAAGGTGAACTGCGTCTATACGCAGGTCACAGAAGGGAAAGTTGCGTCTCTGTATTAAGATGTTCTGTTGATTGAATTTCTCTGTTGATAAGGTGTTCTGGGTTAGTTCTGTTATTGCTGATCTGATAACTGTAGTGGACTGTAACTGATATGTACTTGGTGACCATTTGATGCTTTATGAAAAGAAGTAGGGGGTTGTAGCTCCCTTCCAGGAGAGACTGGAAAACGAGAGAGAGTTGTAGCTCTCTGCAGGTTGCAACCTGCGTACTGGTAAAGGACTGCACCAGTACAAAATCATTGTAAAAGGAGTATCTAATTTGAAAGAAGATATAGACATATTGCAGCAGGTGGTTTTCACCCACATTGGGTTTCCACCTTACATCTTGTGTTCTTTGGTGTGACTATCTGTTTTCTTTGTTCATGCTCATTATTTTATGGTACTAACATGCAAAAATAATTCAAAGATCAAATAAGGAAGATTTATTAATTGCTAGATAATACTGATTCACCCCCCCTCTCAGTATTATTTCCAACATCTGCCTCTCTGCGTTAGCTCTCTGGCCTTCTGTGTCACCCACGCAGGCCCCTTAGCCTCTACGCAGTCTCTAGTTGCCTCTGCGTAGCTCTAGCTGCCTCTGCGTCAGCCTCTTCAATCACTGCGATGACCCTCAGGCACTATCTTTGCCTCTCTGCTATGTACTCACTGCCCCTCGCTGCAACAAATCACTTGTTCAAATTTTCTCAGCAAACCCCACTCTTGAAAATCGAACTGACTGATCAATCTTGGTGTATCTCCAACTGACCCTCAAACCTCCTCTTATACTTTTCTTGTTGAGTCTTCAACGGCCGAGATTAAGTCTCTAATCAATGGCTAAGATTAGATTTGGCTTGATCCATGTCATTTAGAACATTCTCACCCAATTTTATATTAAGACCATTTAATATTTTAATTTTCATAAGTTTAGACTTAGGAACCCCATTAAAATCATTAATTATTTTAATAACTCTCTAACCACGTGGAATTTCCCGAAACCATTTCTGAGTCTTGGAGATCTCATGTGCTTTAGCCTCTCCACCAATTTTCATGGCTAGATCACATCCGATGCTACCACAAATCAACACAGTGTTGACCAAATACATCAAAGAACGTGGGATCCACCAAATATAAATCTAAAGTTGTCACCTTCTACAAATTGGTGATCATAGGTGTGGACATAGGCTTGCAGTCCTCCATCCAAAATCTCTTCAAGAGCTCAATTGCATACTTCCCCTGTCTAAGGAAAATCTCCCCCAATCTCTACCAAACCTCCAATCCTAAGAAGTAATGCATCAAGCCAATGTCTTTAATCTTAAACTCAACTGCCAAATCTACTTTGCACCCTGCAATGAGCTTTTCTACACCAGTGAGAAACAAATCATCTATGTACAATGCTAAAATAAGCAAATCAGTCCCAACAATGATGCATAAATTGTCGTGGATATTCCACTTAACAGTTTGTCACAACAGATCTGATAATATTATATTTAGAATAGGGAATTCTGCATTATTACAGTTTTATTAAATCTCTAGATCTGTAGATTTTACTATAATTAGTGCATGCATACGAATGGAAATTATGCAGAAAATAGAGAACGGTAAAATAAAAAAAATAAAAATAAAAAACTCACACACACATAAGACAAAAGATATGCTTTGGGAAACCCTTTCGGGAGAAAACCCAACTGGAAGGTAAGGTTGTATTCGGTAACATAGATACTTACAACTGTCGCTAATAAGATTCGGCACACAAGATATAGGACAATAATACAAGACATCTACCACCCAAGGACAATATGATAAGGCATCTACAGACTACTTTTTAAAAGAGATTCTCATATGAGATGATAGAGAACCATTGTACATTGTGGATGCTTTCGGCAAAGCCCACGGGAACCATCAGAATATCTTTTCCATGCAATTACACAGTGGATACTTTATGCAAAATCCCACGAGAAAACAAAAACAAGAGATTTGAATATCTTTTCCATGCAATTACATAGTGGATACTTTATACAAAAGCCCACGAGAAAACAAAAGCAAGAGGATTGAGATACTCACCACGCCTCATATGCGCAATGAGCAAAGAGGGCCCACCAATGCTTCCAATCAAGGAGTATGGATATGATAAAGTTGTTCAAGAGATGGTCTCATATGTGGCTCAGCATGCGGTGGCATAGAAAAGAAACAATGTAAGAACGACGAACCAAAGAGACCTGGAACAAGATCATTGTGGAGGGAATATCTCCATAAAACCAAGTAGTTAGTTTATATATTGGTTTAGCAAGTGGATTCCAACTATCATGTTCCAAATCAACCTGTAGACAGGTAAATTCAAAACTAAACTAGGCATTATTGTGAGCACTTTCACGCAGTTCCTCCCTTAGATAATCAATAAAATCATATCATGAAACTATTGGAAAATATACATCCCTTGGACAATATTTATGGAGAAAAATCTTGAAATATGCGGACCAAGCAGCATTGCATACATCTCCAAATTCAAAGATAATTTCAATAGTTCCTTGTGCCCTGGCAAACATGCAAATGTGGCAGAAATCTGCATACTAGATCCAGGGATCATAAATTCCAATGTATGATCCCCGATCAAATCTTCGAACACCCTGATACATAACTAGAGATCTGAGAAAATATGAAATAAGAGAAGAAGAATCTGCTTTGTTTGCTAAAAATGAGACAACTTTTTCATAACATGGATCAGGTTGACTTTTAATTTGTTGGATAAGTATCTCCACCCTGAAGTCTGTAAAACGATTTTACATAAAGGAACAAAATTTAATTGTGCAGCAGTGTTGCGAACATCACAATTTTATCGCAATTTTTTTAGATAAACGATTTTCAATTTTTTTATTTTCAAAAAATCGTGATCCTCTAAGTGACAAACAAAACGGTCGCAATGAGAAGGGATCAGACCATCCTAGATTAATCTTTGGTGGAATATTTTGATCGCTGGAATTTTGTAACAACTTGTCATCATAGGACTGGATTGAGGTTACATCACTATTCTCTAGAATGTCAATTTGTTGTTTTTGTTCTGAATGGTCCCGATATGTAGCTTGGTTGAGTTGTCTACTGTCATGATTCGGATGTAGATAGGGAACTTTTATGGTTTGACTTTCCCTTATTAGGTGTGAGGAAATTTTTTGATTTTCTTCTTGTGAGGACGTTGTTGAGTTCGTTACCAAACCTTCACTTGGGATGTTCATCGTCTGAACTACAATATCTAAGTGTATATTTTCTTCGACTTGCTTGTCTTCTTCCTGAGTTGTGACATTCACTGGATCGGTATCTGTTGTTTTTTCGTCAACTTGAATTCCTACATTTGATGCTTCCTTCTCGATAAGTTGTTGTACCTTGTTTTCTAATGACTTCTTATCCTTCTTAAGTTTCTTAATTTGCGTCAATAATTTTTCACTATGGTTTCTCAGCCGAGAGACTTCTTCACTTTTGTCAACGGTGATTTTGTCAACTTCCTTTTTCATATTTTGTATCACTTTTTTACTTTCTTGAAGAATTACTTTTGAGATTTCTTGTGTGTCTTCTGGCATCACTGAATTTGGTTTCAAAGTAACATCTTGTAGCGTTATTTTTTTCTTTTTGTGGGAAAAGGTCAAAAATTCCTTTTTCATATTTAGAATAAATGACCCTAGAGTTTCCATCCAGGTTGAGCCCAAAACAATGTCATTATTGTCAAAAAATAAGGTTTTCGCAGTGAATTGCGAGGTAAAAGTATAATCCCCAATACTTAGTTGTAGATTGTTTATGTCGTATTGTTTGTTACCCGACAATTTTTTTTCAATTATAGTTGATTCAAGGATTACTAATTGGTTAGCACATTTAGTACTAATATAATTACTATCTTTAATAGGACTGATAGAGATTATAATATCTCTTCTTGCCAGTGATCCTTTGATTTTAAAAAGTGTACTAAAACACTTAATAAAAGTTTTAGGAAATCTTCTCTCTCTCATTTTTGAATTACACTCTGTTTTTCTCGTCAGTGATTGACTCCATATTTTTTATTTTTTTTCCAGAGATTGACTCTATTTGTATTAGTTAATAGTTTGGTTTTTTTTTCCTCCTTTTACTCTTGAAAAATGCTTCCTTAAATTTGATTAATTATATTCCTTTTAATAAATATATATATTCACTGGGTATCTTAATAATCTCCCCCCCCTTTTTTTCAACTCTTTCACTTATTTGTGGGATCCCCTTTATTTTTATTTTTAGTGGATATATATATATAAATCTCCTCAACCAACTTTGGAAATAATTAAATATTCCCTTCACTTGAATGATCTAACACTTGGTCTTCGAATTTTAATTAGAAAGCCCCCCCTCCTTTTTTTTAAAATTCTCAAATCAAAATTTGATTTATAATTTAATAACCAATTTAACTTTTCATAGACTAATTCCTCAATTTGGGATGCGATTCTTCACTTGTAGTGGTTCTTCCAAAAATCCTTATACCAATCAATAAAATGAAATTAAAAAAACTGTGAATTCTCCAATAGTCAAATGAATCGGGTGTGATGGTGACAACGATGGAGAAGGTCGTTATCGGTGGGGACATTGGGTGCGTGGCGTATAGTGGTTGTCGACAACTATGCGTTGGATGCCAATGAGGGAAATTGTTGCGATGCTAAACACCAGAAGGGCGATGGAAACGACTGCAACTTATAGCGTATAGGCGTTTTGTATTGCAATTGTAGGCAATAGGATGTGATTGCTGATAGGGTTTGTAGTAACGCACGTTGGCAGTGTCGAATTGGCAAGGACGCGACGAGGATGGTAGGGCGGCTCGGCAGGGATCAGGGCTTGGAGATGCGATGGCGATTGAAACAGCAAACAACAATGATGGTGGTACAGAAGTGGTGGAGATTCGATCAGAAAAATGAGCGTGAGCGTACACAGCTCTTGTCGGCGACTGGCGGCTGTGGTTCCCCTAGCAATGGCTGGCAGCAATTTCACCTGACTCGCGGTTGTGGTTTCCCCTGGAATGCGGTTGTCATTTTTGTTTTTTTGTTTTGTTTTGGTTAAATTTTTATTTTTTTATTTTTTAATATTATGATTTTCGTTTTGTATTTTTAATAATAATAAAAAATTGTTTTTTTCATATTCATTTTTTTAAATATATATATATATATATATATATATTTTAAATAAATTTTTTTAATTCTTTTATTTATTTATTTATTTATCTTTTTTTAATATAATTTTCTTTATTATTTTTTATTTTTCTATGGCCAAAGGCCAATTGGCGAATTGGAGAACCTCCAGAACCTTGTAGCAAAATGCTCCATCGGCAACAAGGTTGACGAATTTCAATGGCTAATGACCGGATCAGACTGGCTCTGTGTAGCGGTTGAGCAGCTAGAGGATCGAACAGCTCCAAAACCAAATGAAGCGAATAAAGTTCCTTCTACAAATTAATTACTCCAAAAGACTTGGAATATAAACATATCCATGAGGATACATATATTATATATTAATGTGTGAATAAGAATGATTGATACAATGAGAATGAGAAGCTTACTTATATACCAAGCACGTGTCTCTTCATGGAGAGTCATGTCTCTTTATGATTATTACCATTTACATTATTTTACATTATTTCCTATATATTTATTCACAACATATGCTCAAGGGGATGCTCGGAACGCAGATTAGGGGGCTGAAAAGCTTCAAGATTCACCACGCTGGGTTGTGTCAATGAGTGATATTGATCTTGCAAAGTAGTCAACTAGCGTTCATAATAATGTCTAGCAGCAAATTCACCAGGAGTACAGGCTGCAATAGAAGCTTTTAGGTCAGC
Source organism: Pinus tabuliformis (assembly GCA_031772625.1). Classification (NCBI taxonomy): domain Eukaryota; kingdom Viridiplantae; phylum Streptophyta; class Pinopsida; order Pinales; family Pinaceae; genus Pinus; species Pinus tabuliformis. Next base: position 577,249,822 of record CM062820.1, read on the forward strand.
AATTTCACGAGGGTGAACCATAGAAAACATTTTAACAGACAGAAAATCAGGAAGATCAGAATCCTCAGTAATAGAAGAGGAGTCAGAGGCAGAATCAGAATCTATCTCATAATGATGACTATTAACCATCTCAGAATCATCGCTAGAGGACTCTGTAACTGAGAAATAATCATTGTCTTCTTGTGGTTTTACTACTTGCTCCCATTCTGTAGGATCATAACAATTTGAAAAGATATCAAATAATTTAGAAGACATTTTTTATTTCTTGCAATCAGGACAGCGATTAGCCCAATATCCTTTTTTACCACAAATGAAACAAGTACTGTGGGCAGAGGAAGGAGCTTGCTTTCTCTTCTGGAAAAACCTTTTTTTTATCTAAAAATTCTTTTCTTAATAACAGGATATTTCTGGCATCTGGATTTCTTTTTGCAACTTGAACAACCACAATAAAATTACCAGAACAAATCCTTTTCTTTTGTTGTTGTTTCTTGCCACATCCAAAATTATAAGTATCAGCAAAAGTGTCACAGAATTGAGGATTAAAGCCAAGATGTTTCTTGACTGACTTCTGCATTTTCCTCTGGAGACAAGCTTGCTTTAAAATATGATTATGTAATCCAACCAGAGAGAGATTTTCTATATCAATTCCCCTCCTTTTCAAGATACTGACTTACAAGGTCAGGAATCCTTCCTGGCATAGAAGCTAAATATTTTCGAAGATATGCTGGATTCTGAGGATGATGTGATTTATACAAAAGTTTCTGCATAGTACAATAGTACTCATCTAACATATTTATATTACAAAGTCTTTGACTCGTAAACAAATCTGAATATTGTTGACTATTTACATGCACTTCTCCATGAAACTGATGCAATACTGCTTTACAGAGATCAGCAACAGGAGTTTCAGAACTAGTGATTCTCAATTTATCACTTTCTTTTAATCTGGACCACCAAATGGCCAAATTACCTTGAAATCCCCAAGTTATCCTTAGTGCAATATCAGACCATTTAACATTATTAACAGCTTTCTGAATTTGAGCCCAAGCATTCAAGAAATTTACAGCATTCAAAATATCTTCCTGACTTTTGCAATCAAGATTTGTAATGGGACATTCCTCAGAATGAAATTTACCAAAACTTGAACTATCTTTAATATTATCATAACGTGCTTTGCACCAAGTTTCCCAAGCAGTATTAGTTCTAGGTCTTTTCACACCAGAGGATTCAGGTTGATCATCAGAAATCTTCTTAATCGCCAATTCATATTTCTCTCTTGCTAAAGCAGTAGTTTTCTCATATTCCTGGAGTCCATTTTTTACAGGCTTAAAAGACATTTGAGAAGTAGAGGACTTTTCATCAAAATTCAATCTGAAAATATGCTGATTAAATTCTTCCATATCAATAGACTTTGCAGAGCTTATTTCATCAGCTTCTTTATTCAGACTGGTTTGCAAGTCATTTACTACTTCTATGATAGTAGATATCTGGCTAAAACGTTCAGAATGGATAGTATTCAGCTTATCACGCAAGTTTGAGATATGTGCATGTGCTTTCAATACTTCTTGATGCATATCATCAAGATTTTGGGCGACACAAGTCATCTGATAGTTACTGAAATTTTGTAATCTCACCATAGCTTCCGGGTGCTGTTCATCAGGTTTTCTATACTGAAGGAAATCAAGATCAGAGAGCAGAGAACCATCTTTAAACTTGGGTATAGTATTGTCGGGTAACAACCTTCTTTCAGGGAGTAAAGGTTTTTCAGAAGAAGACTCAGAGAAGTCACGAGGCAACCAAAACTGTTTGATATCTCTAGGTGAGGCTAAAGCAAGACACTCAGGACAATCAGCGTGTTGACCAGCATGCTCAATAACAGAAGTACCAAACCTTTGATAAGAAACAATAGGAGGAGGTATGGGATTCGCATGACTAACTTAAGGTTTACGAATAGCATTACAATATTTACAATCAGAATAAGAAGAAACTTTAGGGCTATGTAAATGATCATGTAACGTATGTACAGGGGTTGGAATACTTGCAGCAGAATGAGACCGGCTTCTAGACAAACGAATGGCAGGGCCATGATTTGTATGAGATACTTCAAGTTTTGTAGGTTGTAGAGAATTTGAACCATATCTTTCTGATAACGGATGATATTCAGCAGACCATTCCTCAGGAAGAGTAAGTTCAGCAAAACCTGGAGTGAGAGGGTTGCCATTACCAGGGCCAATAATAATGCTCTTTGATTTAATTTTGGATTAATAGGAGGCATGGTTGTGGATACAAATTTCTAGCAGATGTTAGTTTTCAATTGGTCAATTTCAGATCCTACCACCATATCAAAACCAGAGTATTGTATATAAGCTTGGAAAATGCAATTAATACTTGGGTCTGTAAGAGACAGACAGTTACGGGGAATGAGAGAAGACCAAACAGGGCCATTGCAACGAGGATCTTGAAAACCTCCAATCAAAGCGTCTTGGAACTGATTATGTTTGGAGTCGATAACACAAGATAAACAAGAAACATTCAACCCGGGGTGTACCAATGGATTTACTCCAAACTGTATAAGACCAAGATGTATATAGTGATATCCATGCTTTAATCCCCATTCAACATCTTCTTTCCTAAGTAGAGGAATTTGATAGACAGGATTGTTCAAATCTATGGGAACATTAGTTGAACAATAACGAATCAAGTTTGCAGACTTGAACTTGAACATCAGCAAGTCATAAATTTTATCAGGAGTAATTTCAGGAAGAGACCAATTAGGATTTGGATCGAAGTCTTGGCTAGTAATTCTGGAATCATATAATGGTTCTTAAGACTCTTTTCCTAAAATCTTATGAATCCACTGTTTACCAGAAGACTTGGATGGTTTTTAGTCAGAACTGAAATCATAAGATGCCCTAACTACAATACAGAAAGGTTGTTTATCAAAGTACCAACACCAAGCAATTTAATGGACAGGGAAACCAGGGAACTGGAGCCAACACTCGGCTAACATGACAACACAATACGCCTTCAAAAGCCTACACAAGTTCCACCTTACACTCGGCAACAAGCCTACAGGTTCCCTAAACTCAGCAGAGATCCTTCTCAATGCTTACAATCCACCAGCACCACAATGTTGTTCTTGATGCGATCCTTGAGGTCACAATATGTAGTATAATAGCAATAACACCATGAATTCCAGCTAACCAAATTAAAACTGCCTTGTATAAACACACATAATATATCTTACGCAATATTTTAGGATGTCATTAAACACAAGCTATGTTGCAGGAAACGTGGCATAGAGGTCCGTTTCCGTACGGAAACGGGTACGAAACGCGGAAACGCGTTTGGTACGGCCGTGAAACGCGTTTCCGGCAGTACTGCCACGTTTCCCAAAACGGAAACATGGCCAGTACGGCCGGAAACGCGTTTCAGGGCCGTACAACCCACGTTTCCTCATTAACTCGTGTTTTTTTAAATTTTTTTTTTTAATTTGTTTTTTAATTTACTTTTAGGGTATGTTAGTGACTTCTAGATGTGTGTCTAAAGTTATAAAAGTGAATTTTTGCCCTAGTGTTGATATGCAGTTCATCAGGAAGTTTGAGGCATATGCAGTTCATGGTAATGTTAAATTTTTAAAGTAAAAGTGATATTCTCCTTTATTTTCATTTTCATCCTTTTACTTAAGTTTTTAACATTACCATGAAATGACTCAGGATGTTTGAGAGTGGTTTCGCCCTCATTGGATTTCATATGGAGAAAGTAGAATTTTAGATCTCACTCAAAATCCAGCGGACTTATTTGTTTTTCAGGATTTCAAGATTGGGGGGATTGCAATGTGTCCATTGGATTTTATCATGTACTAAGGTATGGAACTTGTATTTAATCAAGAGAATCAAGCCCTCTATGCAGGGGAAACTCCCAATAATCAAGATCATGTAGGGTACTAGGGTATGAAACGTGTATTTAATCAAGAGCACTAAGGTCGTTCGACTATGTAGGAGGAGACTCCCAATACAACAGTGGTCCTTCTAAAGAATGGGATGTGGATGCAGAAAATCCTGATTTGGATCTCTCTCTTGCAGCCTTATAGTCTTTATTGTACTTGCAACCTCATATATTAATATAAATAAAGGCTGATTTTGAGATTTGGATATATAATAAACGTTGCTTTTGCATATTTCGATATTTTTATTTTCATTATGTGATCATTCATGAGTAAATGTGATGTAAATTAAATCTTAATGTTTAAGTGTAATAAATTATAATGTATCATTTATGCTTTATGATTGCACATATATATATATTTAAATATTTTCAATATATATATATTCGCGTTTCCCCGTTTCCAAAATTTGGGGAGGTCTCGTTTCGTATCGCTTCCAGTTTCGGAAACTCGTACCCGTTTCCCCGTTTCGTGCAACTTAGAACACAAGTGATGATACAATAGATAATAATGGGCTCTGATACCAAAATAGCCAACTTCAATATGCGTAGAACATCTAGGCTCTACGTCAGGCTAAACAAAGGAGAACTGACTTACAAACTACAGGACCGATAGCAGCATAAACACAGACTTGACTTGCTTGATTCTCTGTTCCTTCATAACTTCTCCAAATATTTCCAGAGTTTTCTTCGATGATCACTAATGGGAAGGAGTAGTCCTTATATACAACTAGGATCTGGTATCCAGTAAGATAGGTACTTACAACTGTCAGTAATAAGATTCGGCACACAAGATACAGAAGGACAATAATACAAGACATCTACCGCCCAAGGACAATATGATAAGGCATCTACAGACTACTTTTTAAAAGATATTCTCATATGAGATGATAGAAATCATTGTACACTGTGGATGCTTTCGGCAAATATGTCCTATGGCCCGTAGGCAACTATAGTGCACTAAGCAACTACAGTGCACGAATCCTCTCTGTCTGCTCTACCTCCTATCCCTCTTGGCTATTTTTGCTATGGAACAAATGCACTCGAAAGAATGGAATGTCTCTTCCTCCTAATGGCCCAGTTATAACACAGCCCAATAGCCTACTAGTGGTTAAGTTTGACTACATCAACTCTTAACTAGAGTTACAATATAGACTCTTCTAGAGTCTTTTACATCACAATCATGTGGCTAGCCCCTTTTTCCATGAATAATGGGGGCTGACGCGGCATCCTCTCGAACCATGGTGGTGAAAACAGGAAGGTCAACTTCTGAGTGGCATAACTTTTGCATACGAACTTTGATTGATGCGCTTCTTGCATTGCTGGAAATATTTCTATGTAGAATAGCATGAAAAGGTGTTGACCTAAAGTGGCAAAGTTTTACCCCCAAAAAACATCGTTTGATGCCTCAAAACGCTCCCGGAAGGTTTCAAACCCCGTTTTGCCAAACTGGGTCCCGTCGGTAAAACAATCTCATGCGCTAATTCCTCTTTTTCCACTCTGAATGCATCGAGATAGATGAAAAACAATATAATGATCCAATCCGGATCAAACAAATATCCTTGCTTACCATTGTTTTCCTCTATGTTGGAATAAAAATCTTGTAAGACTTGGAGGTCTCACTGTATCCCACAAACAAAGCCTTCATAATGGAGGGTTCCAACTTGGCCCTCTTCTCTACAGGTACATGTATGTATATTGGGCAACCAAAGACGCAAAAATGACTCACGTCTGGCTTCACACTGGTGAATGCCTCCTCTAGTATCTTGTCCCCCAAGATCCTATGAGGACTCATGTTTTGGATGTAGATTGTTGTGTTAAATGCCTCTACCCAAAGAAGCATAGACAAATCTTAATCATGGATCATGCAATCAAGTGCGGACTCTTGCTCTAGATATAAATTGTTGTTACATGCCTTCACCCAAAGAAACATAGGCAAATCTTGATCATGGATCATGGCCTTAGCTACCCCTACAATGCATCAATTCTTCCTCTCTACAACCCCATTTTGTTGTGGATGTATGATATTGTCAGCACCCTCTCCATTCTTGTCTTCCTACAAAAATCCTTTAAGTCGTTAGAGGTATACTCACCCCCATTGTCTGACCTGAACACCTTGATCTTCTTCTTTGCCTGGTTCTCCACAAGAACCTCAAACTCTTGAAACCTGTTGATGTAATGTCCCAATTTTTGCATTACCTTGTGATGAGATTAGGAGGAGTTTCTAGAGCTTATGTCAGCCACGTCACAGAAGCTTGATTACATTATGCGGTTCGATGGAGATCGGTTCCACACAGTTCAATATTGGTTCCGCTTCATTCGAACGATTTCTATAAAAGGGAGTTATTAATGGGCATATTTTGATTAATTATGCTTAAGGTGTTGTTTCGGGTTGATTAATTGAAGAAACACCTTAGTGTAATAGCTCATTAGAATCGAGGTGAAAAGATCTGCAGGGCAAATGATTAAAGGGGGATTTAGGTGGCCGATGTGACCATGGAGGCAAATTAAGTTTTTTTCAGGGTTAAAAGTGGCTTTAACTAGTTAATAAAAGTCACTTTATTAGATAAAGAAAAGAAAAGTGCCTTTAATATTTAATTGGAGGGAAAAGGTAAAAAAGAGCGGCAAAAAGAGTCAAGTGAGTTATAAAAAGGGAAATGAGGGGGTATCTCCTCATTCTATGACTTGCATTTTGAGAAAAAAAGCTCTTGAGGTGTTTTTGGAGAGAAGCTTAGGGTTTGAGAAACTCTAGCCGCCATTGCTAGCTTCAGTTTCAATACACCCTAGTTGGTTCAAAGAGTGGAATCACTTAGATTTCACCATTGGGCTTCAAAGGAGAAGAAGAATTGAAGGAGATATTAAGGTAAAGGTGCTATTAGTCGATTTTATTTTCTAATATGGTGTTTACCTTCCTCTTTACATGCTGAGAATACATTATGGAAAGAGCCAAAATCTGCCATAAAGAGGGGTCGATTTTCAGTGGTAGAGAAGCCAAGTCCTGTGATATCTCTTGTTGGTCGAGTTCCATCTAGGAAGGTTGAGTCACATTGCTATTTGTTGGTTGGTATGTGTGGAGTTCCTCATTCATTATACTGGCTGAGCTCACTATGTATTAGACCGAGTTTCTTCTTCATTTTCAGCTGTGTTTCCTAGTGCTGGTCATGGGTTCCCTTCTCAAGTTGGTCGATTTATGTACCCTATGCAGTCTATTTATTTCCACAGATTGAATCCCTGAGGAGCACGCAGAGGGTAGTATGGTTATCAGTCCAGAAGCTGCGTTTAGTGAGCTATATCAGATTCATAAGGGGTTGAGTTACCCTTCATTGATGGGTCATTTAACTACTGTAATGAGGGACGGGTTTATATGTTGAAGAAGCTTTGAATCTTCTTTGTTTTATTGTTGGGTAATCACTGAACGAGTTGTTGGTTATTGTCTCTTGTACTAGGGCTGATTCACTAAAAATATATAATAGAATTACCAGAGGGGGACTGATATTTATATTTGTAGCTACTCCATCCTGTGGTGGCATCATATTCAGAGAATCTACTAGTTGAAGGAACACTACAGGTTCTATTACTCTTATGTTCATTATGCTTTTTGTGATGAGTTATTCATGAGTCAGTTCATGTTTAGATTTTAATTCCATTAGTCTTGTACTAGCATTAAGAACACACACACACACACATATATATTTCAAAATTGTTATAAATCAGTTTTTCGTTGTTGAAACGCATCCTAATGGCATGAAAATACCACTGTGTACATTCTCTGAGTTACGTAAATAAAAATTATACTTACAACAGTATACCCACAAAGTGTTTGATGAAAAATATCACTGGAAAACCATATAAAATCTGAAAACTACAGTCAGGTATTTTGGGAGATTTCCAAGAGGAAATTTTAAGTTGAGGACTTCATCCTTTGTCTTCAGGAAATCGGTCCATGTCTTGCAAGAGAAATCATCAATCAACGAAACATAATACATGCCTCCCTACGCTAATGCTATTGACATTGGTCCACACAAATCCAAATGAATCAAATCCAAAATCTCCTTGGACCTATGTTTGCTGCTTCGAAAAGCAACCTTGATGTACTTGCCAAGTGCGCACCTGCATACGCCTTGTTCAATTCTGAAATCTGGAAGACCTATGACCATCTCCCTCATAATGGGCAATGCTCTATGACGTAGGTGCCCAACCTCTTGTACCACAAGTCGCACAAACTATCACTCCTATGAACCAAAAAGCTCAAACAAGCTCACCTTGTAACATGTAGAAATTACCTTCTCTAACCCCAATCACAGAAGTTGTGTCTTGGTTAGATCCTTCCCGCTTGATTGATACCTGCCCGTTCTTGAAATCCACTGCAAGACCATTATCCTCCATGGTCGAAACTACAAGAAAATCCTTCTTGAGCCCTATAACAAACAACAAGTCCTACAAGTCCAAAGAGCTCCCTAAATCGAGTTGGAATGAAATTGAACCAACTCCAGTTACTGAATACTTGGCACATCACCAAGCTCCACCTATATTGTTGATTCATGCTTTGTTGGACCCATAAACAACTGTTGAGCTAATGTATATGAAAATATGCCCCACTGTCCAAACTCCAAATACTATGCTCGTAGAAAGGCAAGAAACCAATGAGAAATCTTTCTCAAACTTCACAACAAATCAACTGATCCGAGTTTCTATTGAGGCTACCACCTACTTTTGTTGGTGCTTCCCTTTTCCCTTTTCCTTCTTTGGATGTTGTGATGCATAATGTCTAAACTTATGACAAATGAAGCACGTGATTTTACTCAAGTCCTTCTACTTCTCTAGCTGTGAACATGACTCCTCATGCTTTCCCTTACTCTTAGTGGAACCCTTTCCTTTTCCTTCATTGTTCGCCCAATTACGGCCAGGTTCTCGTCACCTCCGTTCGTCCTGGCTTTTGACTTCATCCAAGTCTTTTTCTGGATATATTCATCCCACAATCTCTCAAGTTTGGAAGATTCTCACGAGTACAAATTCCCTGGGTGAATGGTTCCCAAGAGCTTGGGAAACTAGTCAGTGTCGTGTTCGCTAGCACAAAGTCCTCCATCTTCTCCCCAACTACTACAAGCTAATCACGAATTTGACTAATCTTCATGAGGTAACTAGTAACTGTGTTTAAATATGGACATCTCTATGGATCTAAGCTTGTCTCTCGGGATCGTCTTCCTGTTAATGTTCTCACTCTAGTAGAGGCTTAACAATGCATTGAACATCTCCTTTGCCCTCCAAATTTCATGAGATTCCGACAGTGGGATCTTGAGATATCGCAAGCCCTAGCTCGAAGACCAATTCTTGCCCTTGGTTTCCCTTAGGCTAGAAACCTCACTAGGATCCTTGCATTGCCTTTCATTGAAAATTCATTCCTTGATCCCTTTCCCCTCCCTAATTAGGTCAAGCATATCATTGGTTGCTAAATCCTATCCCCTTGACCTAACTTGGGTCCACTTGGTCCCGTGTGGTCCCATATCTTATCAAAGTCAACTCTTCAAAAACCACTTGGGAAACCAAGTTCCACAAGGATTTTAGGGTTTAGGAAGCTCCTTTACAAGTCACATTCCCTAAGCCAAGCCCTCAAATCCCTACTCCCCTATCCTAGAGAATCTTGTACCTTGCTTAAGAAGCAAGCAAGTCCCACTCTTGAGTCTCTCCTAGGAAAGGGTTATCGAGATCACTTCACATCCATCTTAGTTGATCTATCCTTCATAAGTGATTCTCTATATATCGGGTCTCCTCCCATCGGTGAAAGTCCATAAAGAGTAGGAAGCTTTAGTTGTGGTGACAGTGGGCTTTAGCTTCATTGTTGCTCTTGACCTAGCAAGTGCCCCTCTAGGACCCCCTACTAGTTTGAGCGATAACAAAGCCAAGATGTCAAGGTTGTATCATATGCGATGTCATGACTGTATCATATGCAAGAACCATAGTCAAACTATGCAATACATAACAAATGTTCAATGCACGTTCATACATGCCATAGAGATGTGATGTATGTTCCTTCATGCAAGTGATGTGGTGTATCAACAAAAACAATAGCGTAACAGAGATACAAGTGTCGTGATGAATGTCTATGTGTCACAGAAATGACCATCGTGAGTGCCCATAGTAAATGCAAGAGCCATAACGAGCCATATTTGAGAGAATTATTACAGATGTACGTGAGCTATGGAAATGTTAAAAATGCGATAGCTGTTGCAGTGCGACCGCTATATATATATATATATATATATATATATATATATATATACCCGAACCTTACAATAGAACGATACCAATTATCAAAGGAAATGCGAGACAACAACGAATGTGGTCCGCCAAAAAATAATCCAAGAATGCCTTCCAACCATTTCAATGAACTTCAGAAGTATATGTCGAGCCTTCACCAAACTCTTGATCCATATGAACCACAGAGAATAGTTAATCAACCTTCTTACTTTTCATTCCATAGTGTGCCTCCCTTTTATAAGACTCACGGCTTGTCAATGAAACCCTTGAGTGAGGCCGACTTTGAGATTTGGAGGGAGAAATTTTATTTTAAATTTGCTATCAATATTTTAAATATATATTTTCAAAACCTATTTGCCCAAATAATTCCTTTTAACCAATTTATAACTCCTCTTAACTGATATAAACTTCTTTAAGGTCTAATGTGTTTTCCTTGGGGCTAAGGGGTTTCCTTAAGGGAAATTTGTCTAGACGCTGCCCAATTTTAACAGCCTACATTGCGACATTGCAATATGATGGATGGATGTTATGCACTAGACCACAAGGTTGCACCGCGCTGCACTATAAAAGTGCGATGCACCATCTAACTTCCCAAAAATTCTTAAGTTAAAATTACCCTTCCCTTCCTGCCCTAACGGTATGAAGAATAACTTTAGGTGTTTAACCATATAGACATTTATGATTTGAATGAGGGCGGCCTTAAAATTTGGCTCTTGTTGAAAAATTTTAGCACAGTTGTAATCGCTACAACAATTGGCGAAACCATTGGGAGAACTTCAACATCTTTAGTTTAGCTTTTAAGTTATGATAGAGCTTAAAATTTTGGGAAGTATTGTCTTGACTCTATGGGTACCACTTGTTTCGCTGTTTGATTCTAGTCAGAGATTTAGTCTCTTTGTTAACTATCTTGGTCTTGGTTCATAACACACACTAGTTTCAACAAAAATCGAATACAAAAAGTTTTGATGCAAAATAGAGATTTTGTGCATGTGAATTAAAAATGCTTATAGAATTAATGAGTTTCAGTGTTGCTCTGCTGCAAACTAAGTCAACAGGTTCGTGTTCGTGTTCGTGTTCGAGTTTGGCGACCTTGAAATTCGAATAAAGTTCGGCACCTAAAATTTTGCCGATAAAGTTCGACATAGAAATTTGAAAAAAAAAAAGTGTATAGATTAAAAAAAAACAAAACAAAAAACCAAAAACAAAAAAACAAAAAACGAAAAATAAAAAAAAATAAAAAATAAAATAAAAAATAAAAAATAAAAAAAAACCCATTTAAAGTCAAATTCAAAGTCCATAATGCACATTGCAAACACATAAAATTATTGCTCAAACATTTAAATCATTTCCACATAATTTTATAAACCATGAAAGCAAGTGCCAATAAAGAACCAACTTCCATACATGTAACATAGCAAACAAGGTGAGAAATTCATCATAGGCATTCACACCCATATCAAATTCAACAAAACCATGGGCCATATCAGATTTCATATATTGAAAAACAATCTGATAAAAAAGTATTCAAAAGATATAAACTCAAAAGTTTAAAGTAGCTTAGCAGTTTTAGAAAATTGTTCATGCAAAAAGTAAATTAGAAATCTAAAACAGGAACACAAGTTTTATTCTTGATGTTCCTGTGGCCCACTTGTTATATCAAAAAGTTCTATATCATCAAGAGAAATAGGAGCTGTGAATCCGCTAGATTCTTCAGCATCAGATTGGAAATTTAATTAATATTTAATACATTTAATAATATATTTTATATCTTGAAAAATATTATACAATTCTAAAGTGTAATAAGAAAATGTATGTGTATATTTCTGTGGAAAGAAATCAACCCACAATTATACTCATATTTAAATAAGAGTGTTTAAGCTCAAAACTATTATAACAATATTCTTATGGACATCAAAACTCAACATATCACTAAAGAGGATTGAAACTTAGATATATAGAATTGGAGTCATTCTACTCAACCAATATGTATAACAATAATTGAATACATATATATATATATATATATATTATTTTTTTTAAATATAATCTTACAAAACATTTTAATTTTATAATTTAAAAAGATAAATTTATTATTAAAAATGTTAAATAGAAAATTTTAAATTTAAATGCATATAAATAATCATCCACCCACCCGAATATATATATATATATATATATATATATATATATATATTGAATTATTATTATTTTATATTGTTTTAAATAAGTTTTTGGATTTAAGCCTAACGTTACCTAACATCCATTTTCTCTCACAATCTGTTGGATGTTTTGCAATAAGCTCACAGTATATCGTTAATATTACATTGCGTTACATTAGTATTGCATTGCATTATGGAGAAGATTTCACAGTTTCTTTGTTTGTCTCTCCATAATTATATTTGCAGGAATAGCTTTGACGTGGAGAAATTACAATGCACAATGAAGGTTCTATCACATGGATAAACTACAATGAACAATTCAAGTGTTGTCACATGGATAAACATACCGGATTGTAAATTAGAAACATCTCGAGTATTGCACGTGGTCTGAAATAGGATTTAGTCTTCAATCATACATGTTCCAACCTTACAGGGTTATCATGACTGTGGACTAGTCGGTTCTGTTTACACGTTTATGGTCATTGTGGTCATGGTTCTGTTTATAAAACAAAACACAGAACCCGTTGGCTGTAACTTGGAACAAAACCAAACCCACGGGCTCGCAAACAATGAAACCTAATTTTTTTTTAAATTTTAAACAGCGAATACAAATGAATAATTTTTAATTTTTTTTAAACGGAGAAAAAACGAACCTAAACGAATTTAATGGCGTTTTTTAATTTAAGTTCGGCATTTTGTTCGTCATTTTGTTCGAGTTTGGCATTTTGTTCGGCGAACTTGAATGAATAAATTCGAATTCCGTTGAATTTCAGCGAATTTCGAATTTATTCGTTCAAATTCGCCGAACCCGGTAACTAAGGCTGCAAACAAGTGTCCACAACCCCGACAAAGCCACTTCAAAGAACAGAAGTATTGCTTCACTGCCAGCGAACGTCCATAGCCCCGACAAAGTTACTTTGCATCACCCTTTTGTTAACTATCTTGGTCTTGGTTCATAACACACACTAGTTTCAACAAAAATCGAATACAACAAGTTTTGATGCAAAATAGAGATTTTGTGCATGTGAATTAAAAATGCTTATAGAATTAATGAGTTTCGGTGTTGCTCTGCTGCAAACTAAGTCACCAGGTTCATGTTCGTGTTCGAGTTTGGCGACCTTGAAATTCGAATAAAGTTCGGCACCTAAAATTTTGCCGATAAAGTTCGACATAGAAATTTGAAAAAAAAAGTGTATAGATTAAAAAAAAACAAAACAAAAAACCAAAAACAAAAAAAAAACAAACCCATTTAAAGTCAAATTCAAAGTCCATAATGAACATTGCAAACACATAAAATTATTGCTCAAACATTTAAATCATTTCCACATAATTTTATAAACCATGAAAGCAACTGCCAATAAAGTACCAACTTCCATACATGTAACATAGCAAACAAGGTGAGAAATTCATCATAGGCATTCACACCCATATCAAATTCAACAAAACCATGGGCCATATCAGATTTCATATATTGAAAAACAATCTGATAAAAAAGTATTCAAAAGATATAAACTCAAAAGTTTAAAGTAGCTTAGCAGTTTTAGAAAATTGTTCATGCAAAAAGTAAATTAGAAATCTAAAACAGGAACACAAGTTTTATTCTTGATGTTCCTGTGGCCCACTTGTTATATCAAAAAGTTCTATATCATCAAGAGCAATAGGAGCTGTGAATCCGCTAGATTCTTCAGCATCAAATTGGAAATTTAATTAATATTTAATACATTTAATAATATAATTTATATCTTGAAAAATATTATACAATTTAAAAGTGTAATAAGAAAATGTATGTGTGTATTTCTGTGGAAAGAAATCAACCCACAATTATACTCATATTTAAATAAGAGTGTTTAAGCTCAAAACTATTATAACAATATTCTTATGGACATCAAAACTCAACATATCACTAAAGAGGATTGAAACTTAGATATATAGAATTGGAGTCATTCTACTCAACCAATATGTATAACAATAATTGAATACATATATATATATATATATATATATTATTTTTTTTAAATATAATCTTACAAAAAAATTTAATTTTATAATTTAAAAAGATAAATTTATTATTAAAAATGTTAAATAGAAAATTTTAAATTTAAATGCATATAAATAATCATCCACCCACCCCAATATATATATATATATATATATATATATATATATATTGAATTATTATTATTTTATATTGTTTTAAATAAGTTTTTGGATTTAAGCCTAACGTTACCTAACATCCATTTTCTCTCACAATCTGTTGGATGTTTTGCAATAAGCTCACAGTATATCGTTAATATTACATTGCATTACATTAGTATTGCATTGCATTATGGAGAAGATTTCACAATTTCTTTGTTTGTCTCTCCATAATTATATTTGCAGGAATAGCTTTGACGTGGAGAAATCACAATGCACAATGAAGGTTCTATCACATGGATAAACTACAATGAACAATTCAAGTGCTGTCACATGGATAAACATACCGGATTGAAAATTAGAAACATCTCGAGTATTGCACGTGGTCTGAAATAGGATTTAGTCTTCAATCATACATGTTCCAACCTTACAGGGTTATCATGACTGTGGACTGGTCGGTTCTGTTTTCACGTTTATGGTCACTGTGGTCATGGTTCTGTTTATAAAACAAAACAAAGAACCCGTTGGCTGTAACTTGAAACAAAACCAAACCCACGGGCCCGCAAACAATGAAACCTAATTTTTTTTTAAATTTTAAACAGCGAATACAAATGAATAATTTTTATTTTTTTTTAAACGGAGAAAAAACGAACCTAAACGAATACAAACGAATTTAATGGTGTTTTTTAATTAAAGTTCGGCATTTTGTTCGAGTTTGGCATTTTGTTCGGTGAACTTGAATGAATAAATTCGAATTCCGTTGAATTTCAGCGAATTTCGAATTTATTCGTTCAAATTCGCCGAACCCGGTAACTAAGGCTGCAAACAAGTGTCCACAACCCCGACAAAGCCACTTCAAGGAGCAGAAGTATTGCTTCACTGCCAGCGAACGTCCATAGCCCCGACAAAGTTACTTTGCATCACCCTTTTGTTAACTATCTTGGTCTTGGTTCATAAGACACACTGGTTTCAACAAAAATCGAATACAAAAAGTTTTGATGCAAAATAGAGATTTTGTGCATGTGAATTAAAAATGCTTATAGAATTAATGAGTTTCGGTGTTGCTCTGCTGCAAACTAAGTCACCAGGTTCGTGTTCGTGTTCGAGTTTGGCGACCTTGAAATTCGAATAAAGTTCGGCACCTAAAATTTTGCCGATAAAGTTCGACATAGAAATTTGAAAAAAAAAAAGTGTATAGATTAAAAAAAAAACAAAACAAAAAACCAAAAACAAAAAAACAAAAAACAAACAAACAAACAAACAAACAAACCCATTTAAAGTCAAATTCAAAGTCCATAATGCACATTGCAAACACATAAAATTATTGCTCAAACATTTAAATCATTTCCACATAATTTTATAAACCATGAAAGCAAGTGCCAATAAAGAACCAACTTCCATACATGTAACATAGCAAACAAGGTGAGAAATTCATCATAGGCATTCACACCCATATCAAATTCAACAAAACCATGGGCCATATCAGATTTCATATATTGAAAAACAATCTGATAAAAAAGTATTCAAAAGATATAAACTCAAAAGTTTAAAGTAGCTTTAGCAGTTTTAGAAAATTGTTCATGCAAAAAGTAAATTAGAAATCTAAAACAGGAACACAAGTTTTATTCTTGATGTTCCTATGGCCCACTTGTTATATCAAAAAGTTCTATATCATCAAGAGCAATAGGAGCTGTGAATCCGCTAGATTCTTCAGCATCAAATTGGAAATTTAATTAATATTTAATACATTTAATAATATAATTTATATCTTGAAAAATATTATACAATTTAAAAGTGTAATAAGAAAATGTATGTGTGTATTTCTGTGGAAAGAAATCAACCCACAATTATACTCATATTTAAATAAGAGTGTTTAAGCTCAAAACTATTATAACAATATTCTTATGGACATCAAAACTCAACATATCACTAAAGAGGATTGAAACTTATATATATAGAATTGGAGTCATTCTACTCAACCAATATGTATAACAATAATTGAATATATATATAGATATATATATATATATATATATATATATTGAATTATTATTATTTTATATTGTTTTAAATAAGTTTTTGGATTTAAGCCTAACGTTACCTAACATCCATTTTCTCTCACAATCTGTTGGATGTTTTGCAATAAGCTCACAGTATATCGTTAATATTACATTGCGTTACATTAGTATTGCATTGCATTATGGAGAAGATTTCACAGTTTCTTTGTTTGTCTCTCCATAATTATATTTGCAGGAATAGCTTTGACGTGGAGAAATGCACAATGAAGGTTCTATCACATGGATAAACTACAATGAACAATTCAAGTGTTGTCACATGGATAAACATACCGGATTGTAAATTAGAAACATCTTGAGTATTGCACGTGGTCTGAAATAGGATTTAGTCTTCAATCATACATGTTCCAACCTTACAGGGTTATCATCACTGTGGACTGGTCGGTTTTGTTTTCACGTTATGGTCACTGTGGTCACGGTTCTGTTTATAAAACAAAACACAGAACCCGTTGGCTGTAACTTGGAACAAAACCAAACCCACGGGCCCGCAAACAATGAAACCTAATTTTTTTTTAATTTTAAACAGCGAATACAAATGAATAATTTTTAATTTTTTTTAAACGGAGAAAAAACGAACCTAAACGAATACAAACGAATTTAATGGCGTTTTTTAATTAAAGTTCGGCATTTTGTTCGTCATTTTGTTCGAGTTTGGCATTTTGTTCGGCGAACTTGAATGAATAAATTCGAATTCCGTTGAATTTCAGCGAATTTCGAATTTATTCGTTCAAATTCACCGAACCCGGTAACTAAGGCTGCAAACAAGTGTCCACGACCCCGACAAAGCCACTTCAAGGAACAGAAGTATTGCTTCACTGCCAGCGAACGTCCATAGCCCCGACAAAGTTACTTTGCATCACCCTTCTGTGCGAGAAGCCTTTCTCATGTCTTTACCCTTTTATTGATTTTCTTTATATGCAATTTTTGCATTATTATTTGGAGTCTCATCCCAAATGGTGTCAAGTCTAATTGAGGCATCATACTAGAGAGATCCCCTTAAGATGGTAAGCAGTGAATTAAACCCCATCAACAGGTATCTATAACTTGAAGATAATAAGGAACAAGAATATTAGAATGTCATTTTAACCTAGGTCACTCAACATAAAGAATGGAAGATTCCTTCCAGATACTAGGCTTATGAAGGAAAATGCTTTGAAAATATTTAAAGAGTAAAGAGGCTCACAGTCCATTTACCCTCCTAAAAACAAAGAAATGAAGAGCTATATTAATGAGACAACCTTCTATGACATTTTACTTGAAGTAAGAAATGATACCAGCACTCTTCCAATAATAGATTTCGTTGAACAGAAGGGTTTGGAATCTGGTTGAGACATATGGCATTTTCTTGTAGGCACAAAGTGGTCCTCAAACCTCGATTCAACCATGCATTGGGAACCAAGCATTGTAAGGAGAGAAATCCAAGTCAAAACTAATTATGTTTATAACTTATAGTCAAGTGCGTCCTTTTCCAACCTTTATAAGTTTTATTAGGCGTTTTTCAGTCTTGTTGGACACCTAATCCTCTATGGGTTAGTGTGGAAGCCGAATAGACAAACGAAGTCCAAGAGACCTTGGGATGTGAAACCCAACAGTCAAACCATGTACTATAAATGTATATGTTTTGTTAATAAAAAATGTACTCTCATGTTTTATCTTTCATATTCTGTCGCTGCCATGTATGTGTTTAACATGGTATCAGAGCAGGCGTATTCCTACCCTGCATAATTACTTTGAGACATTTGTATTATGGCCTTTCTGTGCAGGTCATTTCTACTATCAGTTCTGCATTTCATAAATGTTTTATCAGCCACATTTTAGTTGCATTCTCTGCGCACAATTCCCCGGATAGAAAAATTCTAACATACCTGACGCTAACGCTTCCACTAGTTTGACATACCTGTTCCTGTCGCTGTTGGATACCTACTCCTGTGGCTGCTGGATACCAGCATACAAAAACGCTCAACTTTTGTGTTACATCCGTGTATAGTTGAGAGCGTTGTAATTACCATATCGCCATGAAAATTCACAATGTATTTCCTTAATTTGATCATTTCTTTGTTGTACTCAATTTCGAAGAAAAATGCCCCGTTCTATCTATTGTTGCTCTTCAACCTTTCCATCCTGTTCTGCAACTCCTTCTAAACTTGTCGATCTTAGCATTCAGCAAATCAACGAAGTCAGACTCCTCCATAGTCGTTTTGTGCTTATTGCATTCGAAATCTAGAGTCGGGGAACCCTATTCCAAGCGTATGTTCTGTGTGTCCTTAATGCCATCACCTGCCACCATTTGTTCTTGCACTCTCACCACTTTCGAAATGAAAGCTGCACATTCTATTTCTTATTGAATTCATTCAAGGCAAAGCACACAAGAGATCAATAAGGGGGCTATGTTGAACTATTGCTAGTGGTGCCAGTGCAGGAATGTCACCATAAGAAAAATCGCTCTCCACCTCGCTGCTCTCTGTTGCGACCTCGCCTTCTCCAATGGTCATATAATACTTCCAGTTAATGCCTCTCAAATCACTATCTTCCATTGTTTGAAGCTCGGTCCATACATACGCCCAATCCAATACCATCTCACACCTTCCTCCATGGCCCTCCTCCATACACAGTCCTCTGATACATTTATGTTGAATGTTGTAACGCTGTTGGTCTCACAACAGACATGGAGGTGAACACATACGGCCTACAATGTTGAATCTGGAGTGAGAGGTGCGAAATGGTGCGGCTCACACCATTGGTTTGAGCTTGCATACCTTCGCTCTGCATTGAAGATGTGAATGCCCCCGATGGCTGAGGTTGAGTAACCGCCGCTAAATCTTATATTTTGAATTTGCAGAGTCATGTTATTTGTTTTTAATTGGCCATTGATAGTTGAATATAGGGAAGGGGGAAGGATAAAATCCCACCACCATATTTGAGGGCTAGAATCTTCCTACGCAGCAACTATTTCTGACATAATGTTCCTACGCATAAGCAGATGACGCAAGGGATTTTAATCCTCGTTGGTGTTTGACTTTATCATGGATGGATCTTCCATTGGAAAATTACTACTTACTTGGGCTCCTCCCTCTATCATAAATGGATTTTGATATCCGAAGATTCCTGTTTTGAGGAGGTTCTTAGTCGGAATGCGATCCAAAATGGAATGAAGGTCAAGTACTATAATTTATTCAAAGTGGAAGCTACAGCCAGAGACGAAGTGGGGCGCCTTCAGGTTGTCCACTGTCACGCTATCCACTGTCCACTTCTGGTGTCTCGGTGACTTCATGAATTTAGGCCTTTTTGCGAGTATCGATCCCTCGTCCTCTTGCTCGACTCCGGAAACAACGTTGAATTGAACGTTACAACGCTACAACGGTGAATATTACAAAGCTACAATAGAACGAACGTTACAATTGAACTTTGCAACGTTGATTACAATTCTATATCTTAGACCAGAAACGGCCCACGAGGAGTTAGGAGGAGGAGAACGCTGGCGCCCTTCACATTTTTCCTGTAGTGCAAGATATTTATGTAAGGGAAAGCCCCACAGTCTTTTTCTGGCTCGAATGGGGGACACAAGATTATAATTTCGTAGGAGCTGTGGCACTTTTCGCCATTAATGTTGTTATTTCTACCACAAATGTAACTCACTGTAATTAAGATGCATGTTATTATTAAAATCCAACCTGAGATTTTGGATCTGTTCATGCTTGGGCACCATCACAGTCAGTCTGCCTAAAGATTAGAAGGTTGAAGGGAATTAATCTCTACAATTGTTGAGAATGCTTGGTTAAAGGCTTTTGAGAGGGGATATGAATTACTTCATGGGGAGGAACATAACGCAGTCGGATTTCCTACACAAGGATATTTGTTGTATTTCTTTATTGTAATTTTTGTTCCATGCAAAAAAATGAAGTTATCAACTAAAGCAGTGAACCTTGCACTACTCCAGATATCTGAACTATTTCATGCATAGGACTGATGAAGGACATTCTCTTGGTGGCATCACTAAATGATTCAAGAAAACTTATGCCTGCATTATATATTCAATGATGGTTTGATGCACAACTCATATTCTTCATTTTTGAAATCTTCAATAGTTGAGGTTTGTTTAGCCTTGCTACAGCCTCACTGGCCGAGAAAGTGAAGGAGTATTTGAAGGATCCAAGCAAGTTTGCAGTTGCTGCTGCCCAAGTTGTGGCATTGTATTTAAAACTCATTATAGTTTTTGTCTACATATATATGCATTGATTCCTTGTTACTTCGACTGCTGCATAAGAGTTTGGTGGGTTGTATAAAGGCAATGATTGTTTTGACAAATAAAAGTAGTCTTTTGTGGAGAAAAGTTTAGTCGGTTGTATTGTCAAAACATAGTGCTGGTCATGAGTAAACTCTTATTTTTATGTAATGGATTGTAATTGGTGCTTGCTGGTTGCACACTGATCATTTGCTGCACATTTATAAAGGATATTGCTGTGTACTGTGAGTGGGTATTACTTTTCTGCATTGAGTAGTAGTTGTGATCAGTTTTTAAGGTGTAATTCTGACATTGAAGAAAAAAATGGCCAGAATCAATGAAGTATTAGAGTTCCTCAAAACTCTAATATTGTCTACTACTCATGATACATTAAAAGTCAGCAAAGTTTCTCTCACAGACATTCAGGTCTGTCTACAAAATGCACAAGAGAAAATTGATTTTTTGCAGCTCGAATCTCAGCTACAGCAAGAAGAATTAAAACAAAGGAGTCATCATTCTGAACCTGTTTTTGTTCAGAAGATTGAAACAAACTCCCATAAAACAGCAGTTGTACATGCACATGCAGAAGTTGAGCTTGCACTTCCCAAACCCATCATCAGACCTTGGGAAGAGCTTGTCCATAACAAGCACAGAACTAGTCTTGGATATGACAAGGACTTGTCCTTTCATATTCTAGACTACTCCAAACCAATCCAATTTCAAAGTGTTGGATTCATTCATGACAGTTCACCTCCAGCTGTTTCAAATTCTGCCCCTCTTTTACAGCAGCCACAACAGATTGTGAAATGCAAACACTGTGATCGAGTTGGCCATCTGAAAGATCACTGTTTTGATCTTCATCCATGTAAGCACTGTCATAAAACCAGTCATTCTTCAAACTGATGCTTCAGAAACAAGTCTCCTGCAAGAACAAAGATTCATCTAGGATGGATCGCTTCTTGGCAATGGGCATCAACAGCCAAGAAGATATTTCAGTGACACGTCAAAACTTGTTCCAGAGTATTGAACAGTCTTGCAGTTGAGTTTTCTCCATCATCTCACCTTGTATCTTACAGGGGGGAAATGATGGTCATCTACAAGCTTCAAAGCCACATCAAGCGAGCCTGAGCCACAACCTGCCATACCAGATTCAGAGTTGTAGCCAGAGACAAAGATGCCCCTGAGCATGCTTTCAGTTGGTAATCTGGAACACTTCCTCTAACAGAAGACTTCAGCTTCTTGCCAGTTTTGGAAGAGTTCCAAGAATTGCATTAAGCATTCCAAAGTTGGTGGTAATCCTTAAACCATCACAGGTTGAGACTTCCTTTTTAGGTTGAAGTTCTCCCTTTTATGCGGGGTGAGACCTCCCTTTCATGGTTGAAGGTTTCCCTCTTCAAAACATCAGGAGCACTTCCTCTAGCAGAAGACTTGAGCTTCATGCCAGACTTGGAAGAGTTTCGGGAACTGCACTAAGCGTTCCAGTGTTGGTGATCATCCTTAAACCACCGCCCTTTATACCAACATTTCAGAGAGCACATTCAGCCTAGTGCTGCCATGCATTTTTTGCACATTTTGTATTATAGCTCTCTTCTTGGACTCATACATAACCCTTTGGATTAAAGGGGGGAATGTTGGACACCTAATCCTCTATGGGTTAATGTGGAAGCCGAATAGACAAACGAAGTCCAAGAGACCTTGGGATGTGAAACCCAACGGTCAAACCATGTACTATAAATGTATATGTTTTGTTAATAAAAAATGTACTCTCACGTTTTATCTTTCATATTCTGTCGCTGCCATGTGTGTGTTTAACAAGTCTCAATCTACCTTAATTGTTCTTTAATATGGTCTAATCACACTTAAATAGTACTAAAATTGTTTAGTTATATTTATCCTTAACAGGAATAAATGCAAGGAAGAAAAGCATCATATCCCAAGTCACATGTAT
Source organism: Pinus tabuliformis (assembly GCA_031772625.1). NCBI lineage: Eukaryota > Viridiplantae > Streptophyta > Pinopsida > Pinales > Pinaceae > Pinus > Pinus tabuliformis. Next base: position 577,272,562 of record CM062820.1, read on the forward strand.
GTGTACTCACAGAGTCACAGCTAAATACTTTAAATTAGTCATAGTCAAGTAAGTCCTTTAAATTAGTCACAGTCAAGTAAGCACTTATTTATCCTTCATAACTCTTAATTAGGGGGGTATTAACTCTAACTTTTGGCTCAAATGTTCATCATTACAGGTTGATTATGATGGCTGCATTTGCAGGCAGAAAAATGCATTCTACAGACCATGTCAAAGGGAGAGGAGGAGAAAGTCATAGAAACTATTCCAGGACAACACATACAATGTATCCAAGTATTTATTCTCATCTTTATTAATTACTGTTTACTATCACACAATTTATTATCATGTTTACTATTCATTGTTTATAATCACATAACACAATTCCTCATTCCACAGAAGAGTATTCATTGTTTATAATCACGCAACACAATTCCTCATTCCACAGAGAAGGATAGGGATGTAGAGAAAACACACATATTCATCCCACAACCAATTAATATACCATTAGGATAGGGATGAAGAGAAAACACACATATTCATCCCACAACCAATTAATATACCATTATGTTAGTAGGAGGGCCCTGTGGAAACAGCAATTGGTGTAAGGATCATGGTATTATCATGTTTGCTAGTGTAAGGATCATTGTATTATCATGTTTATTAGTCATTGTTTATCAATGTTGCAAACAACGGCATCAAGATAAAATCGGCAAGGGTCTGGAAAACCAAAAAATCGGGAAAATATCGGTAAAAACGGCAAACATCGGCAAACTTAAGATACCATAAAAATATCTTTAAAAATTGGCAAAGCCAAAAAGTCGTGATTTCGAGATAAAATCGGGTGTTATCGAGATGTTTGCAACACTTATTATTTATCATCAAACAACGTCTCACAAAAGAGGAGATGGAGTCAAAGTAAGCATGCAAATCGATTGCATAACCAATCAACCATTATTGTAGGAGAGCCCTATGGAAGCCCCATTGGCATAAGGATCATCGTATTATCATGTTTCCTTTACACTACAACATTTCTCACAGAGGCAAAACGGGAGAGAGAGCGCCCTATGAGAATCACAATTGGCCCAAGGATCATGGTATTATCATGTCTACAATTCACTGTTTATTATCACACATGTTTCACAAAGGAGAAGGGGGTGGCAGAGCAGCCACGATTATTCAATTACAGCCAATTAACCATTATGTTTGTGTTAGTTCGTACGAGGGCCCTTGGTATGTTGAGACATATACATGATCATGTGAAGGGTATCTATCTAACACTTTGTGTAACAGTCTATTAGTTTTTTTGGTTCTTTTCTTACTATGCGGCAGACAATGAATTGCGGTTCTTTATATTATGAATTCTAGCATAATTTTATACACTCACAGACAGATATTTTAACCCGGGATCTGTTATGTGCACAGTTCTCCGATAACACTAGACACACTAGAGGTAGACTATAGGTCCGGCCTCCCGAGTTAAAATGGATCTGTGCTAATCAGGCATTAATTCCTGGCACAATTGGGCTTAATTATGCTTAAAAACCTATAAAAATAGGTTGAATACAAAGGAATCTAGATTAACCCATAGCCAATTGGTAAAGGCGTTGATCATATGCCAATGTTCAAATCTCCCTCAAGTGGATTATCGTTCCATGTTAACACAGAGTTGATGTTTATAGCTACCAAAGAATCAAACAAAAGCATTTAAACATGTTAAAAGATGCTAATGCAACAAACCCTCAACCCTTCCAAAGAAACAAGAAAGACAGAAAGTAATGCCAGTACCCTCCTTCCCTTACCTGAGGCTTGGCCCGCCGGGGCCTGGATCTCCTAAGCTTCTGCAACTCATGTGCATTGGACACGCCCAGCACTGCAGACTCAAACGTCCCTATATTCCCCACAATTCTCTTATCCGACTCCAACAGCAGATATGAATCCACACTATGTGGCACGGAGGGCGGCTTCCACTGCCTGGAATGGAAAATGACGCCCAACTCCGCCGGGATCGAATCGTACCCGCAGGCAGAAATAACAAGAGACCCCGTCTCCTCGGCCCTTTGGTGATAGGTCGCCTCCATTTTTTCCATGAATTCAGGCTCTCCTGAGATGTCCAGATAATCCACGCCGCCTTCAACGCAGGCGGAGACCACCGGCTCACCATAGAGGCGGTAGGGACCCACGCAGTTGAGCACAAGTTTCGTTCTCCTGCACAAGGCCGCCAGCGATGGCGGGCTCGTCACGTCTGCCTCGATTATGGGGATATTCGCAGGGGGCAGCGATGGCGCCGCGGCCCATCTAAGCGCCTCTGCGACCTTGTTTCTGCTACGCCCAGCTATTCCTAACTTTACTCTTTGCCCTCCTCCATCGCGATCCAGATGGTTCAAGAAATATCGCACAACATATTTGCCTGTGAATCCTGAAGCACCCAGAATGACAGCATCCAACCGATCGTCTTCCATTGCGGAACTTGTTCGCTTATTACACACTGAACTTCTCGTGGTGATTGTGTTTGTATGAATTGATGTGAAAAATGATATAAATGGCACTGCACTCAGTGTTTCATTAATCACAAGTTGTTGGAGTTAGTCGACGTGTGTTTCAAACATGACCTCATTTTGCCACTCGGCCAACTGAGACATCAATGAGTTGCTGGCTGCCCCATTCCCCAGGTTTCTTCAAACAAGTTGTTGGAGTTAGTCGACGTGTTTTTCAAACGTGACACTGAGGTCATATAAAATTTGTTGAACTTTAATTATTCTGATCATTTTAAATATGCTAAATATGTCTAAGATTAATTGGTCAATTTAATTTTAAATTTGCTTAATTAGCTCAATTCGTTGAGATGAGAAACACTACAAGTAATTTGAATGATGAAAAATGATGAAATAAAAAATTTGAATGCAAACTGACAATGTAACAATGTTGAATGATAGAAAATGTGAATAATAAGAATGTAGTCAATTACAAACAATCTTCATTATGCTCAATCTCAAATTGTTTTCTTCTATTGTTCTTATTTTCACACATGTTAGTTTTGTCATCTTTTCATATCAAACATATGAAAAGAGCACTTGAAATCATAGACCATTCAAATATTTAACTCGAGCTATTGTAGTAAACAACATACCTTGTCTCTCTTGCTCTCAAGTATTAATAGTAGTTTTCTCCAAAGTCAATCATTGTGACTTATGGAGTGTTAAACCCCAAATAATTTTCAATGGTAGTTGTTTTTTATTACCTCATTTGAATGTGAAGTGATAAACAATGTTGAATGATAGAAAATGGGAATAATAAAAAAGAAGTCAATTACAAATAGTTTACAATTTCAGGAAGCAAGCATTTCAGGTAAATGAACTTTTTATTTATGATGAAAATTTAGTTATTGTATTTATGGTTGAATTACTGTAACATAGAAATCAATGCACGTCATCAATCATTTTTATCTGCTTACACTAAAATCAATGCAAAATATTAATCCAATTACTTTGAAATTAATGTACATCATACATCTAGTTGCATCAAAACATAAATCAACATCTACACTGAAATTAATGCATCCAGTGCAAACAATCAAATAAGATTAGAAATCAACATCTATATTGAATCAATACATCTAGTGCAAACAATCAAATAGGATTAGAAATCAATATATACACTGAAACCAATGCATCCAGTGCAAACAATCAAATAGAAGTAGAAATCAACATCTACATTGAAATCAATGCATCTAGTGCAAGCTATCAAATAGGATTAGAAATCAACATCTACACTGAAATCAATGCATCTAGTGCAAGAAATCAAATAGGATTAGAAATCAACAACTACACTAATCAATACATCTATTTTAGTGAAAAACCAAAATATTCATGAATTTCTAGATCTAACTTCTATGTCTGTATTTGTCTCTATGTGTCTCTTTTTTCTTCCCTCTCTTTCCACCTTCCATCTCTCCCCCATCTCTCTCTCTCCACCTCTTTGTCCCTCTCTCTATCTCTCTCTTCTTCCCTCTCTCCCCCTGCCATCTATATCTATACCTCCCTCCATCTCTCCTTATTTGTCTCTCTATCTCACCCCCCTAAACACATGTCACACACACACACTCTCTCTCTCCATATCTATCTCTCTTCCTCCCTTCCTCTCTTTGTCTCTCTCTTCTTCCCTCTCTCCCCCTCCATCTATATATCTATCTCCCTTCATCTCTCCTTCTTTATATCTCTATATCAACCTGCACGCTCTCTGTCTCTCTCCCCCCCATTGTCTCTCCTTTGTTCTCTTTATCTCGCCCTCCAAATACACACACACACACTATTTCTCTCTCCCTCCCTCTCTCCACATCTCTCTTCTTTCCTCTCACCCCCTCCATCTATATCTCTATCTCCCCTTGTCTCTCCTTCTCACCCCAAAACATACACACTCTCTCTCCATATCCATCTATCTGTATCTCCCTCCCTATCTATATTCCCCCTCCATCTCACTCTATCTCTATCTCTTAAATCTGATCACATTATATTGTATTTAAGAAAATCTAAATTAAAAAAGCATACTTAGTTGTAAAATATTAAACCTATATTTTGGATCAATCATGTCAAAGAAATACAATAATAAAAAACTTAAAAGAAGCATGCACTACCTTTTCTCTATCATTGTTAGTCACTTTGCTTTCCCTCTTTGCTTGGATGAGGATTCGTCGATTTTTTTATTTTTATTTTTTAATTGACGGCCTAGATCGATTCGCAAAGGAATATGCTTAGCATATGCTTAGTCTTAATGTTTATCAACGAGTTATAGAGTTTCTTAGGTTGCATTGGCTTTTAATGGAATTTAAAAAATTATATTCGTGCCACGTGGCTCCCCACCCACCAATTTTGTAGGGATTTGAGATTTTTCCAATTCTAATAAGTTCCTCCATGATAAGTTCATCATTATTATATATAGCATTCATTTATATATAAGAAAAAATTATTTAGCAAAATGGTCCATTACTTTTAATAAATTAAAAAAATTAGATTCGTGTCAGTTGGCTCCCCACCCACCAATTTCCTAGGGATTTGAGATTAATTCCAATTTTAATAAGTCTTTAGTCTTTTAGAGAAGGGTTTGAATTTTTCCCTTGCTCCTAGAAAGATCACAGTCGACAATATCATCTGTGACATCGAATATGGTATTAGAGACTTACCAGAAGTCACTAAGGATATCATCAAACAAGACTGTGTGGTTGTCCTTAGAAAGGCAAGGCCCCCCAAGAACAACATCAGTAAGCTTGAAATTGACGCTCTCAAGTCCTTAAACAATAACAAGGATATTGTTGTTCTCAAAGCCAACAAGGGTGGTGTTGTAGTTATTCTTGATAAAGAGGATTACAAGCACTAGTAGAAAATGATGAAATTAATGACTAGGTGACTAAAAAAGTTAGTCACCGCAATTATTTCAAGTGAATTGCTACTAAATTTAAGCGATTTTAAGTGACCGAACTAAAAATGACTGACTTAAACGACTAATTTAGTCTAGGGATAAAATATATGACTAGATAATAAGTGACTAACTTAAATGACTAATTTAGTCTAGGATTAAAATATATGACTAGATAAGAAGTGACAAAATTAATAATGATTAACGTAAATGACTATTATAGTCTAAAAATAAAAATATGACCAAATAACAAGTACAACAAGGATATGAATTAGTCATTTATGTTAGTAATTTTTTATTTTGTCACTCTAGAAATGGTAAATTGCAATTTTGATACCGAAGTGTTACATTTCACTACAGGGGTCTCTGAATCCATCTGTGGTGTTAAAATTTAGAGACAAAGGGGTCTCTAAATCCATATACAATGTTAAAATTATGAATACCCTTTTGTCTCTAAAGTTTAACATTGTAGATGGATTCAGAGACCCCCTTCTTTGAATCCATATGCAGTGTTAAATTTAGAGACAAAGGGGTCTATGAGTCCATCTGCAGTGTTAAAATTTAAAGACCCTCATCTGCAATGTTAAACACTCTAGAAATGGAAAATTGTAATTTTGATACTAAAGTGTTACATTTCACTAAATTTTAATGCTATAGATGGATTCAGAGACCCCCTTGACCCCCTTAAAGGAGGTCAGCTCTGAATCCATCTGCAATGTTAAAAGTTAGATATTAGATGGATTCAACGACCCCCTCAAAGGGGCCTATGAATACATCTATAATGTTAAAATTATAACAATTTTATACAATATTATTGAGTATAAGTTTACAATATATAATAGTTTTACACTCCTTAATTTGGAAGGAGGAATAAGAAAGAGAGTTTGAAACTGATATTGAAGGGTTTTAAGAGTTAATAGGAATTTGTTCCTCACATCTTAGAGAGACAACACACTATTTGTTGTGGGGTTTTTGTGGTGTTGTTACATACCATGGTTGATTATTGCACTAGATTCATTGAGGCAATATTGATTGTATTAATTTGAATTCAAAGTATGTTGATTAATTTAAACCTTATCAATTAATATAAATGTAGACTACTCTAAAGCCATATTATTCTATACATAATTCTACAAACACATGTAGGGGTTGCAAAGCAGAGCTCAATTGCCAATCTTGCACCTAGGTAAAAGTTGGATTATTCTCCACTTATTACAAATAGAGGAAACTCAATTAGCAAATAGTTGAATTATTTAAATTTAAATATAAAAAATGTATGTGCTTATGTATTTTTAGTTGATAATAATTATCATATTCTTATTTATATTCCCTTATTTAAACTATACAATGTAAAAGAAAAGGCATTTCTAAATATTATGATCCCAAATATGAAGATGGACACTCAACCTAGTTTTTATACCATGGTGGATAATTGTTTTCAAGCCAACAAGTATAAACTATGGAATACCATTTTGTTTGGAAATTATCCCATCCCAAGTCTTAATTTTATCTTTCCTTCTTATTTGTTTGTCCAAATACATTATCCCACCAAAAAGGTGCATGCCCTTTCAACTTTGTGAATATATGCTTCACTCTCTAGGGGTGCTCAATTTCTCAAACCCAAGGGATTTCTCCATCTTCCCGATCTAATAAATCATCTAGTCTTATCTCCCATGGGGCCTTTACTTTACACTTTTCATTACTCACATCATGAATATCTACTTCAACCCCTCTTTATTAGTTTCCTCCATGGAATCCATTCTAGTTAACATGAACCTCAACATCTAGGGGATTTTATTTGTGGCTATGTTTCCCTCTACCCTATGCTTGTATTCCTAATTCCCTTATGTGCTCTTTTGCAATTCTCCTTGTTATAGCTCCACCAAACAAATTCCCTTTGATAACATTGTTCTTCAATTCATATGTGGGCCTCAAACCTACTTTGATACCAAAATAATGCAACCTAAATTAGTATTTACATAGGCAACAATAATCATAGTTACAAATCCACTTCAAGCATAACACATAATAAACAATTAAAAACACACACAAAATTTTATATCCTAAACAAAATAAAAGATGACTTTGCTCTTAGAAAAACATGAAACCCATATCAAAACCCCTTAATTCTTCTTTTTAGCTAAACTAATTTCTTATATTCAACAATTCATTATAATTTACACTCTCAGAAAAAATATATATTTTACAACATTTTAAATTTCAACCCACCAATTTTTAATCAACCAATAACTTAAAAACTTTAATAATTATAAATGAATAAAATAATAAAAAGCTCTATAAATTTTATAATAAGAAGAAAATCATAAAAAGTTTAATATAAAACTACATATTTATCTATCTTTTAATACCAATCAACCAACTTTGATAAAAAATAAATATGAAACAATCTCACTATAAATAATTTTCCACAACAAATTCAAATTTCCCTCAATAATCTCAGTCCATGACTTTACATCAATGAATTCATTTGATCTTAAGCATCTAAACCCTCAAAGACTTGGATAAACCCGACCAGAATAATATGTGTCCAATGAAATCCTCTGATATGCTCATGTAAAATCCACCATTATTCCACAACGACCTCGGAAAAGATGACGAAGATGGAGGCCATGAACAACAATGGAAAGGAGGTGGATAGGGATCCAACCGCTGGTTTTCCTCTGGTGATCGCAGAATCGACGAGAAACCCTCTGTGGCATTGCCTTCATCCAACATGTGGGCGCATAGAATCAGCCATGGTTGTGCTCCTTCACTCCCTTGCTTATCTACCCCGGGATGCCCAGAGGAGGCTTCAACCATGGCATTTGATCCTCTGCCTCGGCTCGTCCGACAAGGCCGTCAATATCACCCTCACCACAGATCTAGGGTTGCAGCTCCTCCATGTCCACACAACCAGGGCCGAGGAGGTGGTCGATATTGTCATGGTCTTGTTGCACACATACTTGTTGTTGAAACAAGGCTATTCCAGCTACAGTTGGCTTGGATCGCCCCATCGCTTATGCCAAGGTACCCGCCGCCATGGTATCACACTCCAGATCACTAGCCAACTAGCCTCGGCCTACACTCTTACCACCAAGAGCTTGGCATCCAAGATGACAATCCTCTATTAGGATTGCGAAGAGGTATGTGCTATTGATACATCTATTGTATTTTTTAGAACACTTGCCTCTAAATAAATAAATTTGCAAGTCAACTCTCTAGTGGCATTTGAGAATTAATGAACCCAAAAAACCATTCTAGAACATCAATATTTTTTTGGCATTTGAATGTTGGATTTGTGTACATTTCTGAAAATGCCCTAACAAACATTATCTTTAAATAAAGACTGCCCAAGGGTAATTTGCAATGACCTTCCATGATTTTTTTCGAAGGACGAGCCCTAACAAAACATTTCAAGCCATGGAGCATTTCTTTGGCTTTAGAATGATGGATCTGGAAACATTGCACTCATAGGAATTATACTGTGACCAACTTCATCTCAATGTGTATAACATTTACATAATTATTTTCCTATGCCTGGGGACATGAGTAATGATAGAGGTGATTTTAAACTTCCCTTTATGTGAAGGGAAAAGTTGTGAGAGGGTGCAGATCTTTCCCTCTAGCCACCAAATAGATGGATACTTTTAATGATTTTCTTTCGACAAGTGACCTTGTATCGCTCCACTGTGTTGTGATAAAAGAAACACTACAGATTCTCAATCTTGAAACTTTGCAACACCTAAAGTTAGGTAACGGATCTAGCTTATTTCAAACTATTTCCCTTTGAGACTATTAGTTTATTACATTCTTCAGAACATAGTATTCAAAGCCGGAATCGGTGACCGAACTAGTCCAACTATCAAATTGGGTTTTGTTGGGTTGTGTTATATTCTTTCCACGACTAGCCCACGTAGTTAACTGGGGGGTTAGAAGGGGGGCGGAGCCCCCCTTCGTTGTGTTGATTGCGTAGCGGGGGGAGTCACAGGGGGTTTGAGGTTTGTAGATAACCCCACTCTATGTGGTCCGGGGCAATGCCTCAGAAAATTTTGGTTTTGGACCCTATGTTAGGTTGGGCGGACCCACCTATGGTTTTGTGCATGATTTTCGCACATGTTTTTGGACGCGATGGTTTTTGGTCCATGGTATTGGATGCTTCGACATGTATAAATATGTATTATAACATTGAATGGAACATAATGAAAAATCAAGCTGGTAGTCTCAGTTTTGGGATCCAGGGGAAAATCTCTATGTATATATGTTTTATGTGTTATGCTCTCGCATTGTTTATTTTCTGTGTTCTAGAATTGGTTTGTAGGTAATTTATGTACGGGGTTAAAACCTACATTTGGTATCAGAGTTGTTTTGGCTTCAAGGGGACGCCTTTGTTGCTGAGGGGTTTCACTCGGGCCTATGGTAGACCCTGTTCAGTGGGAGATCTGCGAGATTGATTCTATTGGTGAAAGAAGATGGCGAGCAGTGGAAAGATAGAGATCGAGAAATTTAATGGTCAGAGTTTTGAGTTGTGGAAACTCAAGATGGAGGATCTGTTGGTGGATAAAGATCAGTGGATTGCGGTAGATCCAGGTACTAAACCAATGGGAGTGTCCGATGAAGAATGGAAGAAGTTGGATCGGAAGGCAAAGAGAAAAAAATGATTGTGTGTCTCAGATTCAGTACTGCTGAATGTATCAAGGGAAGCTACGATGAAGGCTTTGTGGGACAAGTTAGGGACTTTGTACCAATCTAAGTCTCTGGTGAATAGACTGTTCCTGCGGAAAAAGCTGTATAACATGAGGATGAAAGATGGAGACTCAGTGACAGAACATCTGAACGCATTTAATACTGTGGTAAGTCAGTTAGCATATGTTGATATTAAAATTTTAGATGAAGATAAGTGCATCAGTTTGTTGTGTTCTCTACCAGATTCGTGGGATAGTCTTGTTATTGCAATAGGTAGCAATGCAACTGCCTTGCAGTTTGATGAAATAGTCTCATCCTTGCTGACGGAGGAGATGAGACGGAAAAATATGGAGAGCCAGAATGGTGATGCCTTGTTTGTACGAGGACGGTCCCAGAACAGAAACAAAAATAAGTCATCGAGTGGGAGATCTAAAACTAGAGGGAGATCCAAATCTCCAGGAAAACTTGTAAAGGTGGTGTGCTGGAAATGTGGAAAGGAAGAGCGCTACAAAAGGGACTGTAAATCTAAAGCTCCTGATAAAGGAAAGGGATCTGATGATGCTCCTTCTGCAGAGGCAAAAACCACCTCGGATGAAGGTGGGGATGCGTACTTGGCTTCTTCAAGTACACATGTAGATCATGAGGCATGGTTGATTGACTCAGGTGCATCCTTTCACTTCACTCCCCATAGAGAGTGGTTCTGCGAGTATGAGAAATATGATGGTGGTGATGTCTTCTTAGGGGATGATAGGAAGGCTAGAATCGTTGGTCGCAGAAAAGTAAAGTTAAAGTTGCAAGGTGGAAGGGTTAGAACGGGTGTTCTACATATCCCTGCATTGGCCAGAAATCTGATTTTTGTAAGCAAGCTAGATGATGCTGGTGTAAAACAGTGTTCGAGACGGATACCTACAAGATGGTTTAGGGAGCACTGGTATTGATGCAGGGAGTTTGGATTGGAACTTTGTACAAGCTGCAAGGTAGCATTGTTGTTGATGGGTGCAATAGTTCTGTGGTTCCTGAAAGTGGAGCAGAAAATCTAGTGGTCTCTAGAGAGAAGACCATGTTGTGGCATCAAAGGCTTGGACATATTGGAGAGAAGGGCCTTCGAATACTTCATGGTAAAGGTATGGCAGAAGGTATGAGTAATAGCTCTCTGGATTTTGATTTCTGTGAAAATTGTGTATATGGGAAACAAAATTGGGTGAGCTTCCCCTCTGTTGGTAAGAGGGAAAAACATATATTAGAGCTTGTGCACAATGATGTGTTTGGACCTGTGAAGGTTTCATCACTGGGTAAGTCTGTGTACTATGTATCATTTATAGATGACTTCTCAAGGAATACATGGATATATTTCCTTAAGAAGAAATTTAAAGTCTTTGACAGGTTTAAAGAATTTAAGGCTCTGGTGGAAAACAAGATAGAGAAGAAGATAAAGGTGCTGAGGACGGATAACGATGGAGAGTTTTGCAGTAAGGAATTTGAAGAATTTTGTAAGAACTTTGGTATAGCACGGCAGAAGACTACTCCATATACACCTCAGCAAAATGGATTTGCAGAAAGAATGAACAAGACGTTGATGGAAAGGGCAAGAAACATGCTCAGTGGTGCCGGGTTAGGACGAGAATTCTGGGCAGAGGCAGTGGAGACAGCATGTTACCTGGCCAATAGATCACCTTCATCAACGTTGAAGGATAAGTCTCCACAAGAGGTATGGATTGGTAAGAAACCCTCTCTTTCAAATCTGAGGGTATTTGGATGTGATGCATATGTACATGTTCCAAAGGAGAAACGGACCAAGTTGGATAGTAAATCTGAAAAGTGCATATTTATTGGGTATAAGGATGGTTTAAAGGGTTATAAGCTTTGGAACCCAGTAACAAAGAAGGTTGTGTACAGCCGAGATGTGGTGTTCAGAGAGGTGAAATATGTTATTAAACATGAAGTCCAACCAAAGGAACTTGAGAAGATAGAGTTTCAGCTTAAGGACGAAGAATCAGACTCTACAACAGAGGAGGAACCAGAAGATGAAGAGTCACAAACTCCGGGTGTGAGAATATCAGTTCGAGAAAGAAGGTAGCTAGAAAGGTATAGTCCATATGCTTTCTGTTCAAATTTTGCTTTATCTATTACTGATGATGATCCCAGAACTGTGAAGGAAGCAGTAGATTCAGAGGATGGAAAACTCTGGAAAGAGGCCATGGTTGATGAAATGGAATCTTTGCACAAAAATGAGGCTTGGGATGTGGTGGAGTTGCCGGCTGGAAGGAAACCCATTGGCAGCAAATGGGTGTTCAAGAAGAAGACAAATGCAGAAGGAAGGTGGAGAAATACAAAGCTCGGTTGGTAGCAAAAGGTTATTCCCAGGTGTCGGGAATTGATTTTGGTGATATTTTTTCTCCTGTTGACAAGGTAACTTCTATTAGATTACTTTTATCTGTTGCTGCTACCTTTGATTTTGAGGTAGAACAGATGGATGTGAAGACAACATTTCTTCACGAGGATCTGGAAGAGGAGATCTACATGAAGCAACCTAAAGGCTTTGCGATGAAGGGTAAGAAAGAATTGGTATGCAAGTTAAAGAAGTCTCTGTATGGGTTAAAACAATCACGAAGGATGTGGTATCAGAAATTTGATACATTTATACGGGGACTTGGCTTCACCAAACGCAAAGCAGATCACTGTGTGTATTTCAAATTAATTGGTGACCGTGTTATTTATCTGGTCTCTTATGTGGATGATATGTTGCTAGTTGGAAATGACAAAGAAATTATCCAGGATTTGAAGACCCATTTGTCCTCCAAATTCGACATGAAAGATCTTGGTGTTGCAAACTATATTTGGGCATGGAAATTAAAAGAGATCGAACAAAGAGGAAGCTCTGGTTAAACCAGAGGAAGTATGTCGAGACAATATTGCATAGGTTTAATATGCAGGATAGTAAGCCAGTGAAGATTCCTATTCTTGTAGGTGTAAAGTTATTTGCTTAACAGTGTCCCAAGACACAAGAAGAGGAAGAGGACATGTCCCGTGTTCCATATGCAAGTGCAATTGGTAGCCTGATGTATGCGATGGTCTGTACTAGACCAGACATTGCACATGCAGTGGGAGTATTGAGCAGGTTTATGTCAAAACCAGGGAAGGAGCATTAGACAACAGTGAAGCGGGTTTTCAGGTATTTGCGTGGCACTAGTGATTATGGTTTGTGCTACCAAGGAAGACTAGGATTGGACAAAGTGTTGGATATTCGTGGCTTTGTTTATGCAGACTGGGCTGGAGATCTAGATCAGAGAAGATCTACAAGTGGGTATGTGTTTAACCTATTTGGAGGTGCAGTCAGTTGGATGAGTAAGAAACAATGTGTAGTGGCACTATCAACTATAGAGGCATAATGCATGGTAGCCACTCATGCAAGTAAGGAAGCAGTTTGGTTGCAGAGATTGTGTTCAAATATGGGGTTAGTACAGGGAGCTATAAGGATATACTGTGACAACCAAAGTGCAATTTTCTTGGCAAAGAACCCTGCATATCATTCAAAGACAAAGCAAATTAATGTTCAATATCACTTTGTGAGGGATATGATAGAAGACAAAAGGGTGTTGCTGGTAAAGGTGGACACTTTGAAGAATACTGCAGATGCATTGAAAAAATCTGTGAGATCTGAGAAGTTCTCTTAGTGTAGAGAAACAATGGGCATTGCAGAGCTGGATAAATGACTAAGCTCTCTTGTGGCCCCCTGTGGAAAGAAAATAACAAGTGGGAGAATGTTGGGTTGTGTTATATTCTTTCCACGACTAGCCCACGTAGTTAACTGGGGGGTTAGAAGGGGGGCAGATCCCCCCCTTTGTTGTGTCGATTGCGTAGCAGGGAGAGTCAAAGGGGGTTTGAGGGTTGCAGGTAACCCCACTCTATGGGTTCCGGGGCAGGGCCCCGAAAATTTTTGGTTTTGGACCCTATGTTAGGTTGGGCGGACCCACCTATGGTTTTGTGCATGATTTTCACACATGTTTTTGGACACGATGGTTTTTGGTCCATGGTTTTGGACGCGATGGTTTTTGGTCCATGGTATTGGATGCTTTTGCATGTATAAATATGTATTATAACATTGAATGGAACATAATGAAAAATCAAGCTGGTAGTCCCGGTTTTGGGATCCAGGGGAAAATCTCTGTGTATATGTGTTTTATGTGTTATGCTCTCGCATTGTTTATTTTCTGTGTTCTAGAATTCGTTTGCAGGTAATTTCTGTACGGGGTTAAAACCTACAGGTTTCAAACCAGAACGGGTCAAACCAACACTGGTTAGATCTTGTTAATTTTAGGTTAACATGTTCTTTTCTTAGGAAAATTACTTCAGAGATCCATATTAGCCCAATTTTCCATTAGAAATCACATAAGACATCATTATAATGACAATAACTGAAGGAAGAACATAGATGAAAGATGCAAAAGACAAGCCAAGACAAGAGTACACAAGGATATGGCACAAGCTAGGGAAAAACCCCAAGACGGGGAAAACCCTTGATCAGTACTTTATCTTATTAATAATATCAAATGTTCAACAGAGAGAGAAAGTACAATAATTTAAAGTCAAAATGACTTGCCAATTTGAAGATCCAATATGATTTCCCTTGGACAAGTGAATAGCCCAAAACTGCAATATCATCATTTTGTCAATAGTATTCAGCTAAGATTTGGTTAGGGTTTCTTACAGTCCACTATTGTTCCATTCAATTGATCAAGAAACCCTCCTTTCAACTGCGGCTTTCCTTGGCAAGAAAGAGGTTTTCCATCGCTGGCCCTTAGAACTGATCTGAACCCAAGATAGGCTTCTCAACCCCTCTGTCTAATCTGGTGCATGCCTGCAGACCTACCTAAAGTAATGGCTTTGAAGTGCGGACACAGAAAGGGAGAAATTCTTCCTTAAATTGACCATAGATCAACTCAAAGTCAATACCCAAACATGACCTGACTTTTTGAGGTTGAATTCAGACCTATAATGACAAGATTACCCATACAAGTTGCCCTGAAATTTCATCATCCTGTGGCTGTTTATCTGAGGAATATTGACCCTAGTTGCTGAGGAAGAAACCCAAAACAAACAACCCTTTGTCCTCCTCAAGAGCTCAGCTACCTTAGATATAAATTGGATCCCTTTGATGTATCAAATGAGGTTGAAGGCACCTCTATATATACAAATTGTTGAGGGTCAAAAGACATGACCATTGGGCTTTATGATGATGAGGCCGACCTTGACAATTTGCACATGAGTGGACATAAATTCAAAAACACACTCATGCTTGTCCAAATTTGATGATCTTTAGGTTGTTTTTGGTCCTCTCGAAAAGAGGAGTTCAATGCAATAATCATCTCCAATAGATGAGTTGTCCAATGGTGGAATTTGGCCCTAGTTTCCAATTTTAACACTTCCTCTCAACTAGGGAGAATTCCATCTGGCAGTCTATCATGCCATCTAGTCATCATCAACTATCCTAACGTCACGTGCCATCTTTGTATCTTTTCTCTTCTCTGCTCTGCTGAACACTGATAAGAATAATGAAGAAGAATTGATTGAGAGTGAGTCACAATACCTTACCACTCTCCACCGACAAAAGTCAATCCATATAACCAGATGTAAAACCGTAATCAGACTTGGTCCCAAGTAATCAAGTTTGTTGAACATCATTCATCCTAGACATAGGGAGTACGACAGTACACAATGCGTCCATCAGTAGTGCTATGGTCCCAAACCACTTTTCCAAACTCATTGGCTAGATGGTAGGTACTTCCCATGTGTCCCAGACTACATGGGTAGGATGATGTAGGAACACTAGCAGGGAAAAAATATATCACATCTTGCTCACAACCACATGTAGGGAAAGGAGAACCACATCCTACAAACACATGTCACAACCATATGTAGGGAAAGGAGAAACTACATCCTACAAACACATGTCAAAACCATACGTAGGGAAAGGAGAAACCACATCCTACACGCATGCAAACCAAGAGTAGGGAAAGGATAAACCATGTCCTACATGCATGCCAATCAATAATCGTAGGAAGGATCCTACACGTGGGGAAAGGGTGAACCATGTCCCACCGACATGTCAACCATCAATCGTAGGGAATGAGCATCCTACATGTGGGGAAAGGATGAACCACGTCCCACCAACATGTCCACAAGTAGATGCCTGAATGCATCTCTCACCTGGGGTATCTACAGGAGAAGGTGTGTTAATTTTAGGTATGTTCTATGCTTAGAGAAATTTAATTCAATTTTCATAGTTAGCTCAATATCTTTTCCAGATTAGCAATCACATTAGCATTAAAGTAAACTGCAGATAGAACATAAACATAAATCGCAGAAGAAAATCCAAGACAAGAGGACACAAGATGTGGCGCTAGCCAGGGACAAACCCCAATGTGGGGAAACCCTTGATCAATTCTTCTTATATGTTCTTCAATAGTTCAGCAGAGAGAGAGAGAGAGTACATTTACAACAGAAGTCAACACTTAGACTTTCTAGATAAGAGAATAGATCATCTCTACATGAGATCAGTTGAAGACATGCTGCTTCAATTGATTCTCCAAGGTGACTCCTTCACCTATCATTGTGTTACATCTCGTCATCATGCTGCACCTCACCGTGTTGCACCATGTTGCACCCATCATTACAATGTTGGACCTTATGACTGTTGCACCTTGTACTAGCTGTCCCATTTACTAGCTCCATCAAACTTCATTGTTGCTCCATGCATCACCATGCTTGCAGCTGTCCATGCTTTACCATTTAGACATGTTGTACCTTTGCATGCTAGGTGTACTTGCTGCTAAGTACCATACAACTGTCACAATGTTAGTTTGTTGTCCCTTGCATGCTGTTGTACCAATGTGCTTCCAATTGGCTCCAACAGGCTGCAAGGAAAACTGGTGTATCTCCAACTGCTCACGTTGACCTCAATACATGGCACTTAGGGGCTGCAATAATTCTGTCCACACTAGGACTGATCCTCTAGCACCCAAATCAACATAAATACATACCTCTGCTTCTTCAAGGGTTGGTGATTATTCTCTGCACTTAGGTCACTGGTTAGGGCTTCCTTGTTGCCTGCTACAACCCACTTTTCTTGACTTCGAGACCTCCCAAATAGTGCGGCCTTCTCCCACACATATATCTTCTCCTATGCCGTTGTTAAGTCCACCTTCTAGGCCTCCAAATGCTGCCCTACAGCCTCCTGTTCACACAACAACCTGCCTGTGTCTTTCTGCCTCTTGAACAGTGCCTTTTAGGCTTGCGGCTGAGCTGTAGCAGCTCCTCCTAGCTGCGGCTCACTTGTGGGAGGAAGATACCACAAGGAGAAGGCTTATCCACCACCCAAAACTACCCTACATGGCTGCGGCCTCCTGCTGTTGAAATCTGAGGCCTTGTAAGGGACAAATTAACCCAAAACAATCTCCTACAAGCTTCTCCTTCTCCCTTAGTAAATTCAGCTATTTCAAAGGTGTATTACTCATGACTGGATGAACTTTGGATCCCCTTCTTCCACGCTGTCCACACTCCTAAACTCCTCCTGTTCTCTTCTAGGAACTCCTCCTGTTCTCTTCTAGGCTGTTGCGTCTAGGGCTTGATATGACAACAGTTAGGTATTCTTAAGATCTCGAATAGGCCTCCTCTATATAGCATATAGGAGCCTTCCTTCAACGACAAATATATGACTGTATTAGACCTTCTTTTGTTGCGGCTAGGGCATGACTAGATCCCCTTCAACTGCGGCTAGGTGTTCCTCTCTTCAACTGTGTCTAGGGCACCTTGATTTGTTGCGTCTAGGGCTTCTCCCTCTTGATCTCTTTAACCACCAAACCCAGATGAGTGGAGAGAGATCTTAGGAGAAGTGTGTGTCTAAAATGACTCTCAAGTCATCTCCTTTTATACTAAAACGTTGAGCACTTGTGGGGTTTATTTGGTTGCTAGCCGACCTTGATGAATTGTCCCATAACACAAATAAATTCATATCTCGATGAATACTTATCGGAATCGGATGATCTTTAGATCAATCCTACACCTCTCGATGAGAGGGATCCAAGAAAAATATCAGCTGCCATTAATAAGATGACCCACATGGAGTTTGGCCCTAGTTTCCAATTTTAACAAGGTGAACCACTCATCCTGCTCATATGCCATAGGAGAAGGTGAACCACTCATCCTTTGCATATCTCATCAATTGTAGGGGAAGGTGAACCACTCACCCTACACACATGTCAACCATCATGGGGTATCATAGGGGAAGGTGAACCACTCACCCTATTGTTGCTCATAGCTCTCAAGAAGTACCCCAGGCCCCCAGGAGCTCCCAGAGATCAATGTTCAACCGGACCCTCCTAGTAAGGTCTATCCACAACTCCCAACCTCTCTTTGAAGAAAGTAATATTCTCATTCAACAATGATGAATCTAGGTAGCTTTCCAATGCACCATAAAGCGGTACCCAATCACTACAACAAAACCCTGTGATTAGCATCCCTTTTTGCTTCCTTTTTTGCATCTAGAGACCATTTTTGGTGCTATTTGCATCCATTTATCAAATATGGTGCAAAATTTGCACCAGTTTTTACACCAAGCCTTGCACCAAGTTTAGCACCAAGTGTTGCACTAGGTCTTGCATGAGGTTTTGCACCAAGTCCTGCACCATCCTTTGCACTAGGTTTTGTGCTAGGTTTTGCATCAAGTTTGGCACCTAATTTTTGTTTCACCTACTTTTGCATCCTCTATTGCATCCACATTTTGTTACACGTGCATCAACTTTTGCATCATTTTTTGCATCCTCTTTTGCATCCCCTTTTGCTAAAATTTCGTGTCAAGGTTTGTGTCTAGTTTTCAATCTGCTTTTGTTGCATCCAATTTTGCATCTTGTTTTGCATCCATTATTGTGTCCACTATTGCATCCACTTTTGTTGTGCCACAATTTGCACCTAGTTTGGCACCTACCTTTGCACCCACTTTTTCTTCTAATTTTGCATCCATGTTTGCATCCTCATTTGCATCTATGTTTGCATCAAATTTTGCATCTATTTTTTCATCCCTTTTTTATCCACTTTTGCGTCAAGTTTTGCATCGGGTTTTAAGTCTCATTTTGCATCTACTTTTGCATCAACTTCTATTGCATCCACTTTTTCTTCCAATGTTGCGGCCATGTTTACATCTACTTTTGTATCCATTTTTACATTTATTTTATTTTATTTTTTACCAATGTTTGCTTCTTTTTTTACATCTATCATTGCATCCACTTTTGTTCCGCCATAATTTATGCCATGTTTTGTACCTACTATTGAAGTTGTGTTTTCTTCTACTTTTGCGTCGACGTTTGCATCTAAATTTGCATCAATTGTTTCCTATTTTGCATCCACTTTTGTGTCAAGTTTATGCATGGGGCTTTATATCTTGTTTTGTATCCACTTTTGAATCTACTTTTGTTGCATCCAATTTTTTGTCCACTACTGCACCCATGTTTGCGTCCACTTTTGCATCCCTTGTTGCATCTTGTTTTTCATCGAAGTTTTCATCTTCATTTGTTTCTTTTGTTGTATCCACTTTTGCATCCATATTTTTTGAGCCACAATTTCTTCCATGTTTTACATATATCATTGCACCCACATTTTCTTGTACTTTTGCATCCACATTTGAATCTACTTTATGTCCAAGTTTTTCATCGAATATTGTGTATATTTTTGTGTACCCTTTTGCATTGACTTTTACGTCATGTTTTGCATCTCATGTTGCACCTACTTTTGCATCTAATTTTGTGTCCACTATTTCACCCATGCTTGTGTCCATGTTTACATTCATTTTTACATCTTATTATGCATCCAAGTTTGCATCCTTTTTGCATCGAAGTTTGTGTCCATTGTTGCATCCACTTTTGTTTCACCACAATTTGCACCAAGTTTTTCACCTATTATTGCTCCCATATTTACTTCCACTTTTGAATCCGCATTTGCATCCAAGTTTGCATGACTATTTCATCTATTTTTCTTCTCATGGTCAAGTTTACCATTTCTTCACATAACATAATGGTCACAGGTGCATCCCCACTAGGAGAATGCCCTACATTTCCCCCTTGTGGAGGTGCAATATTTGCAACAATCATGATTTGGCATTGTTGCTGAGGTGGGAAAGGATTGTTCAACATAATAGGTTGTGTGGCGGGATTTCACTAAGTATTGTTCTCATTGACCTCATCCAAATGTGGAAAATGATGTTTCATATGGCCCCTAACACAAATCTTACATGGGAACTTTAGCTTTCACTCTTTCTTTCCCCCGACATTGTCATTTGGAGCTTATGGTTCTTTCTGCTCATTCAAAATAGTTTTCTTATTCTTCTTCTTTTTATCGCTTGGTTATTGTGGTCTACCTAGTCCTATGGATTGAACCAAGTTAATGGTGGTTGTTTGGGCATAAGTTTTAGTTGTCTTGGTTGTACGTGCAGTCAATGCAGGAATATGAGAAATAACTAACTAGTTTAACCTCCCAACCAATTGAATATAACCCATTATTCAAAATTAGAAGAGTTTGGTTCTTCCACTGTGATTAACTCTTTGCTACTGCCTTGCGCATAACCTGGATATGGAGGAAGGCCCAAACAATCTTCAATTTGATTCAAGTGCTTCTTTAGGTTCTTCATGGAAAGTTGTAACTCATGGAACATGAGGAAAAATTCCTCCTTGGCCTCATTTTGATCTAGCAATACAATACCCAATAAAATTTTCAAATGCTAGTAGATATCAACAATATACATGTATTAGTTGTATCTTCCTCTGGTGTGTGTTGTGTTAAGCACCCAATATGATACCTCTCTAGCCACTTCGATATCTATCAAACATTTGTGCTTTCCTATAATGTCATGTTTCACTGCCATTATTTTGTCATGAATATTCAGTGAGTGTGGGTGCAATACAAAGGTGTTGAAGTTTAAACTTTCTATTGGGCTCAAAAGCCTTGTTTTATGTAGTGGGCCACTCCACATAGGCTTTGAGTGCATCGACAATGCATTGTAAGCTTGAATCAATGATAACACAAACTTACTAAAATATGAATGTTTGCTTAAGAGATGGAAGTGAAGGGTAGTGGAAGCCAAGGAGGAGAGGAACTTGGGAGATGAGGGATTTTCTCAAGGATGGATTCAGAGAAGAACTTAAAGGAGAAGGATTGTTCCTTACTTGAAAAATATATCCAAAGTGAAGGAGAAACCTAGCCAAACCTGACTATAATAGTCTAAGTGAGGGGTTTAAAGTTGACACGACAAAAAAGAAAAGAGAAAACAATGTAACTGATGCTCGAGGGATGCATTGGGAGAGAACAATATAAATAAAGGAAACAAAAAAGGGTAGCAAATTATCCACTATACAGAGTTAAAGTAGTATCCCTAGAGAAAACCTCCTATGGCATTATTATAGTTGACGAACAATAGCCCTTGAATGCTAATAATTGAATACATTACAAGGCCTTGTAGCTTGAATTAACATCTACCTTGTGCAAATTATGACTAGTTCTTGGAGAAAATGGCCACACCTACAAATTATGAGTGTTCTGCAGAGGCTTGTAGGTTGATAATGAAACCAATGATGGCTCTAGAAATACATACCCCAATAACATAACTAATATTAATTTCAACTCAGTTGCAACCATTAAACCAATACTAGTTCCAGAGGGATCTGACACCAAATTGGAGTGATGTCAAACGATCCTCCAAGAAACTTCATGATGGCTTGTTAATGACATTAGGGAGGGTGCATGGCCACATCCTCATATGTGAGTGCTTGATGGGATGATGACCATGCACTCTCTGACTTGGCATGTCTTAGTCATTCCATAGAGGGGAGATTCATATTTGTAAGTATGACATTTCAAAACTTTAAATTTAAATTTAGTTAATAAACATATAATAACCTAATACTTACAATAAACTCTTTTTCTAAGCATGTGCACACTCCCTCTTTATATATACTTTATGCTATGCATATTACATTAAAAAATTAAATAAAAATAGTAATAAAACATGTCTAAAAAATTCCCTTTACATGTATGTAGTTATATGTATTATAAGGATTATAATAAAATTAATAATAAGAATTTTTATAGATAGAGATGTGAAATTTATATATAATATAAATAGTATTATAAAGAACAAACATATGTCCATCTTAATTACAAATCTATTAAGTATCGAGAGGGATCACATTTTTTGACATTTTCTCAAAATTTTCACTCAAAATGAGTTTGCATCTCAAGAGATTTGATCCCTCTCGGCATTTGATAAAACCAACAAATATATATCTTAATTCCAAATCTATCAAGTGTCGAGAGGGATCAAATCTCTCAAGGTGCAAATCTTTTCTTAAGTTTTGCACTCAAAAAGAGGTTTACATCACTAGAAGTTCAATCCTTCTCTATGCTTGGTAGATTTAGAGTAAAGACAAATATTTTAATCAATACAATCTCCTTTTGTATTTCACAAATATAGAATAACTTTTATAATTTAGAAAAATAGAATATATCTTCAACCTAAATTAATATAGATTTTTGTATTTTAGAGAATGAGAATGTACCTTCAACCTAAATTAATCTAAGAATGAAAAATCATGCTAATATCGAAATTAAATATTAATATAATCCAGAATATTTTTTAAGAGAATGACTTCTTCGAATTAATCACAACAATATTTTTGGGGTCAATGTTCCAAACTCATCATCATGACATAGATGGAGGAAATAAATAATGCAAAAATGCTTGAATTCAATGGAAAAATCAAATAAAAAAGAAAGTCAACATTAATTAGTCAAAAACCAATAAAATAAAATAAAATTATTTAAACATATATAAACATAAAAATAATAATAAAATAACATAAGGAAAAATATAAGTATTGAAAATATAAATACTTATAAAGACAGAATATATTAAAAGTATATTATTAGAAGTTATTATTAAAAGCAAGAACATTCTTTTTTAATTTGAATGAAAATAAGTTATGAAAAGTCATATAAATAAGGCTAAATTGTGGGGTTAATGGTATTAAATTAGATATTATGTATACAAAAAGTAAAAAGAAAAGTTAACTTTAATTAGTCAAAAAACTAATAAAACAATAAATTATTTAAATAAATAAAAATAATATATATATATATATATATATATATATATAAAAGTTAACTTTAATCAGTCAAAAACCTAATAAAACAATAAATTATTTAAACAAATAAAAATAATATATATATATATATATAATTATTAAAAACAAAAGCATTTTTTAAATTGAATGAAAATAAGGTTATTAATAGTTCAATAAATAAGGCTAAATAGTGGGGCTAATATATAACTAAATTGGAAATAAAATGGTTTTAAATTAGATATTATGTATTAAAATAGAAAAAACTATTTTTTTAATTAAATAATTAATAATTAAATCTTCTCCAGATTATTTTTTCCCTAATTTATTTATCTATTTTTGAATTTCCTTAGTTATGGTTTTTTCCTCATTTGTTAAATTTCCTTCTTACTCTGTTTTTTCCCTTCCTATATATCTATAGACTCTGTCAATATATATATGGGTTTTTATTTTTGTGGAATGCATATATCCATTTGCTAAATCTAGTTCACTCATATAGATATTTGCTACATCTAGTTCACTCATGCAGGGTTTGATAGATCCAGTTTGCTAATACAGATATTTGCTAGAAGGGTTTGCTAAGATCTAGTTCACATATACATGTGTTTGCTAGATCTAGTTTTGTTGATATAGGGGTTTGCTAGATCCAGTTCATTGATACAAGGGTTTGCTAGATCTAGTTTTGCTGATACGGGGGTTTGCTAGATCCAGTTCATTGATACAGGTGTTTGCTAGATCTAATTCGACGATACAAGTGATTTCTATAGCTAATTCATTGACATAGGGGCTTTAGATAGATGATTTTTATTGCTTTGGAATGCATATATCCATAGCTAACACAAGGGTTTTAGATAGAGGATTTTTATTGTTCTGGAATGCATATATCCATAGCTAGATCTATTTCCCTAATACACAAGTTTTGATAATGCAGGTATACCAGCAATACTACATGGGTTTTGATAAAAATATTTTATTGCCGCGATATTCATATATCCATAGCTAGATCTACAGCTCTGATGCATGGGTTTTGATAATGTAGGTCTAACAACGATAAGAGCTCCATAACTCAAAAGAAAAAGAAGCATTAAGGTTTGAGCACCAATTTTTATTCACTTACTCCAGTTAATTCCAAGAATAAAGGGTTTTTATTGTTGTGAAATGTATATGTCCATAGTAGTTATAGAATCATCAC
The DNA here is from genome assembly GCA_031772625.1 of Pinus tabuliformis. NCBI lineage: Eukaryota > Viridiplantae > Streptophyta > Pinopsida > Pinales > Pinaceae > Pinus > Pinus tabuliformis. The sequence continues at coordinate 577,296,991 of CM062820.1, forward strand.
AACTATATTGAATGGTTAGATATCTGTTATTAAAACTATCACCATGGTATGTGGTAATCCATAATAATTTTGACCTAACATGTTATGAAACCAGCTCAAGAAAAGATAGAAAAGATAGATCAACGCCTTAGAATTCAGCCTCTTCGAGGGGGCAACCTCCTTTACATTACATAAATGAACAATTCTTGGATGATACAAATGACAAAACCTCCTTTCTATATATAGGAGTCTAAGGAGTCACAATATAATCCAGCCGACCTAACAATAATAATATAAAGCCACAAAAATAACAATAGAGGGATTTTATGGGGCACAGAAATAACAATATGGGGGTAATAGGGGCACAACAATATAAATAAGGGGTATAACTACAATAGTAATGGGGTAATCACTAGTATTATAGGGACCCAACATGCCCCTCTCCTTCAAAAAAGTGTTGTCCTCAACGCTTGAGTAGTTCTGGATACTTCTGCATAAAATTCTCATCCTCCCATGTGGAATCTTCAGCGGATAAGTTCTTCCACTTGATAAGATACTCTGAAATTGATCGATTTCGTAGCTGTCGAGTTCTTGTTTCTGTGACTGCTTCCGGTTTCAATATAATTTTTCCTTCCTCGTCAAGTTCTGGCAATATTGTTTGAATTGGGAGCTTGTCACCTATAACCTTCTTTAAACATGAAACATGGAAAACTGGGTGCAATCGAGAAGCTGCAGGAAGCTCCAATTTGTATGCCATAGTACCAATCTTTTGCAACACCTTGTACGGACCATAATACTTTGGTGATAATTTATTATCCTTCTTAGCTTGCTTTAGGGACATTTGCTTATATGGTTGTAGCCGTAGGAATACCCAATCACCTACATCAAAACTTCTTTCACTGCGATGTTGATCTGCCTGTTGTTTCATTCTATTTTGTGCCAACACGAGGTTATCCTTTAAGAGTTGGAGGACTTGTTGTTGATGTTCGATGTGATGTTCCACTGCCTGAACCTTAGAATTTTCTCTTAAATATGATGTGATGGATGGTGGTTGATACCCATAAAGTGCCATAAATGGGGTCATTTTTGTTGCTGTATGGAAGGAAGTGTTATACCACCATTCAGCCAGAGGCAACCATTTGACCCATTGTGTCTGTTTATCAGATACAAAGCAACGAAGATATCCTTCCAAACATTTGTTTACTATCTCAGTTTGCCCATCAGATTGAGGATGATAAGATGAGCTATGAGCTAACTGAGTACCAAGACAAGAAAATAATTCTGTCCAAAAATTTCCAGTGAAAATGGGATCTCTGTCACTTACAATAATCTTTGGGTTTCCATGTAGCTTTTGAATTGTTTCCATAAATGCAGTAGAAACTGTACTGGCTTTAAATGGATGTGATAATGCACAAAAGTGTGCATACTTGGTAAGTCTGTCAACTACCACCATGATGACACTCTTTCCCTCAGACTTGGGTAAACCTGTGATAAAATCCATTGAAACCTCCTCCCAACGTTGGCTTGGAATGGATAAAGGTTGTAATAGACCTGGTGTCTTAATTGTTTCAACTTTATTTTGCTGGCAAACCAAACATTCCGCCACAAACTTTTGAATATCTGATTTAAGGCCATCCCAAAAAAATTCCTTCTTAACCCTGTGGTAAGTTTTTAAAAATCCTGAGTGCCCTCCTAAGGGAGAAGTGTGCAATTCCATAAGAATCTTTTGTTTTAGCTGGGAATTCTTACAGAGGTATAAGCGATCTTTGTACCATAACGAATCATTTTGCCAGCTAAATGTATCAGAAGTACTGGAATCTTGTTGTAGCTTTCGAATAAGTGCCCACACTTCTTCGTCATTCTTCCATTCCTCCCTTGCTTCGTTTATCCAATCTGGTTGGATAATAGAAATGGCACACAACAATGCTTCCACATCCTCATCCTTTCTTGAGAGTGCATCTGCCACCACATTTTGCTTCCCTTTTTTGTAGATGATTTCAAAGTCATAACCCAACATCTTTGTGACCCACTTTTGTTGCTCTTCAGAGGATAATCTTTGTTCTAAAAAGTATTTAAGGCTATCATGATCCGTTTTTACCTTGAAGTGTCTTCCCATTAGGTAGGGTCGCCATTTCTTAAGTGCATGGAGTATTGCCAACATTTCCTTCTCATAAATAGCTTTGCTTAAAAACTTTCCCTTGATTGGACGACTTTCAAAAGCAATGGGTCTTTCATCTTGCATTAGAACAACACCAATTCCATTTCCTGAAGCATCACATTCCACAATAAAGGTTTTTGTGAAGTCCGGTGTAGCTAAGACCGGTGCTTGGCACATTGCCTCTTTAAGATGTTCAAAGGCCTTTGTTGCTTCCGGAGTCCATGAAAATGAATCTTTCTTCAATAATGTTGTTAGAGGTGCTGCTATTCTCCCATAATTCTTAACAAACTTGCGATAATACCCTGTCAACCCAAGAAATCCTCGCAGATGCTTTATGGATGTGGGGATTTTCCATTCCTTAATGGCTTTAATTTTGCTAGGGTCTACCTTAACTCCTTCATGAGATACAATATGACCCAAATATTCCACCTCCTGGACTCCAAAGAAACATTTGGATCTTTTTGCATATAATTGTTTCTCCTCCAATAGTTGTAGCACCCTGTCAACATGTTCAACATGATCCTTCCAAGACTTGTTGTAGATTAGTATATCATCAAAAAATACTAACACAAATTTTCTAAGGAATGGTTTGAAAATTGAATTCATCAAACCTTGAAATGTTGAAGGTGCATTGGTAAGGCCAAAAGGCATGACCAAAAATTCATAATGACCCTCATGAGTTCTAAATGCCGTTTTCGGAATGTCTTCAATCTTCATTCTGATTTGATGATATCCCGAACGAAGATCCAACTTGGTGAAGTAAATTGATCCATGCAATTCATCCAGTAATTCATCAATAACAGGAATGGGGAACTTATCTTTAATAGTGAGCTTGTTGAGCTCCCTATAATCCGGACACATGCGCCATGATCCATCCTTCTTGTGCACCAATACTACTGGAGCTGAGAAAGAACTTTGACTTGGTTGAATTATACCAGCCTCTAGCATTTCTGCAACCATACGTTCAATTTCACTTTTTTGGACATAGGGATATCTGTACGGCCTGATGTTTGGAGGAACACTTCCTGGAATCAGATGAATAGCATGATCATGATCACGCATAGGTGGGAGACCTTTGGGAGTCTCAAATACCTTGGAATGATTGTCCAAGACTTTTTGGAGATCTGGAGAAATAGATGATTCCAATGTGGAAACATCTAGCGAACATAATTGTGCAATTACACCTCTTTGCTCCTTTTTTAGAAGCTTTGTCATGCCATTAGAGCTGATTATCTTTCCTGGTTTCCCTGCAATACCCCTTAATTCAACTTCCTTTCCTTCCGTAGAAAATTTGATGAAAAGTTCTTGAAAATTAAAAGCTATTGTACCCAAGGATTGTAGCCATTGGACTCCTAGTACAACATCAGCACCTCCCATTGGAATGGAAAGCATTGGGCTAGTCAATACATATTCTCCCATGGATAGCTTGATATTATGGCACTTTCCAGAGCAATTTATTGTTCCTCCATTTGCAATCATCACTTGACACTCTGGTGCTGGATATAGGAAGCAATTCAATTCTTTTGCTACCCTACAATGAATAAAATTGTGGGTGCTTCCTGAATCAATCAACACTATTACCTTTTTCTTCTTGATTTGTCCTTCTATCTTGATGGTTTGAGGAGTGGTAATTCCCGCCAATGCATTACAAGATATGGTCGGATTTATTTGTTCTTCATCTAGGCTTTGTTCCTGGAGTATATCTTCTTCTTTTGACCTTTCTTGCTCCTTTTCTTCTTCCTCTTCACAATCTATGTAGAATAATTTCTTCTCAGCACACTTATGACCTTTAGTGTATTTGCTATCACAACTGTAACAAAGCCCTTTTGCTCTTTTTTCTTCCAATTTTTGTGGTGTCAACCTTATAGGTTGTGGAAGACTAGGGGCAACAACACTTCCGTCTTTATAGTTGTGAGTGGTATGCTTCCTGGTTGCCATAATTTTGCTTTCCATTTTTCTTGCTAACCTGAATGCCTTCTCTAATGAATCAGGTTCCCAAAGGCGAACATCATGTTGGATATTATCCTTTAAAGACCCTATGAACACATCAATCCTATGCTCCTCTGGAATATCTTTTACCCTTATGTTCAATTTTTGGAACTCCTCAATGTGCTCCATTACTGAACCCTTTTGTTTGAGACTTATCAATTGGCTAAAAAAAGTGTTGCTTTTTGTATCTTCATAATGTGCTATCAATTCTTCCGTAAAAATTGCCCAAGTGATAAATTGTTTACGAGAGCAAAGCCATTGATACCATACAAACTGATTTGGTTCCAAATATACAGTTGCCATACGTACCTTTTGTGCGTTTTGCACATTATTGAGATCGAAGAATTGCTCCATCTGTAATATCCATGTGGCGGGATCCTTGCCATCAAACTTCCTCATATCGATTTTTGGAATATGGTGATTCTTCGATCCAACATTAGCGTCTATGGAATCATGATTAACATTTCTTTTGTTCTCATCATGAGTTTCCTTTACTACCTTTTCACCATTAGTGACCCTTTCTTGTAGCAACTTCTTCAATTCTTCCATGTCTGTCTTCAAATCTATCTTCAAATCTGCCATGTCTCTCTTCAAATCTGTCTTCGAATCATCCATCTTAGCTTCCATGCCCTTTATCTTAGATTCCACGCCATTTATCTTAGATTCCACGCCACTTATCTTAGCTTCTGTTAGCTTTTGTGAGCGTGACATTTGTTGCACTTGTTCTTGTAATTTTGATATATCATGTAGCATTTCTTCCTCTTCTTCATGAGTCATGCTAGAGCTTTCAGGTTCCTTACTAGGTGTTTGCATTTTCTTTCCTCGGGGCATCAATTACCGATAATAATGCTTTACTATGCCCTTTGAATTCCGTTAAACCAAGCTTACACAAAATTTAAAAAAAAAACTACACACCTTTTTTCACTTTATAGAAGCATGATATTGAATCTGATGTATCTCTGTAATTGCTGATCATCTAGTTCTGAAATTGCTACCTGTAGTAGCCTTCTGTGTCCTCTTTCCAATGCCACAAGTCTTATCCAAATTGGATTCTCCAAGGAAGAGTTATGTGAAATCTCCCACAGTGACTTGCTTTTAGACTCGTTCAGTAGAGCGAACTTGTACGACGTGCCACGAGTCACTGTTTCAACCTTTGAATCTAAACGGCACACAAAAGAAACTACAGTCCGTACTATTTTTGTACCTTCTTATGAAAGTTCAATCCAATCCCCAGAGAGAAAGTTATGACGATTTTCCCCAGGTCAACTGTTTTGAATGTAATTAAGGAGTCTGCAAAAAGACCAACTTCCTCAGATCGTATCTCCACAAATATCGCGCGAAATGCTCTGAAATTTGGACGCAAGGTTCAGTGCGATTTCTTCTCAAATGGGTTTTTTTTGTGACTTCTGAAACGTCACAGAAAAAAAGTTATAGCAAAAATGCCACGATGACCTGTTTGGAGCAGCGAAACCCTAGAATCCAAAGCTCTGATACCAAATGTTATGAAACCAGCTCAAGAAAAGATAGAAAAGATAGATCAACGCCTTAGAATTCAGCCTCTTCGAGGGGGCAACCTCCTTTACATTACATAAATGAACAATTCTTGGATGATACAAATGACAAAACCTCCTTTCTATATATAGGAGTCTAAGGAGTCACAATATAATCCAGCCGACCTAACAATAATAATATAAAGCCACAAAAATAACAATAGAGGGATTTTATGGGGCACAGAAATAACAATATGGGGGTAATAGGGGCACAACAACATAAATAAGGGGTATAACTACAATAGTAATGGGGTAATCACTAGTATTATAGGGACCCAACATAACAACTAATACAAGTGTTTTAATAATGTAGGTCCATCCAATGGATTCAAATGTGAGAAAAATAGATTCATAGTGGAGGGGAAATGCATGCATATTTTTAATGTTTTGCTTTTACATTTCTACTATTCAAAGATGCATCATTACAATTTGCGAGTGGCCTCTATTGCGCAAGGATATGTGCATGTTGAGGCCTTTCCATATCCCACCCCCTCCATATATCTAGCATACATCGTGTTCATACCCCCAATATATTCCATGTGTCACTTCTACTACATTGTTTTCTGCTCCATTGGTTACCTTGCCTGTTTCCTCTCCTTCGGCTCCTGTATTTGAGGCTTCAATACCAATGGCAGTAGTAGAAACAACCTCGGATCCTATGCCTGAGGCATCACCACCACTGGAAATAGTAGAAACATCCATAGCAGCTGCAACCACTCTCTGCTGCCAAGTTGTACTTTTGAAAGGTCAAACATCAGGCATGGACCATCTAAAGCATATGGCAACCTTTGAACTCTTCTCCATATCTTAGCTATTTTAAAAGACCTCTAACCTTATGTATATGATATTGTCTAAAGCATATGGCAACCTTTGGACTTTTCTCCATATCTCAACTATTTTACAAGGTCGCTAACCTTATGTATATGATACCAACAATGTTTGGTTACAAAATTGATGTATATGATACCAACGACGTTTGGTTACAAAATTTATGAATATGATACTCCCACTTGTATGTTCAACATTTCATTTGTTGAATAATGGTGTGATCAAGGCTCATAGCCTCACTACTTTGCTCACCACATATCACTACATTATAAGATTAAATTTTATATGCCTGTTGAAGGCCTGAAAATCGGGTCTACAACAAGGGGGATACCTGCTCGGTCCGGACCTTGGATGGCAGCTCCTTATCCGTTTGGTATAGCGGGTCCGACTGGGGATATGGGACCAGTTTCCCAATTTATGAGTGTGTGTGTGTGTAGAATTTGATGTTCCTGAGCTAACAGTTCCTAATTAAGATATTCTAATTCTAACTTTAATCTAATGCTATGCTATTGTATTCTAATAAGCAGCAACATCTAAGTCCATACTAACCCGGGGTGTAATTATTCTATTATGCGATCTAAAAAGATTTCAAATAACAACTGGTAATAAAGATCATTAAGCTATTATGAGAAAAGAAATCAATAAGGATGAACCACTTCGTATAAAAAGTTAGACGAAACAGTTGTGAAAAACATATCGCATAATGAGCTATTCATACATTAAGCATAAATAAATAGCTATCACCGTACAAAAGTGCCAAATGATAACTCAGGCATTCATGCAATAATATATAAACAACTAAAAATTGTATATCACTTTAACACATAAGCATAAATGGTTAAGAGATAAAAGTACCATTTATAACTAGTCCTACTCATGAGCTTCAAGCGACAATGATTTATCTCTCCTTGATCTAACATCCACTAAGAGTACAGAAGTGCAACATCAGTAGCAGATATTAAATGCAAACATCAACAAATCTTGTTCCATTCATTCATCAAAACCTCCTCGGAGGGTGCAAAAGTGCATGTTCTGAGGACAAGTTTTTGACAAATTTCTGGACCCCTTCTCTAAATGCATGAGAAGGGTTTAAATACTACTAACTAGTTTTAAAAATAATTTATTACAAAAATATAGGATGCGGTTTAAATGACCGTCCTCTTTTCAGGAAAATAAAACAAAATTAAAGCTAAAATTGAACCTAAAATTAAACTACTTTTGTATTTGGTCTTTGAAATCGCACGTATGCAGCATCTGTTTAAGGAGAGTCGGCTGGCTGACTTCCGCTTTTAGCTGAGTTGAGAAAATAGAATCAACAAGAGCTGGTGCCATTTTTTCGGCCGCATTTATGATACACTTAACAGTCATCCATTGGCTATGTGGCTTCACCAAGTATGCCCAGTAATAATCCCAGTTTAACTTGCTTAGCCCTTGAATTGCTTTTGCCTTTTCTTGCGCTCTCTGTTTCCAATCTGCCTCTAGTTGCTGTGCGTTCGGTAAATATCCTAGAGTGGTCTCTGCGATCAAATTTTCCCTGTGCAAATTTTCATTTACACAATCAATAAGACTGCTTGCTGCCGTGGCTGCTCCTTCTGCCGCTTGTTCTACCTCCCTGATTTGCTCGTCCCATTTGTTAAAGAGCATTTCTTTATGGTTTTCATTTATCCTTGGTGCACCTACTCTTTTTCCATCATCTTTTTCTTACCAAGCCAAATATTCAGTCACCCGTTTATCAATTAGATCATAGTCACTTCGTAAATCTACCACTTGATTAGTGGTTTTATCACTAATTTCACAATAATAACTCCACTGTGATATCTTTTGGCCCAACGCTTCTTGCTGTTGTAGTAATTGTTCATTCAAGGAAATGGACTCCGTAATAAATTCTGTAAGCTTAGGGTTGTCTTTGTGCATCTCCTGTAAATCCTGTAACTGCTTTCCTTTCTCATCCAAACTTTTCTGATATCCTATCTGCATTTGCTGGAAGTCCTGCTGCAACCTCTCAAGCTGTTTTTGTGCTTCATTATTGGTGTTAGCTTGTTGCAACTGTTGTTGCAGTACTTGTATCTGGTCTTCCCTTTCTTTTAACAACTGCTGTACCTCAGATGCTTTATCAATAGTTGCAGAGGCGTATGCTCCTGCGATCTGAGATAGTTTGGTGAGATTTTCAGTAGGATTGCTAGTGGGATCTTTCCACAAGACGTCTAATTGTTCTGCGTCTTGAGAGAGCGTGTTTTCCAATTTCCTTTTCTTCCTCTGTCTTCTTACCACTTCTTTGTGTTGTGGGCTATAAAATATATCCAGAAGGGGGATTTCTTCTATTTTGAGTATAAGCTCAGACGATGGGGCAACAGGAATATGCTCCATATCTGAGACATTGCTGATTGTTCTTGTGACTACTTCTTTTGCTACCTGTGCATTGCTCACAGGTGTTTTTATGGCTTGTCCTTCGAGATTGATCAAGTCGTTGGAGGTTTCCCATTATTTGTCTAATTTGGTTATGACTGGCGGTGCTTGAATGATGAGATGGGGAGGATCTCTTTGCGCGGAGGCAATAACCTGCTGATGTAGAAGTTCCATTGATTGGGCAATATCCTTTACTGACCCTTCGCTCTTATCCTGTTCATTTCCGGATCTTTTAGAGTGTTCAGACATTTCTTTTTCAGACTTGGATTTAGATCCGTTAGTGCTTGAACTCCCACGAAGACTAACACTTGGAGTTGGTTCTCTTGAGGGTAGGCGTAGTTTCTCTAGAGGAATACTCGCTAACCTTATTTCTCTGTATATTTTGAACTTTCGGAATTTTTCTGGAGATAATTGCAATTGGGCTACGTGCAGAATTTCTTCAAGTGTGCTTTTCTGTTGGAATATATCATCAAATAAATCCTTTTCTCCAGAGAACACCTTTATCTTGATTGCAGTTGTGAAATTCTGGGCAACCTCATTAGGGTCAAATGGTCTTCCTGAAAATTTGAATAGCTGTAAACACGTCATATTCTTTACTTCTGTGAATGCGTAGCCTACATCAAATAGTGAAAGGGCCCCACAGGCTACAAGAAACTGTGGCCATATAGCCTTCTTTTTGTCCTTTAAATATTTAGTTAGACCACTTTCCCCACAGGTTTGATAGGCAATCTCTCGAGCTAAGAGTTTATCAGGGATATACAAAGGTAGGACATGAGGGGGTGCAGAACTTCCAAATACCCTGACATAAGTAAACAATTCCTCCCCGAACCATCTTGCGATAGGGAGGATGTCTACCTCTGCTTCAGGCGAGCACCTCGGGGGGTCTTTATCATACAACATTCTGTACAAGGGCAGCATAATTCCATGACAAATCTGGTAGAAGTATGGAGTGAACTGAGAGTCCCACAACTCTTTATGATAGACATGGATGGGTAAGGGGTCTTGAGTTGTCCACTTCCAACCCATAATAGGAAACTTAGAAACATAACATATTGAATCCATTATATATGCAGATAGGTAAAAAGGAGGATAAATTCTCTGAGCCGTAGCTCTTTTGGACCGGTAACTGACAATGGCCGTGACTAGGTTATCAGATAAAATTTTGGCCCAATCTACAATAGTGGCATTTGTGGCAACATCCAATAATGGTAGCCATTCGGATGAAAATTTGTTGATAGCTGGCATTCCAAATATTCTACAGAGCATGGCAGCAGCAAAGCAATATGGGGAGGTAAGGGAACCAGTACTATACATACCGTGTTTATCTTTCTTCAGCGGTTCGTCTCTCTCTGGACGAGTATTTGGTGGTTTATGCCAGGTCCTGATTTTCCTTTAGAAATTTCTCCATAAATTGCTTGTTATAAGTTGCCTGTGGCTCCGGTAGATGATACATGAGCTTTAAATCCTGCGCAGCGAATGAACCGATGAGTCCTTGACCATGAATTTTGAACTGTCTATTTCTGATTTCTGCGCTATCCAGTATCCACTTGACCATGTCCGTGTATGGGAGGATTTTTGGCCTTGCTGCTATCCGATGTAAGAATGAGCAAGCTAGCTCTGTTAGGGATGCTTCAGAAGGACTCTGTGAGCCTGCAATAGCAGTAACTTCCATTACTCTGGGATTCTCCTCTTCGAGCAGATTATACATGCCTTCCCACGTAGCTATTCCCGTGTCTCTGTTACAAGCCGTGTCTGTATACAAAGGCGCCATTTCCTTTTCTTCGGAGCTCGGGGCTTTGCTTTTCTTTCCCATTTCAACCTGCGTATTGCTTTGTATCGTCCTCTGTTCTCCGTTCCTGCAATTCACAAGTGAAGTAGAAATGAATGACAAGGAAGGGTGATGGGAGAGTTTTAAATGCCGCAGACATACCAAATACACCACCTTACGTGAAATGATTCTTTGAAAAGCACGCACTCATATTCCATTAATAACTGACAACTAACTCCTTTATTAGCATTTAAAGCGCATAACCATGTGTCAGCTTATGGAAAATACTTTTCTTGAATAACGTGCCCGAAAGATCTGCGATGGAGCGATTTTGCGATTTGCTTCGCAACATCGCAAAATCGCAGAATCGCAAAAACACAACATCGCAGCGTTGATCTGGCATGACGTCGCAACATCGCTTTATCGCGAAATCGTGATATCGCAATATCGCAGATCGCAGGAGTGTTATGTATGACAAATTTCGTTAACCTGTTTCTTGCGATCGACATCATCGCATATCGGCAGATTTTGAAGTGTTTCATTTAAGTTATGCTGAATGTGATGCGATATTTGTTCGTTATCGCGATTCACAAATGTTGGAATTGTGCTTTTAAGGTGGCATCCCGCTATCTTTTTGCGATGCGATTTTCCTAATTAAATATTTTTACCTTATCATAAACTTAGATTTTAAGAGTTTCCAAGGAGCTTCCTAAGCTTATGATGGTAACTTTATTTGCGGAAAGGAAATTTAAGCACTACTTTGATTTTCCTGGATTTTATAACTAAGGGTCCCCACACATTTAGTATTACGAATAACACTAAATGAGAAGGGGGGTTGTTGCTGGCTACAACAATTGGCGATTCACTTGGAAGAACCAGTTATCTCTGTTTTTCTATTGAATTTTCTAAACTTCCAAAACAGAAAATTTTCCAGAAAGTTAAACTTTATTATGGAAAGATAAAGTACATTATGCTCTAACCTATCAATGACATTTTGTTTCAACTATTTTCAACTTTGATTATTTGCTCCCTCAAGCTAGTCCTTGTATTTACATTAGTCATTACTTGGTCTGTAAAGATAAAACAAAGTCTTCTCTATAAACCAGTTTTAAATATGCTCATTTGTCGTAGGTAGAGCCTCTGCTGCCAGCAGGCATTTATAGCCTCGACAGGGTTACCTGTTACCCAACAATGATCTTGTATCCTACTTAAAGCAACCTACAACTCTCAAAGAAGAATCCACATCCACACTTATTGCTTTGATTTTCTTTTTACTCTTAAAGAACAATGTCTTGGTTTGATAGCCAATTTATGACACAGTCATTCACTTGATTTATAACTTTGCTGAACAAGCTGGCTCGTGATGAGACCCCTTGCCTTTTGATTGCAACAATCTTGAGTCATTGCCCTATTGTGGTGTGCAGTATTTGGCAAAGTCAGCAAGTTATAATATCTGTGATTATGATAAGCCGGCTCGTGATGAGACCTCTTATTCTTCAAGATGAAGTGTATCCTTGGGTTGTTCCTCTGAAAGTTGTGATTTCCTTAGCAGGGAGGAAGTCATTGTTTCCTTAAAATGGCTCTGGACGACAATAGTAGAGTTTTTGGAAATAGTTGTTCTACAGAGAATCTTTATTTTGTTATTGATACCTTTCATTGTACTGACATAAAACAATTTCTTCACTAAAGGTTGTTTTCATCAAACTTTATGAAGTTGAAACTAGTATCATATCTAGGCTAGAGTTTTTAACTATATCTTTCAATAATAAAGATCAATTTTCCAAAATATTTGCTATTTATACAAGCGAAAAATCAAAATCTGAAAGAGAATTGGTATCTCATTTGTAAATGCCTAATGTAACTAACGACAACAGATTTTATTATGGAAGATATATTTAAAGAAGATGAGAGGTAACTATTCCCTTGGATATTTATATGATATGAAGAGGGCTAATTACTTCCTTTATTTTTACCTGCAGACTGTTAAAAATAAACTATCAACATAACAAACTAACTAAATTAATTCTACTCCTATTTTAACTATATACATGAAATTGACTAGGTATAGTCATATTTCCAGTGTAACCATTCTCTCATTTTTATTCCTGCACATATATACATTTCAAATATTAGTACTAGAAATAAAGTTCTTGCTGAACTGAGAACATTAAATGTGGAATTAGAATGTACAACTATTGTTAGAATTTTACTTGAAATCTCCTTCTTATGAAATTTTCTTTCCAATTGAATACCTATTGGATCATAGAAATCTGGATGGATTTCTATTACGGATTGATAAACGTTCAAGGAAAGAGATGACAGGCCAGATTGAAGATATGAATTTTTGGATTTAACAGCCTGTAACATATTATTAATGTTATGTGTGAAAGTTAAGCTTTTGACAATTTTTGGTGAAAGAAAAGTTTCCAAATATATTTCTTTGAATGGATCAATGAAGAATGGATGGAAATCTTTCAAAGGAAAATTATCAATTAAATTGAATTGCTGGCAGATTTCTAAAAATACATCCTTTTGTTGATATTGTCTTGGATAGGATAGAAGCTTTTGATAAAACATTGACATTGATTGAAATTGAAATTGAAACAACTCTACATTCTTTTGAAAAACTTCAACTTTCCAACAGGGTAATACATCACTTGAATGTCTGATAGTAAGGTGCTCAGTATGCCAGCGTAATATATCAAAAGTCTGAAAATTAAAATCTAAAACTAAATATGATTTTATACAAAATGGGTGCAAACGGAATAGAATGAAATGACTATCTGTACAACTAGTGTTATAGCACAATTGGGATCGTTTTGAAATATTTTCTCTTTCACAAGGATTGGCCAGAATTATGGAATTCGAGTAATTTCGAATTCCATCTTGTGAATTAGAAAGCAAATTATGATTATGAACAGGCGTGAAAGCTTGATCATGATATGAATCATAGACTGGAATACTTTCTTGGATAGTGAAATCATGCAGATGATTTGCTGCTTTAGAATGAGGATCGGTTGAAATGATTTCTGAATTAAAATACCTCTCATTCTCAGATGTTATTTGAAGTTTCTGATGATTCTCTCGAGATAAATCAACATCTTCAATGTCAAAGTAATTATCATAAATGACTTCACAAGATTCTCTAGATTTCCCTTCAGTTTCATCCAGTATATTCAAACAAGGAGGGACAAGCCTTTCATGTTCGTTAATGGCAAAAGAATGTTCTATAATTGCTTCTCTATCTTGAAAAAAACTTAATGGTGATTCATTTAGATCAGCCTCTGTATTTTCTGAAATATCATTAATACTGAGAGGGGAAAAATTACCATCATTAAAAATATCAGGATAAAGAGAAAAATGTGACTCTGAAATAATGCATTTAAAAATATCTCTTTTTGAGAATTCTTGTGCATTATGTTCATCGTAGATTTCAGGTTTTAGATCATACCTTTGTGTGCTCATGTTTTTTGGAAGAAGATTACTTTGCTGTTCTAACCTTGGCATTTGCATTTGTTGAGTTGCGATCATATTTTCTGAATTTGCCTCAAAGTTGCTTTCAGATTCCAAGGCGACCTTTCTTCCAAAATTGCTGCTTTTGTCTTCTTGTATTTGATCAGAAATATCCTCTAAGCTTTGGGAAACTTCTTCATCACAATTTATTTGCACATCCAAATTGGATTTCTCATTTATGTTAGAAGGGAATTGAACAAAGCTTGGACTAATTTCATATGGATCAGGAATAGGAGGCAGATAATAATTATGATCAACACAATCTATTGATTCTTCACTTATGGGTTCATTTTCAACATCAAATTTCAAATAATTCAGATGAAATCGAATATTAAAATCTCTAACAGACTCATCTTCTTTTCGTAGATACTCAATTTCATCATATACCTGATCATAATCATAGCAGTCAAATTTACAAATGAAAACCGTGACAAATTGATCCCAGCTGTGAATTGAGGCAACCGGAAGGGTTCTACACCAGTTTCTAGCTTCTGCTACAAATGTGAGAGTAAAAATTCTGCATAAAATGCCTTCATCAATTCCTTGAAAATTAGAATTTGAAACATTTTGAATAAATTGAAGGGCATGATTAAAAGCAGAAGAATTTCTCTTACCATTGAATTTTACCTGAGACAAGAGTCTTACCACTTCGGGTGGAGTGTTGGAAGATGCACGTACATGGATGCAACTCCAAATTGGAAGTTTAAGAGAGGCCATCGTAATTCAAATGTTAAAATTGAAAACAAACCCCAACAGACAACATGTTTCAGGCCCTCCTTCTAGCGCCAAATATGTTCCTGATCTAACAGTTCCTGATATGTTAAATGAGTGTGTGTGTGTAGAATTTGATGTTCCTGATCTAACAGTTCCTAATTAAGATATTCTAATTCTAACTTTAATCTAATGCTATGCTATTGTATTCTAATAAGCAGCAACATCTAAGTCTATACTAACCCGGGGTGTAATTCTTCTATTATGCGATCTAAAATGATTTCAAATAACACCTGGTAATAAATATCATTCAGCTATTATGAGAAAAGAAATCAATAAGGATGAACCACTTCGTATAAAAAGTTAGACGAAACAGTTGTGAAAAACATATCGCATAATGAGCTATTCATACATTAAGCATAAATAAATAGTTATCACCGTACAAAAGTGCCAAATGATAACTCAGGCATTCATGCAATAATATATAAACAATTAAAAACTGTATATCACTTTAACACATAAGCAGAAATGGTTAAGAGATAAAAGTACCATTTATAACTAGTCCTACTCATGAGCTTCAAGCGACAATGATTTATCTCTCCTTGATCTAACATCCACTAAGAGTACAGAAGTGCAACATCAGTAGTAGATATTAAATGCAAACATCAACAAATCCTGTTCCATTCATTCATCAAAACCTCCTCGGAGGGTGCAAAAGTGCATGTTCTGAGGACAAGTTTTTGACAAATTTCTGGACCCCTTCTCTAAATGCATGAGAATGGTTTAAATACTACTAACTAATTTTAAAAATAATTTATTACAAAAATATAGGATGCGGTTTAAATGACCGTCTTCTTTTTAGGAAAATAAAACAAAATTAAAGCTAAAATTGAACCTAAAATTAAACTACTTCTGTATTTGGTCTTTGAAATTGCACGTATGCAGCATCTGTTTAAGGAGAGTTGGCTGACTGACTTCTGCCTTTAGCTGAGCTGAGAAAATAGAATCGACAAGAGTTGGTGCCATTTTTTTGGCCGCATTTATGATACACTTAACAGTCATCCACTAGCTATGTGGCTTCACCAAGTATGCCCAGTAATAATCCCAGTTTAACTTGCTTAGCCCTTGAATTGCTTTTGCCTTTTCTTGCGCTCTCTGTTTCCAATCTGCCTCTAGTTGCTGTGCGTTCGGTAAATATCCTGGAGTGGTCTCTGCGATCAAATTTGCCCTGTGAAAATTTTCATTTACACAATCAATAAGACTGCTTGCTGCCGTGGCTGCTCCTTCTGCCGCTTGTTCTGCCTCCCTGATTTGCTCGTCCCATTTGTTAAAGAGCATTTCTTTATGGTTTTCATTTATCCTTGGTGCACCTGCTCTTTTTCCCTCGTCTTTTTCTTGCCAAGCCAAATATTTAGTCACCCGTTTATCAATTAGATCATAGTCACTTCATAAATCTACCACTTGATTAGTGGTTTTATCACTAATTTCACAATAATAACTCCACTGTGATATCTTTTGGCCCAACACTTCTTGTTGTTGTAGTAATTATTCATTCAAGGAAATGGACTCCGTAATAAATTCTGTAAGCTTAGGGTTGTCTTTGTGCATCTCCTGTAAATCCTGTAACTGCTTTCCTTTCTCATCCAAACTTTTCAGATATCCTATTTGCATTTGCTGGAAGTCCTACTGCAACCTCCCAAGTTGTTTCTGTGCTTCATTATTGGTGTTAGCTTGTTGCAACTGTTGTTGCAGTACTTGTATCTGGTCTTCCATTTCTTTTAACAACTGTTGTACCTCAGATGCTTTATCAATAGTCGCAGAGGCGTATGCTCCTGCGATCTGAGATAGTTTGGTGAGATTTTCAGTAGGATTGCTAGTGGGATCTTTCCACAAGACGTCTAATTGTTCTGCGTCTTGAGAGAGCGTGTTTTCCAATTTCCTTTTCTTCCTCTGTCTTCTTACCACTGCTTTGTGCTGTGGGCTATAAAATATATCCAGAGGGGGGATTTCTTCTATTTTGAGTATAAGCTCAGAGGATGGGGCAACAGGAATATGCTCCATATCTGAGACATCGCTGACTGTTCTTGTGACTACTTCTTTTGCTACCTGTGCATTGCTCACAGGTGTTTTTATGGCTTGTCCTTCAAGATTGATCAAGTCGTTGAAGGTTTCCCATTCTTTGTCTAATTCGGTTATGACTGGCGGTGCTTGAATGATGAGAGGGGGAGGATCTCTTTGCGGGGAGGCAATAACCTGCTGATGTAGAAGTTCCATTGACTGGGCAGTATCCTTTACTGACCCTTCGCTCTTATCCTGTTCATTTCCGGATCTTTTAGAGTGTTCAGACATTTCTTTTTCAGACTTGGATTTAGATCCGTTAGTGCTTGAACTCCCACTAAGACTAACACTTGGAGTTGGTTCTCTTGAGGGTAGGCGTAGTTTCTCTAGAGGAATACTGGCTAACCTTCTTTCTCTGTATATTTTGAACTTTTGGAATTCTTCTGGAGATAATTGCAATTGGGCTGCGTGCAGAATTTCTTCAAGTGTGCTTTTCTGTTGGAATATATCATCAAATAAATCCTTTTCTCCAGAGAACACCTTTATCTTGACTGCAGTTGTGAAATTCTGGGCAACCTCATTAGGGTCAAATGGTCTTCCTGAAAATTTGAATAGCTGTAAACACGTCATATTCTTTACTTCTGTGAATGCGTGGCCTACATCAAATAGCGAAAAGGCCCCACAGGCTACAGGAAACTGTGGCCATATAGCCTTCTTTTTGTCCTTTAAATCTTTAGTTAGACCACCTTCCCCACAGGTTTGATAGGCAATCTCTCGAGCTAAGAGTTTATCAGGGATATACAAAGGTAGGACATGAGGGGGTGCAGAACTTCCAAATACCCTGACATAAGTAAACAATTCCTCCCCGAACCATCTTGCGACAGGGAGGATGTCTACCTCTGCTTCAGGTGAGCACCTCAGGGGGTCTTTATCATACAACATTCTGTACAAGGGCAGCATAATTCCATGACAAATCTGGTAGAAGTATGGAGTGAACTGAGAGTCCCACAACTCTTTATGATAGACATGGATGGGTAAGGGGTCTTGAGTTGTCCACTTCCAACCCATAACAGGAAACTTAGAAACATAACATATTGAATCCATTATATATGCAGATAGGTAAAAAGGAGGATAAATTCTCTGAGCCGCAGCTCTTTTGGACCGGTAACTGACAATGGCCGTGACTAGGTTATCAGATAAAATTTTGGCCCAATCTACAATAGTGGCATTTGTGGCAGCATCCAATAATGGTAGCCATTCGGATGAAAATTTGTTGATATCTGGCATTCCAAATATTCTACAGAGCATGGCAGCAGCAAAGCAATATGGGGAGGTAAGGGAACCAGTACTGTACATACCGTGTTTATCTTTCTTCAGCGGTTCGTCTCTCCTAGACCAGTCTTTGGTGGTTTCTGCCAGGTCCTGATTTTCCTTTACAAATTTCTCCATAAATTGCTTGTTATAAGTTGCCTGTGGCTCCGGCAGATGATACATGAGCTTTAAATCCTGCGTAGCGAATGAACCGATGAGTCCTTGACCATGAATTTTGAACTGTCTATTTCTGATTTCTGTGCTATCCAGTATCCACTTGACCATGTCCGTGTATGGGAGGATTTTTGGCCTTGCTGCTATCCGATGTAAGAATGAGCAAGCTAGCTCTGTTAGGGATGCTTCAGAAGGACTCTGTGAGCCTGCAATAGCAGTAACTTCCATTACTCTGGGATTCTCCTCTTCGAGCAGATTATACATGCCTTCCCACGTAGCTATTCCTGCGTCTCTGTTACAAGCCGTGTTTGTATACAAAAGCACCATTTCCTTTTCTTCGGAGCTCGGGCTTTGCTTTTCTTTCCCATTTCAACATGCGTATTGCTTTGTATCGTCCTCTGTTCTTCGTTCCTGCAATTCACAAGTGAAGTAGAAATGAATGATAAGGAAGGGTGATGGGAGAGTTTTAAATGCCGCAGACATACCAAATACACCACCTTACGTGAAATGATTCTTTGAAAAGCACGCACTCATATTCCATTAATAACTGAAAACTAACTCCTTTATTAGCATTTAAAGCGCATAACCATGTGTCAGCTTATGGAAAATACTTTTCTTGAATAACGTGCCCAAAAGATCTGCGATGGAGCGATTTTGCGATTTGCTTCGCAACATCGCAGATCGCAACATCGCAAAATCGCAGAATCGCAAAAACACAACATCGCAACGTTGATCTGGCATGACGTCGCAACATCGCTTTATCGCGAAATCGTGATATCGCAATATCGCAGATCGCAGGAGTGTTATGTATGACAAATTTTGTTAACCTGTTTCTTGCGAGATGCGATCTTGTGATCGGCGTCATCGCATATCGGCAGATTTTGAAGTGTTTCATGTAAGTTATGCTGAATGCGACGCGATATTTGTTCATTATCGCGATCTCGCAAATGTTGGAATTGTGCTTGTAAGGTGGCATCCTGCTATCTTTTTGCAATGCGATTTTCCTAATTAAAGATTTTTACCTTATCATAAACTTAGATTTTAAGAGTTTCCAAGGAGCTTCCTAAGCTTATGATGGTAACTTTATTTGCGGAAAGGAAATTTAAGCACTACTTTGATTTTCCTGGATTTTATAACTAAGGGTCCCCACACATTTAGTATTACGAATAACACTAAATGAGAAGGGGGGTTGTTGCTGGCTACAACAATGCCGATGCACAATTTGAAAATTATCAACATTATTTTGATGGAGAACTATTATGTATGATTATACTATTATCTTTGGATGGATGTTTTGAATTTACCTTAGAATAATGATATTCATGAAAGATTTTGATATGGTAATCACACATTTGAATTTTAGCTGATTTGATTAAAGATGACGATGATATTATTAGTATTATCTTGTTACTTTATATATGTGTTGAAAATTGTCAATGTTTTTTATGGAGAATTATTATATATAATGATGTTACTATTTATGGATAGATGTTGTAAATTTACCTTAGAATAATGATATCTGTAATAGGTGTTGATTTGGTAGTCATATATGTTTATTGAAAATTGTCAATGATTTTTTGATGGAGAATTATTATATATGATGATACTGTTATTTCTTGGATGGATGTTTTCAATTTCCTTCAAATTTACTTACAAACATTATGTTATCAATTTTAATTGTGATATCTTATTTAATGATATTTAGAAATTGTAATATATCTCACTATGTAATTGAAATCAGTAAAATGAACCCATAAAGGGGGTCATAAATGGAAAGAAAAGTACACTCTAAACAAGAAGCCAAATGTGGATGTAATCATGGATGTAAAAATGTAAGTAGAATTGGATTTTAAACTATGCGTCAAGACAAGAAGAAAACAAGGAAAAAAAGAGGATTTTAAACTAGAAGTAAAAAAAGGTGCAACACTAGACATAGAAGGGAACAAAACATGGCATAAAAAAGGATACTAGGGTGCAAACAAGGACGCAAAAATGGACTAGCTAGATGCAAAAAATGAAACACAACTAGACATAAAATTGAATGCAAAAGGGGATGCCAAGTTGGGTGCTAAAAAGAAACAAAAAAGGATGCAAATTTAGATGCCAAATGAGGATGCAAAGAATGGTGTAAAATTGGGATGCAAAATTGAGCTAAAAAAATGGTGAAACCAAGGACACCATATTGGATGCCAAAAATGATGCATAACTAGATGAAAATTTAGACTCAAACCTAGGTGCAAAATGAGATGCAAATGTGGACACAAAATGAGGAAGAAAAAACGATGAAAATTTGGATGTTGGAAAGGATGCAGAATTAGACACCAAAAAGGATGCAAAAAATAGTGCAAAAATAGGCACAAAAAATGGTGCAAAACCAGATGAAAAAATAGATACAAAATTAGAAGCAAAAATTGGCACAAAGTAGATGCAAAAAAGGCAATTGCATGCAAAATATGGTGCAAAACTTGATGAAAATGATGGCATAAAACTGGAAGCAAACAATGGCACAATTTAGGAAGCAAAAAACGATGAAAAAACATTTTCAAAAAATGGCACGAAACTAGAAGCAAAACTTGTCATAAAACTATGCAAATCCTGAGACAAAATATGATGTAAAAGTGGATGCAAGATATGGTGTAAAAAAGGATGCAAAATATGGCGCAAAAAAAGATGCTTTAAAATTTGTACAATAGAGCAAGTTTTAGTGCCAGGATGCTCATCCTAACTAGAAAAAAAATGCACTAAAATCCGGTGCTAAATCTGGAGCAAATTGCATGTTTTGTTGTAGTGAATATATGTGGAGTATGGATTCTCTAAAGAATATCACAATATAACACATGCTCAAATGGCTCACTAAATAACTTCTTCAACCGAAATGGCTTCGTAATAAGCCATGCTTGCTTCTTTATACAATCAGCCTCAATAGTGCTTTCAGAGCAACCAAATCAAGAGATATAGTACTAGATGTTCTCTTTCCATCCATCATACTGCCAACCAATCCAGCATCAAAATATTCATGCAATCTTGGATTTCATCAGTGTACCTCAAATTATAGACAATAGAGTCACTGAGATATCTTACTAAGTAGCTATCAATATATAGATAGAGTCTTCATAGCAAGGCATTTATCTAGGACACCGGGGATCCCACTAGATATGAATATGCAGACCAACAACTTCTTCATCAGATCTTAAGTGCATGAAATAGATTATCAAGGCTAGGTCAGCTCCCTCTTACTTTGAGAGGGTCATCAATCAGATATCATCAATATCTTCACCTTTATGGCTCGACTGTAACTTACTCTGGATATATATAGAAAAGTGACCTTGCCAAAATATAACCAAAGTCATGATCATGCAATTTTCATGCAGTCTTTCAAATAACAGGGATATATCTGAGTTATTTCCCTTATCAATAAACATTTGGCAAGAAGAGTCATCAAGTCATACTTCCAAGGATTCTATAGCTCCCTCTGAAGACTTGTTTCATGTGATCATCTAGCTTTCAATTATGAGCTTCTCAAGAAAGGGATGAGACTTTTCATGAGGCAACTGCAACAGTAAACTTCAAGGAAGCTCCAGGTCAAAGAGGAAAATTTTGAAGAATTGTCATGGTTCTTCTTCAATCAGGGAGAAGAAATTCTCCCATGAGATTATTTCAAAATATCTGAATTATCCTCCATCGCTAGGTGACAGATGTCAAAATCAACACCTCATCTGCTTATCGTGCTCGTATAGAATCTTTCATGCACTTTCTTCAAGGAACCTCAGCTTTCATGTTGATAAGGGTTGTTATAGAGATCTTCTCCAAAGTCCCGTGCACTTCTTCACTTAGTTGTTCTTTAAAAAAAAGGTTTCAAGAGTGTTGCACCCCTTTTCAAAATCTAAGGTGCTGCAATTTCTTTTACAGGAAGATCCCTGTAGCTTCTTCAAAAGATAAGCTATCAAATGTTTCCATATGTCTTGTTCACAAATTTGATTGTGAACAAGGCTATAAAACAATCATCAATTTACTAGGGCTACAACATATCATTATGGCTACTGGACTGTAGTAATACCATGCATAATACTAGACTTGAAAAGAGATCATAGATGATGCTGAGTTGTAGAGAAGTGTCACACATAGCAGAATTGATGCCACATATTATTGTGAGGTAACCAACAATCTTCACTGTATAGGGTTCTATGATAGCTTCAGGTCTTCAAACTTCTAGGAGCATGAATCCTTTCGAATGATCTAAGATCTTTTCTTACAAACATGTCCTCAGCAGAAGCTCTACTCTGCTACTTAAGGCTTAGTGTAGAAAAACTAAAAGAGGGTTAACTGTGTTATAAATATCGAATGATTTCATTGCTTGATGCCTATAGCTACTGTAAGTCTTAAAATCTCCAAAATTCAGCTCAACTAATATAAGAACTATACACCATGTCACTGTATGATGTACATATGCATTAATGCTCTAGAGCCTTACTAATGATCCATCGATATAGGGGTCTTGGCTTCTTTTTCTTTACGATTTGAGTTACAGTTGAGTCTAGAACAATAGGAGAACTAAGCTTCTTATTTTATAGGCTTTGAGAGGAAGAGAAGCTCAGAGGTTCAACATAAAGATATAAGAAACAAATGTCAACATACTACCCAAGGCCATGATTGGTGACTAGCGTTGGAAAGTTTGCAGGAAACTTTGATGTCCAGTCTAGGGTACTACGTAAATTGTCTGTTGAGTTTGGAGATATTTTCCTATTACAACAAGAGTGTTATGTTGAGAGAGCCTTTCTAGAGGATTTTCCAGTCATGCTTTAGAGTAAGTGTTCTAGTTTTGAATCTCCAGATGTAGAGTCAGGGTCTGTAAGGCAGCAACACACATGCTTGCATCAGAAATTTGTTGCTATCAATAAGAAGTGGTTGTAACATTCCCATATCTTTAGTGATCAAATGGAGAAGACACTTGGAGCCACTGCTGGGATCGAAAGAAACCTGATCTGTGCTTATTGAGGTGTTGGGCACATGATTTTGTTTGCCATTTGTTCAGGCGCAATGAGGAAAGTACCTTTAGCATGGACAAATGGGTATGGCATCAAATGTTTGAAGAGAAGCAAACCAACAATGAATTCAGTCTTTATAAGAGCAAAGTTCATCCATGCATGAAGGTCTTATAATCCTGTGCTCAAGATACACCATAACACAAGAAATTCTGGAGATTCGTATTTGCTTATCTAAATCACAGGATACATTAGGGCTTACTTATATTTTTTTATTGGAAGAACGCATATATAAACCTTATGCACCTTATTCGGGATCTATGAAGAACTGAGGCTTTTAATATGACTAAAGCTAGTAGTGAGGGAAACTGTAGAAGCAACAACAAAGCATACTTCTTTGCAGTATTTCTCCATACAGAGGATACTTACAATTTTTTTCCATGCATACTGTTGTGCCTCATTTGTAAATAAATTTGTCCTTATGTGGCATGAAAAGAATCTAATTCTTCCTATATATATGACAGCAAGAGCATGAACTGGTTGGAAGTCAGAATTGAGGTGTCCTCTGTCCTTTTCTTGATAGCAAAACTCAATTACATAAAGAGCATAAATAACATTTTGTCACAATATAAAATCATTTAGAAAGACAAGGCACATGATACAGAATTAGAATTAGTTCCTTTATGTTTTCACCTATAATGCACAGGCTACAGATCTTAAAAGACAATATTTTTGCTAAATTATCAGTGTCTATACAAGCTCTGGTTTGTTTAGGAAAGAATATAACCAAAAGCCCTAACTAGTTTTCTTAGTTACACTTTGCAATGTTGTTGAATGGCTATAGTATTTTTGTCACCTGGTTCAGTTAACAATAGTGTAATTAAGGAAGGCAAAGTCAAGAGGTCCATCACAATTTAGGCTAAAATATCAGTTAGATAGAAAACTCCTACATGTTCCTACAACGGATTGTACTTTTTAGTCCCATTGACCAATCTTTTTTATCACTCCTTAGACATTAGTAAAGTTATATCGTATTTTCTGTTGCAGCCGCCGCCGCCTACAACCTGCGAAGATCCTTGCGTGCGCGAGCCTAACCTTTGACGCCTGCACCATTCATTGGATTGGTCCTCATATGCTCGGATGGCCCCTCCGGAGGAGGCAGCTCAACATCAAGCTTTCTCGGCACTGATAAATTCATTACTGCCTCAGGGAGCTCGCCCTTCGAGTTCCAAATTCGTAAAAAAAAATTGAGGGATTACAGGAAGTTTCTCTCCCTCCCACCTTGCCCAGAATGGCTGCTCTTGCTCTGACTGAAAGAGGTCTTATAACGAAATTTATAGGACTATGGCCCTCACCAAAAACTGTTCAGGGGTGGGTGGAAAGAAACTGGTTAGATAAAATCCAAGGGAAAATTGCTATCAGATTTTGTGGGAAGGGTTATTTCACTTTTCATTTTGAGACTAAGGAAGACAAGGATTTGATATTCTGCAATGGACCTTACTTCATGGATTCCAGAGGTCTGTACCTAAACAAATGGATGCCGGACTTAGATCCAGAGCTATATATTCCTAATGTGGTTCCTGTTTGGGTTTGTCTCCCTCACCTCCCATTGCATTGCTGGGGAGACGAGTCAGTGCGTGCCATTAGAAATGCGGTCGGAAAATATACAGATCGGAGCGAGACAAGAGACAATATGCAGGCATGTGCCCGTATTTGCATTGAAGTTGACCTGAGTAAAGGTCTTCCAGAAGCCATCAAGCTCAAAGTTGACAATTGGTCGCACATTCAACAAATCGATTATGAGCAGATTCCCTTCAAGTGTAAGGTATGTCATGAGTATGGTCATTTTGCTAACCGATGCACTAGGCTTTCTAATGTAGATAATAATCCACAAGAAGAGCAATGGGAAACGGTTAAAAGAAAAAAAACTGTCCCTGGCCTCAAAATATCCAATGAAGCTGGTCCTTCCGCTCAACCCCCTCCCATTTCTCATACTCCTTCCCCTCCACCCTCGTCCCCTCTCCCTTCCTCCTCTCATCCGCCTCACTCTTCTGACTGCTAGTAGAACCCTCATCCTTCTTCTCCCTCCTCCTATCCCTTTCACATTCTTTCCCTTCCTGAAGAGTCCCCTGCCCCTTTGAATTTTTCTGAGCCCCCCTCTTCCCCCCACTCCATGATCATTCCCTCCCATCAACCATCTGACTCTCTCCCACCTAGAATCACTCGAAGCAATTCCAAGGATCAGGGATCCTCTCTAGATGGTCAAAAGAAGCCAAGAAGAAAGTCATCCAAACAGTGCAGGGATGAGAACGCGCAAAAATACATAGCGCTAGGACTCCGGAATCCTATAGAATCTTACATACAGGGATCAATAGATAAAGAAGCAGCAAGCAAAGATAAGGGAGGGAGAGCAACTCCTCGAATCACAGTTTTGAAATGATTAAAATACTTTCATGGAATAGTAGGGGACTTGGGTACCCCTCTAAAATCAACGCCCTAAAGGACCTTATAGTTCAAGAGCATCCATCCATTATCTTACTGCAAGAAACAAAACTGAGAGAATAAAAAATTAACAAGATCATTGACCGTCATAAGCGATATAAAGGTTGTACATGTGAAGCTAGAGGAGCCTCAGGTGGGATTACTACTATTTGGAGCCAGGAAGAGTGGAGCAGCGAAGCTGAAGTAATAGAACAGCATTGGATAAAGACAGTGTTGAGGAACAATATGAGTAAACAGCAGATTGTGATCTTCAATGTCTACGCCCCTAACCATTACAGGGATAAAGAAGTCTGCTGGGACTCACTCAGCAAGAACATAATGGAAGAAGACAGCAGTAACATCATCTTGGGGGGCGATTTAAATTTAATTTTACATGCCAATGAAAAGCGTGGTGGAAGCTTTACGCCAGATCCATTTATAAGCTAGCTGGAAATCATAATGTAGAATGGTGAATTGGTAGAAATCATTCTAAAAAACCGAAAATATACCTGGAGTAATCGCAGGTTGGGCAGCAACAATATAATGGAAAGGCTGGATCGGTTCCTGGTTAACATCTCCCTTCTCTCCACTTACTCAGTCGCCAATGCCACCATACTGCCCTTTGCGACCTAAGATCACTATCCAATCACCTTATCTATGAATACGCACTGTCCTCTTGGACCTCTTCCATTCAAATTCAGTCAAATTTGGAGCGATTATCAAACAGCCAGAAGTTTGATTCAACAAACCTGGAGTCAACATGTGGAAGGATCTCCAGGCTTTATATGGGAGAATAAATTAAAAAATGTGAAAAAAGCGCTCAAAACTTGGGCAAAAATGCAGAACAATGAGTCAGAGGGGAAAAAAAGAGAGGTGAAAGCCAAAATTGAAGAAGTTCACTGTGCTATAGACAACCAAGAGTACCAGCAAGATGAAAATATTCAAGAAGAAAACCTTTACAATCAGTGATATAGAATCAAAAGAGAGGAGGAGGAAAAGTGGCGTATTAAATCTAGGCAGACTTGGTTGAAAAGTGGAGACAAGAATACCTCCTTCTTTCATAAACAAGCCACTGCTCGACAAATCAAAAACAACATATCAGCCATCACAGACAATGCAGGGATCCAACACACTGACCAAACAACTATTAAAGGTGCTACCTCAGACCACTTCAAGGAGATTTTAACTGAAACAGGGGAGGAAGAACTCTTTGATAACCTCTTGCAGCATTTGCCAACCAAAATCACAGCAGATTTAAACCAAAAATTGATAGAAGAGATAAAAGAGGAAGAAATTAAGGAAGCCATCTGGTGCCTTTAGCCCAACAAGGCACCTGGTCCGTACGGCTTCTCAATATGTTTTTACAGAGAATATTGGGAATTGATAAAAAAGGATCTCACAAAATACTTCAAATGGATTCAAATAAAAGGCAAAATAGGAGGCTATACAAATTCAACATATCTGGCCCTCATCCCGAAGGAGAACCGCCCTTCTAATTTCTCCCGCTTCAGGCCAATATCATTATGCAATTCTTCCTATAAAATTTTCACTAAAATCCTTGCTACCCGCCTCAAGCCCCTCCTCCCGATGCTAATTTCTGAAAACCAAGGAGGCTTTATGGCCAACAGGCAAATATCAGATTCCATACTCTTAGTTCAGGAAGCCATTCACTCTAGCTATTCCAAGAATGAAAAGGGCTTTATTCTGAAATGGGATTTGGCCAACGCCTTTGACAGGGTAAGGCATTCTTTTCTCTTTGCGGTTCTTCAGCAAATGGGCTTCTCTCCCCACTTTCTTGACATCATAAGAGCCTGTATTTCTGGTCCTTGGATTGCTCCCCTTATTAATGGTATACCTGGACCCTCCTTCCGATCCTCAAGAGGATTAAGACAAGGTTGCCCCTTATCTCCTTACCTTTTTCTTCTAATGGCAGAGCCATTCAGCTGTGCGCTTGATCACAAGAGGCAGGCTGGCCTCATCACAGGTATCAAATTTGAAAACGGAGTAAAAAACATTAACCACTCTCAATTTGCTGACGACACTCTGTTTTTGGGTGGGGCGACCACAATCATTGCTCGAAGATTCAAATCCTTGCTAGATCAATTCATGAGATGCTCAGGGGGTCAGATAAACGATATCAAAAGTTGTATTTATGGATGGAATGTTTAAGCTCAAACGATCCAAAGCATTGCCAACATTTTTGATGTTCCATGCAAGTTAAATTGGGATTATTTCAGCTACCTAGGAATGCCGGTGAGTATAGGGAAATCAAGGGCAGACGTTTTGGATTTAACCTTAGACAAAATGAAAAAGAAAATCCAGAGGTGGGGAACTTCTTGGCTCAATCCAGCAGGGCGACTTGTGCTTCTCAAATCAGGCCTTTCCTCTCTTCCCCTTTATCAGTTCTCCCTAGTTCAAGCTCCAGCCTCCTTTCTTTGCAAAATGGACAGTGTTCTCAGATTCTTTCTTTGGCAGGGAGGGAAAAATGAGAAAAAAAAATTTAACTTGGTTGGATGGAAACAAGTCATCCAAAACCAAGAGAAAGGAGGCCTGGGCATTAGATCACCAACTCTCATGAATCTTGCCTTTGGAGGAAGCTGATATGGAGATTCATGGAAAATCAATCAGCCTGGTGGAAAAATGTCCCGGAGGCAAAATACCACAGTCAGCCAAGACAACTTCTTCTAGCGACTAAGATTCCAAATAGGAACTGCATGAAGATCTCGAAATTATGTAAAAAAGTCATCCCTTTAATGGCGCAAAACATATCCAAGGTGCCCAAAGGAGGTAAGAAAGTCAACATTGGCGCTAATAAAATCATGGGAAATCCACCAATCAATAGTTTCCCAGGTATGGATTCTTTAATCTCCTTTCTGAAAAGTAAAGGTATAAGTAATTTAGACCAGATTTCTCAATGGGATGCTATAACCCATGTTTGGTTGCGATGGGAATTTCCTCCCATCCCTCATCGCCTTAAAGATAGCTTTGACAACTTTTGTAAACATCTACACAACATCGCTCCCACCTTTAAAAACGACAAGGATGAACTCAGATGGGATCCTACAGGAACCAACTACACAATTCAAGCAGGTTATGATTTCTTAAACATCAAGGAACACCCAGCGCCAACTTGGATACATTGGAAGATTCTAAGGAGAGCAGAAGCAATTCCTAAGGTAAAATTCTTCATGTGGATTCTCTTGAAAGAAAAAACTCTCACCGCTGAGAACCTTAAAAGAAGAGGTATTGCTGGTCCCTCCAGATGCCCTAACTGCCAACAAGCAGAGGAATCTATGCAGCACCTCTTTATCTCTTGTCCTTTCGCAGTCTCTTGTTGGAACAACATCAATCCTGCTGCGTTTCCCATCTGGAATACTCAGCAATCCATTGGCGAAGCTTTAACCAATTGGAAAAGGAATTACCCCTGGCAAACCATGAAACATAATCCTGCTAAGAGAGTGTGGGATGCCCTTCCATTTACTCTTTTATGGAGGATCTGGATCGCCCGGAACAACATGATTTTTAGAGACAAGGAGACTTCGGTCAGTCATCTCTGCATCAAGGCAAAAAGTCTGGCGATCGAAACTATTGCTTCTAAGATCTCAAAAAAAATTGACATAACTAGCCTATGGGTTGAGGAAAAAGACTTCATAAGAAATTTAATTGATAAGATTAGTATCATCCCAGCAATGAAAGCATGCAGCAATCTGGGCAAAACTAGCAGCCATAAATGGAAAATTCGCCTACAGCAGGACGAATTCAGCAGATGGCTTCATTCAAGTAACCTTCATTCCTTGTTCTTTGACGGTTCTTCCAAATCAAATTCGGGAGTGGCGAGAGCAGGGGGTATTATTTTCTCTCCTTCTGGGGATCCCTTAGTATCCTTTGAATGGGGATTAGGAACCCTCTCAAACAACAGAGCCGAGGCTCTGGCCCTCTACCAAGGCATACTCCAGTTACAGGCTCAGGGAATCCAAAAAGCCCTCATCTTCGGTGACTCTGCCATCATCATTAATCTAATGAACAACAGGCGGAAAGCATCCAATATTTTCTTGCATCAAACTATCAGTATATGCAAAGACTTGATATCCCATGGTCAGGAATTTCACTTCTATCACATTCTTCAATCATTTAATTGGGAAGCAGATAAAAGGGCCAGTCAAGCCTCCTCGCGGTCCAAAGGTAGCTTTCTTTACAACAATGAGGATCTTCATCAATTCGTCCCTTGACAATCATGACTGATATAATGTGTCTAAATAAGATGATCCACACCTATGCCAAGATGTTTCGTGACCGAATCCTCAGGAATCCCAATGCCCTCTGTCGTAAGCCACCGAATATTCATTCGTATTTCACTGCAGATTGTGTTATCCTTTCGCATCTAAGCTACTCCTGTGAAACATGTGATTGCTCAAGTAACCTCCACGTGATCTGGTACCTCATGAGCCTCTACCCACCGGTTATTTATTTCGGGAAGTCTCCCCTCCATTCGCATGTTCCCATCTTCTTGTTAGTTAATCCCTCAGCTCCCATCTTCGTGGTTATCAATCGGCTTTCGATCCCTGTCAATATCCTCGCTTCATCACACAGGCTTATCGCTCAACCCTTCTCCTCTGTTGCGATCAGGAGCGCCATTTGGCCTCATAATATTTCTGTCCTGCACTTTCATACTTCCTCTTGCCCTGTTTCCACCCCTTCTTCAAAGTCTGAAACCTCATTTAACTCTGTTCCCAAGTTTCTGAGTCTGCGCCCAACTCTCTATCTTGATACTTTGATCTACCTTTTGGTATCCACTGTTGCCGATTCTGCTTGGGAGAGCCATCCATCAGGTTTGCTCCAGGACAGTTTCGAAGCTCTCGTGATGGACCGAAGTGAAGATTGCCTCCATTTTTGCGACTTACAAGCTGAACTTGAACAAGTCAGAACACACCAGCGCCTCCTGGAAGATAAAATCGATGCTGCTACAAGGATTATCACAGCCAAATATGAGGTCGACCTCAACCTATTCCTTCATCGTATCACCTCTTTGCAGGAACAGTTCAATGCTCTTTCAAATAAATGTGCGCACATTCAGGAGTCTGTCGAAATTCTTAAGTATATGATGGATAAGATTAGCGCCCCGAGTACCAGTTCCTCCAGCATAAAGGTTGTAGAAGCTGACAGTCACCCGGAGGACTCCACTGCTCGGCAGATTAGTCACATAAGTATATATTAGATGTATTACAAAGTCAGTTTGTTCTTGTCTCAGTTTATTAGAATTTATACTTGTGTTAGATTTTCTCTAAGTGATTATAAAAGTATTTTAGTGGAATGCTTCAACTGTAACTCAGAAACAAGCTCTCTCTATGAGCTCTTCTTCTGTAACTTCGGAGCCTAGTCTCCCCTTTCTTTTTTGAATATATATCGCAGCTGACTTTGTGAAAAAAATAAGTTATATCGTATTTTCTTATCTGCCCAGAAAGTATAATGTGATCTAGGTTTTGAGGACCCACTCGTTTCCATTGTGAGATTTACACCAAGTAAACAATAGCTATGCATGTATTTATTAGGATCATGAAGTTTGAGGTGGGATATAATGGAGAACCAAGCCTCTTTTTCATGGGTAGTTAGCCTTATTGGGAAAAGCCTTTCCTTATTTTCATGAATATTGACCGTGTTAAAATTTCTATGTGCCAATGAGCTTCTTGGAGCTCGTGGACTATTCATTGCTGAAAAATTTATTGCTTACGTACTCCATTGCAAGCATAGATTATGGTTAGATTAAGCATATGGCTGTCCAAGTTGAGTAAAACCCAGACAAAACGTTGATAGGGGTTAGCATCCCAATCTGAGACTAGCATGGCAAGATAAGGGTGAACTAGAGTTGCAACACCCTCTCTGCCATCATCATGGTTGGAGACAAAAGAGGTTTCATTTGGTCAAATACAATTCAAAGAATTCTTAAGAATGAGCCCAAAAATATTAACATTTTGCAGACAACATATCCAAAGCTTGAAAACCACATTTAATCCTTCTAAAGATTATCTTGCAGTAGGGGTCTGAAAGTCCATTATATGCATGACACTACTGTCATTGACCTTTGTGTAGGATGGATACATCATCATACTTGTCTGAACTTTCTGGTAGCCCTGCAATGGTATTGAACACATTGGATGTTTTTGGGCCCTCAAGGATGTGAGAAAAAGTATTCATGCATGTTGTGCACCTTTGGTTCCCTTTGGGCATCCTCAAGATCTCAGTACTCATAGTTTTGATGGGACAAAGGGGTATGGGCCCTCTTGCTAGAGCCATAAGGTGTGATTCCTTGAGAGGAATAGCTAGTATCATATGGTTGAGAATCACAATTGTGAGTCTTGAGGCTTGCCATGGTTTGGATGAGTTGAAATTGAGGGCAGGTGGCATGTGACTCTTGGGCTGCATCAATCTTATTTCCCCGAGAGTTTTTCCTAACAACTTGAACCAAACCTTCCTCAACACCAATATTGGGATGAGGGGCCAGATTAAATGGAGGAGCTTGAGGGTGTTGAGGTTGCGGGGCATGAGGCTTTATATTCTGAATTCTCTGGTTAGGACTTTGGCATCTGACATAGGCATTAGGCAAGCTAATGTAACACAGAACCTGCTCAAACATCTTTGTGTGCAGAGGTATGTATGCTTACCATAGTTAGTTCTTGTAGCTATTGTAGTGGTTGTTTAGGTGGTTCATTCAACTTATTTTTCCTATTAATAAAATGTTTACTTCACAAGTACCAGTTGTTTATGTATCCTTTTTGACATTTTTTGTCAATCTTTTAAGGTCAAATCTTGTTGGCACTCATCATATTTTCAATCACAGGTGCAATGGGATGAAACATGTGCAATTCCACGACCAGAGAGAGTTTTTCCTTCGGAAATAGAGCTGTTTGTGGCACCTCCTACTCTAAACCCTCAGCCAGTTCATAGGAACAAAAGACCTCCAACATATGTGTTTCCTTCATCCACAGACCTATCAATGCTTGGTATACATTTGTATTAATTATGTGATATGTAAGTTTTTATTGATGAATGCAATGCACAACTATCTCATGCCTTGTTGCTTCATAGGTTCTTGTAAAACCTCAGTTGACTCCATCAATGTGATCTAGTATCTGCAGACACTGCAATGCCAAGAGATGAAGGCAGGCAGAGAAAGTGAGGTGGAAAGCATTCAAAAGCCTATTTTGTGGGGAGCAGAAGTGAATGATGTTAAACTAGGCTCTAGCCTCTCAAAAGCTACCACTAGGATCCAAAAATTAGGTGGTGCTCCATAGGTTTGAACCCGCATTTGGTTAGCTCATAAATGGAAGGTTCTGGTTCCTAATATGGTAAATATATCCTTATTGCAATATTTAACTAAAATTGAGCTACCCACATTAACAAAATTGCAACATAATACACAATAACACTCCACAATTCCAAATTAGAAAGCACCCATCCATCGTTTCTAACAATGTATGTACTTGAAAGTTAGATTGTTAAAATATACATATTTACTTATATGCCACCTTGCTTGACAAGTCAGCTCAATTAAATTGGCTCAGATTACACTGACTAGTTGTTAGATGGTTCCTCTTCTGACAATGTCAAGACAACTCTTCATGTTGGTATAAACTGCTTCATATATAGATGTGTACCCCTTTTAATTCTCCATTCAATTTCCAATTTACATAGCTAGTTGTGCTCTTCCCAATAGCCCTAATAGTCTCTCTTTGAAAACTATTCTCACAATCCATCCTACAATTCGTGCTACTTCTTATAGCATCAGTTTCTGACAATTTCCTTATCCCTAAAATCCCATGGCTCAAATGCGATGACTCATAGTATCAAAGGTATACACAACAGTTTGCAACCTTGTTGTATTGCTATGGACCTATAAATCTGACCTTGCAATCTTTAAAGTCTCTACAACCTCATCACTTCATGCCTCAAAACTTGCATTTGTTTTGCCACTCAGTTCGGAACCAAAGCATCCATGAACAATTATTCTTTCACTGGGGCAACCACAATTGAAATTGATTTCATTACAACCATAGGAATTTGCAAGTTCAACCACTTTTGCAAGGTTGACATGTGACTCCCACCAATTTGAAGAACTATAGGATGTTGCATTTTGTGGATTTCCAAAAACTTATCCAAGTTGTGATATTGGTGAACAATAGTCTCTACCACAACCATTTCAGTATAAAGCCAGGCATGGCGAGAGATGAGAGGTGTAAGGGTCCTATAATGATTATCAGTCCAATCCATCATTGGTGCTACACTGGACCATCAACAATGTATTCTGTGATACAATATTTGTAACATTCATTTTCACACTGGTTTTCTCCTCATCTACAGTTATATGGTCTAAGCTTCTAAGATGCAAGGTATTTTTCCTTGTTATATTGTTATGTTTTTCTTGAAATTATGAATCAAATTCTACATTCAAGGGTCTGGAGGCACAATTTAATCATGAGTTTCTTTTTTGAATGTTGTACAGTAACAGTGTCAAGGAATAGTTTTTATGTCCAATTAGAAGGTTGAGTTCCTTCTCTCAATGAGGAAGGTGGCTTCAATGTTTGCACCGATTATGGAATGCTACAACATTGTCAATTCGATTCTCCCTATTTCTTTTATTCTCAAGTTCTATCATTCATTCCAAGAATGTGATATAAGGCTAGATTCATTTCTAAGGGCTCTTCATGGGTTTCTAGGGAAAAAGCATGGATGCCAATGCCTCCTTGTTTGAGAATTTTTTGCTCTCTATTGTTATGATCCAGATTAGCAAGGAGACTTGTTGGGGTTCTCCTTTATGTCTCTACATGGACCTATAACATTTCCCTCACTAGAGGATCAAATTGAACATTGTGTGAGTTCTTTTATTATGCTCTAAAACTCTCAAAGGAAAATTACCAAAGGGGTATCAGCTAACCACAAGTGTTATCAAGTGAAAAAAAAATGTTCCGTCAAATATGTCACCTTGGTTGAAGTCAAGATTTATTGATTTCCTTTCCCTTGAATGTTTTTATGCATAATAAGGTTTTTTATGCTTCAACCTAGAAGAGAATTGTCACTTGTATGCTTCAGCCAATGTGACTCTTCTATAAACTGAGAATAAACGCTGAAATAACATTGATCAAATTCTTCCAAAATTTTTACAATGCATTACAACGCCTGATGTCAAACCATGGAAATGTATGTAATCATGTTAGCTATCAAGAAGCTTCTCCCCGGTTGACCATAAAGGCTACAAAAAACCACAAATGGTATAGTTCCAACGTCCCCATACTAATAATTGAGTTGTTGTCAAAATTTTCTTTAAGTCCAAGAATATCTATGAAGTGAATAGTCCTCGATTTTTTGCTAAGCAATCTTCAGGTTTGACTCTTCTATAGAAAATAACATAAGCATTAAATGTCTTTATCCTATCTTCACTAACAGGAGAAATGTGGTTGTCGTCAGAGTTATACCACTAGTTCTCCTCTATTAAATTTACATATGCTATGTAATGGTCACCTACTGTACATCCATAATGGTTACTCACTGCATACAGCTCATAGATATTGGACTGGCAAGGCTCATTCTTCCCATCAACAATTTTTTAGGTCGAGATCAACTCTATTTTTTTTTCATAAACTGACAATATAAAAACATTTTAATGTGAACAAGTAGTAGGTGCTTAGCATAAAACATAAATATGAGAGCAGTTTATAAAATAAAGAGATACCTAGGGTTAAAAACACAACTTTCCATCCACCAGTTTTCGATCTGAGAACAGGCCTTCCTTTGATATCGAGGGATCCATCCTGGACCCAGTCTTCTTTATCATCTTTTCTTCTCTCTGGTTGCCCTGATGCTTTCCAAAACCCCATCCATTCCTCACAAAATTGGAATTTCATGATTATACTCAATCCACAGGCCAACTTCTATAGGTTGATGATGTTTCAATGAGAGTTGGAAATTCCACTTCCAAGAGTGTTGATACTGCAAGTCTATTTATGGGTGTGATGTAAGTGTTGATACTGCAAGTCTATTTATGGGTGCGATGCAAGTGTTGATACTGCAAGTCTATTTATGGGTGCAATGCAAGTGGATTTGTATTATCCATTAAATTTGAATATATGATTTTGCAGAAGGAAACACATGTTTTTTCCATTTCTTATTCCGTTAAACCTATTATTTTTTTATATTATATTATTACTTTAGTTTAAGTAATCAATTACTTTGAATTTAGTTTAGTTTAACCAATAGTGTTTTTCATTATTATATAGAGTGGTTTTTAGTGAGATTTTTTGGAAGTTTTTTTGGTGGGTTTTTCTGGTCTAATTTCTCGCAGGAATTTATTAAAATCACAAGGTTGATGGGTAACCCCTGCAATCTTCACCTCAAAATTTTCCGTCAGATTCCAACACCAAAAAGTCCAAAAAATCGCACTAAAAACAACTCCTTAATATATATATGAATCAAAGAGATGAGCTTCTTCATTGTGGTGCAACAGTGATGACAAGATCACCTGGTATTCTTTACACATTCGTGGGATTTTGAGGCACGGTAATGTGGGAGGTACAACAACAGTGGATATGTAGGCAATATTAGAGGGTGCATATTTGCAATAGCCTTAGGTTATTCCAATTTTAACTATTGTCATAAATTTAAAACAATGCTTTTATTTCTTTAAAATAACTTTTATTTTTATCGTTAAGTATATTGTTGTTCTGTTTTATTTATAGTTCTTTGCATGTGAAAGATTCCAAGAATAGATGGGGCATAGATCATTGGAAGAGAGATATGCATGCATACTTGAACTCCCTTCTAATGGGCACACCTTCCTAGGAATGGTTCTCTGATGCAGATTAGGGTGTACTCCTCTAGGATAGATTTCGACCACAACATCTCATCTATAAAGAAGATCATTTGGATGGATTATTGCTAATTCGTTGACAGTATTCTAGGATTTGTGCCATCGCTGTGTATTATTTTTCTTCGGCTATTGAATGTAGGTGCAATATTGAGTGTTCAGATCTGTGTGTACTTGCTGTTCATATGGCCCCCTTTTGAGGGGGTTGCCTAGACACTCCTTTGGGGAAACGTGTCTTGACACTGGGGAAACATTTTTTAAAGTGCAATGTTTCCCAAGGTACAATGCACCTCTGGAGTCTGGGAAACGTGGGGGCATTCACCCTGAGGGATGTGTCCCTGTGCAACATTGAACTTAACCTCTCAAATGCAATTGCTTGTTATCCTTCTAATTTGGCCTTTGTGCACATCCCACTCTGCTTTGAGGTAGTGCTTGTGGCTTAATTATTTTATTGTTTTCTGGTTGTTTCAGGGTGTCTTTTTGTTATTTCTTGTCATTTGTTGCTGCTTTGAAAATTGTCATGTGACGTGAATTTGATATATTCTCTTTACAAGAACATAATGGAGTGCCCTTGTTTGCATATTTTTATCCCTATTTCTACTGTAAAACCTTATACATGGAAGGCATCAATGCCCCTCATACTGATATATGTGGATGTGTGCATTGATTTCCTATTTCAGGCTTTTCAACTTTCTTGCTCAGCTATGGATCATATTTGCTAAATATTGTGATTCAAATGCCATGCAGATTCCTATTAGTTTTCAATATAGGCATCTAGGGAGTGAGCGTGAGTCTCAACAAGTTTCCAGAGGACGAGGGCGGAACATGAATAGTCGGCTTTCTTCAGCTAATCCAGCCAGTAGTGAGATGCTTGATATACAGAATGCCATTCACGAATCCATGTTGACTGCAACTGTTGAGAATTTTAATTCTGGACAGAGCTCTGACATGGTAGCAAGTTCTTCCACAAGTACTGTATCAACTGATCCTCCCAGGTATCTCACTATAGTGAGTAGGAGAGCACTTAACTCCCCTCTTGAAGAATCTGCCTTTCCTCCCCTTCCTGGGGCATCAGAAAATGCTTCGCATAAATCTAGGAACAAAGGAAAGGAATAGTTTTTCTGTCCAATTAGAAGGTTGAGTTCCTTCTCTCAATGAGGAAGGTGGCTTCAATGTTGTGCACCGATTCTGGAATGCTACAACATTGTCAATTTGATTCTCCCTATTTCTTTTATTCTCAAGTTCTATCCTTCATTCCAAAAATGTGATATAAGGCTAGCTTCATTTCTAAGGGCTCTTCATGGGCTTCTAGGGCAAAAGCATGGATGCCAATGCCTCCTTGTCTGAGAATTTTTTTGCTCTCTATTGTTATGATCCAGATTAGCAAGGAGACTTGTTGGGGTTCTCCTTTATGTCTCTACATGGACCTATAACATTTTCCTTTCTAGAGGATCAAATTGAACATTGTGTGAGTTCTTTGATTATGCTCTGAAACTCTCAAAGGAAAATTACCAAAGGGGTATCAGCTGACCACAAGTGTTAGCAAGTGAAAAAAAAATGGTCCATCAAATATGTCACCTTGGTTGAAGACAAGATTGATTGATTTCCTTTCCCTTGAATGTTTTTATGCATAATAAGGTTTTTTATGCTTCAATCCAGAAGAGAATTGTCACTTGTATGCTTCAGCCAATGTGACTCTTCTATAAACTGAGAATAAACGCTGAAATAACATTGATCAAATTCTTCCAAAACTTTTACAATGCATTACAATGCTTGATGTCAAACCATGGAAATGTATGTAATCATGTTAGCTATCAAGAAGCTTCTCCCTGGTTGACCATAAAGGCTGCAAAAAACCATAGATGGTATAGTTCCAACGTCCCCATACTAATAATTGAGTTGTTGTCAAATTTTTCTTTAAGTCCAAGAATATCTATGAAGTGAATAGTCCTCGATTTTTTGCTAAGTGATCTTCAGGTTTGACTCTTCTATAGAAAATAACATAAGCATTAAATGTCTTTATCCTATCTTCACTAATAGGAGAAATTTGGTTGTCATCAGAGTTATACCACTAGTTCTCCTCTATTAAATTTACATATGCTATGTAATGGTCACCTACTGTACTTCCATAATGGTTACTCACTGCATACAACTCATAGATATTGGACTGGAAAGGCCCGTTCTTCCCATCAACAATTGTTTTAGGTCGAGATCAACTCTAATTTTTTTTCTTTCATAAACTGACAATATAAAAACATTTTAATGTGAACAAGTAGTAGGTGCTTAGCATAAACCTAATTTGCTAATTAATCCAGAAATTGAAGAAATTCACTTACAAAACTCCATTTTAACCCATAAAAGTCTCATTAAATCTTAGTTCCATAGATATAATTTAGAAGAGAGAATTAAGCCGAAGAATATATAGCATAGCCAAGCTGACTTTTAATACAACCCAATATCCCATAAAATAGCTTCCCTCCAATGGAAAGGTCTAGAGAAGATATTGCCAAACTGTTGGGCATTAGTGGAGATTGTAAGTGTCTGCCAAACTTACAATCCTAGAATGTGTGGTTAAGTCCTCTTTCTCATCACACCATACATTAAGCATTAATGGGTTTGATTC
Source organism: Pinus tabuliformis (assembly GCA_031772625.1). Classification (NCBI taxonomy): domain Eukaryota; kingdom Viridiplantae; phylum Streptophyta; class Pinopsida; order Pinales; family Pinaceae; genus Pinus; species Pinus tabuliformis. The sequence goes on from CM062820.1 coordinate 577,336,377, forward strand.
TAGCAAGTCTATGCTTGCTAGCTACTCCTTGAATTGGGAAATGCCATTCAAATTCTCTAAAGCATGGATGCTCAAGGTGATAGCATTATTTTTCCTTGACAGTTTGATTCTCAATGTCCATAACCATCTGGAAATCTTCTTCTCAGTGGTACCGCTCTTGAGGCTCAACTATTGCAAGGGTTCTCTTAAGTGTCTATTATGTTTATTATTTCAAGGAAGACATGGATATACATTTGTACTTAGATAATTTTTCAGGAATGTTCTTGAAATGTAAATCAATCGACTAGATTCAGATTCAAACAGGTCATTCCATTTTTCAAAACCCTTGTCTTAAGAGGAACTTGACACCTAACCTTGGAACTGAGACGAGAAACACAGTAGCAATTCAAAGACACCAAAATATTAATTACTACTGATGCCAAGATCTCAACTAATGTCTAGATCACATTAGATTCCATCATTCCATATTATAAGAAAATAAACATTTTTCCATCCTTTCTAAATTCTCTTGAGGACAAAGAAATCCTGAAGAGTGAAATCAAATGCTTTGCAAATGATATCCTTCAGAGAAAAGAGGCCATTGATACCAAAGATATTCTCAACAAAGAGAATCCAATGTCTAATCATAATTTTCCACAACACATTCCCATTGATTGCTCTAGCCCTCTACTTTGCAGCCAACACCAATCCTCTGGTCTTCACTGTAAATAATGATTTTACTTGTTTTTCCATAGAGAGAGAACAAGCTCTGTCACTTTTGGAACTTCACATTTGAATCAATCTCCTCAATTTTTTTCATGGAATTGGTGATAGATGGTTGTTTTATATCTTATCTGCAATTTATCCTTAACTCTTGCATTAAGCATTTGTCGGATTAGCTCTAAACCGAATTAAGTTGTGGGACTACAGATTCTATACAAATATTGGTTGTAATAATTTTTGCTTCTTACATTTTTCTCAGTGTTATTTCCATTGTGTGTGTGTGTGTTGTAGACATGCAGATATAAGAAATAACACTTTTTCTTCTATCCAAAAGTACTTTCATCTTTTTAAATGTTGGTTTAGAATCTAGTATCATTGCTATTAGTCTACCTTTAGTAATTGACAGGTAAAATTTTGGTATCAAGCCTCTGCTGCTACAAGTTGAAAGGCAAATTGGTCCTGAATATAATTTGGGATAATATATCTCTTAGAGATCATTTTTTCCATAGTTTGTTTCATTATTGCTAGACACTTGAAATGTCCAGGCAACAGTTGAAGTTTGAAATTCATAACAATAATGTGGTTTTGATTATTTAAGAAATATGGCAGTTTCACAAGTCTCACTTCATTTTTGTGACTTAGCTAACTTAAACTCATTTGGAAACATTGTATCTCCTTGCAGGAAGACCTAGGAAGGTCTACAACAAATTCTGGACATTTTTCCAGACCGCCAAATAGAGCTGCTCATGATAGTGAAATTGATCAAATAGCTCCTTATGCTAAGGCATGTTTTGGACATTTGCAAGATGCTTTTCTATCTCCTTTCTCTGCATTTGAAGCAACAATATTTGAAGGCATGTACTCTTGTTCTTCAACTCCAGGTCTTACGAGAATCCAGGGCCTTGGCATATAATCTTCACAAACATTTGCATCAATAGTAGGTGCATCTCTTTCAAGAAATCCAACACCATATCCTCAGCTAGTCAAGACAGGGTTAGCTAGTCCTTGCTCAACTAAAAAGGTGGGAAAGTTTGGGTTATCTGACAATGAAAGAATTGTTAACCATGACTCATTTAATGCATTTTATTCTTATTCCACAAGGTTCGCTAGTACTTTGTCAGGCGTTACTTTATCCTCTGATGAAACAACTTCCATTAAGGAGCAAAACCATGCTAAGTCACAAATACCACAGGAAATTACAGAAACTTAAAAAAACCATTTTCATAACTAAGTTTCTTTAAACCAAAATCCACAGCTTTCACATCCCACAAAATCACAAGCTGAATTAGGCAAGTCATGTATTTTGACAAAGGCACAACGACAATCCTTCTCTGGCTTCAATTAAAATAGTAGAGTACTGGCAAACATGAACATGACCTCAATGACTTCCAAAGATCAAGTTACAGGTACCCACTTACAACAATAGTATGCATCTATTACACCTAAGTTGTATGCTGTCCCATTATTTGTTGGGATTCCCAATGGGAATTCCTCAAATGGGGAATATCAGAGTCCACATATTTCAAATATATGTACTCCTAATTTTGGTTTGAGCGGGTATCCAATTAATCCAATTATTTTGCAACCCATGATGGCCAACTTTGCTGCACTTGGTACTTTGGCTCCCACATTTGACAATATTGTTGCAGCTGCTGGCATGGATTCAAGATTTGCTCTTGGTAGCCTACCTAGAAGAACATCAGGATTCAACATAGATCTACAGAACTTATATAGATCAAGTGAGACAATGGAATTTCAAACTTAGATGCCAATCATGGATCCAATAAGCATGCAACAATTGTAGAGAACTGTAGAATATGCTGCATGAATGGCCACATGATTGAATGATCATTCTATATCAAGGAATTACATGGATGCCTCTTATCTTGATTTTCTTGAGTTATAGAAATCCTGCTTGACTTCTTTGCTTGCTCAACAGCAGTTGCAATATGGTGTGCCATATTTGGGAAAAGGTTGTCTAGGATGCTATGCTAGTCCTTCCTTTGGCTTTGCCGTGCTATATCCAGCTACCCAATTGGAAGTCTTGTGCTTCCTAGTTCTCCTATGGCATCTACAACTTCACCTATTCGGCATAATGAATGAAACCCTTATTATTCCTTTGGTTGAAAGAGTTCATCCATGGGAGCTTGACATTCCCTAAAGCCATTTATATGTAGAAATGCCATTGACATTAACTATCATACCGAAATTTTACTGCTTCTTGATATTTAGCTTGAAATGGTTTATAAAACCTTTAGAACTTGTAACAAAAGAACTTTTCATGCATTCCCTAAAGCCATTTATATGCAGAAATGCCATTGACATTAACCATCATACTTTGTGATTTTGGCAGATTGGAGCTCTTGGCACAGGGAAAAATGCGCTTAGCCAAGTTAGATGAGCTACGAAAAGCTGCTAAAACAAAAGCGCAACTGCATGCTGAAAGGGAGCATGAGGAGATGGATTCAAAAGTTGAATCCCATGTGCAACAGGCAGAGATAAACAAGATGGCTCTTCTAGAGTCAGAGAAACAACAGAGGGTTGTTTCCCAGGGGAGGATGGCACATTCCCTTCTATAATGGATGTTGCAGGAAGATAAAGATAAAAAGCACATGGAAACACTTTATGCAACAATATGTCAAAGAGTTGCAACTGCAGAGGAGAAGAGTTTGGGTCTTTTAGAGGTTGAAAAAAATCGTGCACATGCAATAGTTATGCAAGCAAGAAAGGTTACCAATTTTGTCTGTATTCAGAGGGAAATGGAGATTAAAAATTTGAAGGAGAAGTTGGAAAATCGATTGCAAAGGGTATGTGCATGGTGTAGTTGATTTCAACATTTTTTTTCTTTTTAGTTGCCTGCAGCTCATTTGTCCCAATTTAACACTTACACAGGCAAAACACAAAAGAGTAGAACTTCTAAGGAAAATAGGAAGATGTGGAGGCATCAGTCATATTAATCACCACAAAATGTACAAGCATGGGGACTGTCTCTCAAGAAAGTTGACCAGGTCATAGTCTAACTTATAAGGGAATTCAAATTTTGATTTTAGAAATGTTGATAGACTGATGCAACACTATTTGTTGTTTTATGAACCTTACTGAGTTCTTGTTTTATAGGGTTTGGAGGCAGTTCCAAAATTCAAGACGTACAACATATGCTTTAGCACGAGAGTTTGTTGCATGTGAAATCAATCATTCCTGTGTTAATTTAGTTCCATTTGAGCAACTTGCAGCTCACATATAGTCAACTTCCACATTACAGGTTGTGAAAGCACTTCTAGTTCACATTGAGTCGGTTTTTGGTGTCACAAGCAAGTCAGTCTAATGTTGTGTAGATAGATCATTTTCTTAAACAGTTATCTCCAGGACACGAAAAAATGTCGTCAACTGAAAATAAAGCTACAAAGATGGTTGTTTCTCAAGTGTCTGTTAAAGGGACAACTAGAGGTCAAAATGTCGAAGGAAAGGAATTGTTAAGGTATCCAGTACATGTATTTTTGTGTGCCTATATGATTTTGGGTCATCCTGAGGTTGTCTTCAATGGTAGAGGAGACCGCGAAATTGCACTTGCAGAAACAACTAGGCTTATTCTAGAGTTTGAATCCTTAACCACTATTATATTAGATGGGCTTTCTTCTAGCTCTTTGTCAAGACTTTCTTCTCCAGATGCAACAACCGATGATTGGGTTTTGAAGAACCTCAGACTTTAAGTCAACAACTGCCATTTGCAGCTCAACTGGCTGCATTTCATGTTGCCTGGTGCTCTTACTTATATCAGTTTGTGTTGTGGAAAGTAAAGGATGAAAAATCCCTTGAAGAGGATTTAATTAGAGTGGCTTGCTAGCTTGAAGTTTCAATGTTGCAGAAGTGCAAGATAACATCAAGAGATGAGGATGATGCTAGTCATGGCTCAAAGGCCATTCACAAGAAGGTCTAAATTACTATATATTCACATGCACTTGATATTCCCATGTTCATATTAATTGAGTGTATAATTATGATTATTCATCTATGAGGATGCACATGAGTGACTAAAATGTGCATAAATTTTCGATCTTAATTTTTGTTTTGTTGAGCTCTATTTTTTATGATGATTTTTGTCACCTCTAATGAGATGATCTTGTTGGTGGATACATAAGGAAGATATCTACAAGTTTACTAGAAGGATTTGCAGGATGTATTTATATATATCAATTGGTTTCCATGGAGTTGGGATTGTAAAAGCCACTATCTACTATTAGTACACCTTAGTAACTCAAGGTTGTTGGGTTGCTATTGAAGTTGGTTTTGGATTTTATTTTTTCGTATTCTGAGTTTAAAATTTTGAGAAAATATTGGACTTCTGAAACACACCTTTTCAGATGGTCTTTTTTTCTTTTATCTACCATCAATTAATCCTATTAAGACAAGTTAATACCTTTGATTAGCATGGAATACCTACTTCAATATCAATAGTTTTCTTTTTGTTATCAAAACCCAATTTGAGTCTAAAGTCTCATCATTACATGCATTTTATAGGTTCTAGAAGATCAACAACTTCTGCAAGAAAGGGTTCTTCGTTTGAGTGGAAGTGATGGAGCAACAAGGATGAAAATGACACTATCAAATGCATGAGCTAAATTTATGGAATCAAAGGAGAATGGAGCTCTACCAATGCCATCTCATAGTCCCTCTGATGTCCAAAATAGTGATAATGGAAAACCAAAGAAGGTTGGTCGGTCATTATTTAAAAACACTTCAGAACCAGAAACTTCCTCAAGCACTAAGTCTAACTCCAACAATATATTGGGAGATGCACTTGAGGAAAAAATGTTAAATGACAATGAAATTATGGTTAATGATATTCTTCATGATAGAGATAGATAATTGGTTGATATTATCTATGGAATAAATAAAGGTTCTGATAAAATTAAGGTGAGGATAATTAGAATCTGACTTGGTCCTCTTTTGGATGAAGTAAGTAGATAATTTAGTTCCTTCACATACGTTTTGCAGGCATAGGTTAAATCAACAATGGATAAAGCGTTTTGGAATGGTGTTGAAGAGTCCCTTGCGTAGGATAATCCTGATTACAATTGGGTTGTCGGACTTGTGAAAGAAGTCAGGGATGAGATTCTTTCATTGATTCTCGAAAAATGGAAACAATAACTTCTTGAAAGCATCGATGTGGAGCTCTTGTCTGCTATTTCTTTGGAAATGATAATGCTTATGTGGCATTGTATTGATATGGGTTCTGATTGACTTCCATATTTTCTTTGTTCATCCATATACTGGAGTCAGGAAGCCAAGACATTGAGTATCTTAGCAAGCTTTTGGATTATTCATTAGGTGTTGTATTGAAGCTTTATATTCCAACACATGATAAGGAGTCAAAAGCATCCAATGATTTTTTTTTTCATGAATTATCTGACATAGTGGTTGGAATGGACAAAAATTCAAACCATTCCTTTGCACGTGCATTGGTGAAGGGACTTCATTTTAATTTTTTTCTACCCAAGATATCACAACAAGAAAAATATTGATATTGTAGAAATTGTTTGAGGACCTCATTGAGGTTAATTTTTCTAATGTCCTACTTGATTGATACCTTCTCATATGTCAAAAAGGCTTTAAATATGAATTAATATGTTCTTAAAACAAATCAGATTCAAATTTAATAAAATTAAAAGATAAAAACAAATGTCAATTCCTTCGTTTGATTGTTACTTGACTCTGTTGTGGGCAGGTTACAATAAATGTGATTGGAAAAAGGATGGGGAGACAATGTAGAGCATGTCTTGGATATGATTCATTTGTTTTTAGAGATCCTTCAAGCACCTGAGCCATCGAATTTGGAAATGTTTGTAGTAGGGATTCCTATGGTTTTTAATGTTGTGATTCTTTCACCTCATGGTTATTTTGGGAAACAAATGTTTTAGGAATGCTAGACACGACATCAGTGGACAAGTAAACATATTTTTTATAATTGCAATGTCCATTCCATGATATCCTCTCTTTATTGTTTGATTGTATTTTGGACGTTTCTTTTGATTTTGTTTTGTCTTTTAACTATGAAATTGAAAATACTTGGTATCATGTCCATTTAAACAACAACCAAAGCTTGAAGATGAAATTAGTATTACACGATATTGATTGGAATCCTTGTAGCTATTTTTTGTTAAAAGATTTTCATGGCTATCATAAAAGTTTACTTTCATGTTGTTATTTGAGCACATGTTGTTTATATACTTGACCAAGTTCATATGTTAGAAAATGAAATGTTGTTACGAATAAAACGATAAGGATTAAACATCACACCTCAGATTATTTGTTTTCACAAGTTATCTACAACTTGAGCTTTTTAGCATGTAACTTAGTTGACATGATTGTGCTTAAGCTTTCCTTGAAAGTTGAATACTGAGTTACTAAGGTGTTCTTTTTTATGGTGACATTTTATTTGCTTTGTTTATACAAGTCATCTGACCACATTATAGTGACCACTATCGCCCAACTGAAGAAAACTTGTTCAAGTTTCTTACTTGTATGGGGAAAAATGGCTTTGACATTATTGATGTTGAGGAATATGTCGTATAAACTCTTTATAGTCTACTTTAGTTTATATTTTCGTGTTCATTGTCTTTCATGTCTTACACTCTACATTGTATTTTCTTTTGTTTTTAGAAAATGAACTCAGTATTGATGGTAAGAAGCAGGAATTGAAGAGAGAGGAGAGCAATAACACTGGAGCGACAAATGCAAAGAGAGAGAGGGAAGAGATATGGTCTGGCGATACCCTTAGAGCCAATATCCTACATAAGACACACACATAGAGACTGATGGTCAAGTCTTTAGAGTTGGTGAATTCACCTGCAATGCCTTGGCAACACAATGATAATGTTTTGAAGTGATGAAACATCATTTCATGTGTAAATTGTATTCCAACCAATATTAAGTTGGAAATTTATATTGTAATACTTAACATTTCATATAATATAATTTATGTGGTTGAAATTATTTATAGTTGCACTTGATATTTTTTAGTATTGTAATTAACATATGCAACTTTGTGTTTTCATATTAGATGAACATGCACATTGCATGACTTTTTTCAAATCATACTAATTAATTAATAATGATTAATAATGAATGCATAAAATCAATCTAAAACTACTAAATTAGTAGTTTATATTAATTAATGATGAACACAAATAAAATGAATATACGACTAAATTAGTCATTTATAATGATTATTAATGAAAGTAAATGAAATGAATATAAACTACTAAATTAGTCATTTATATAATGAATATGAAACTACCAAAAAATATAAATGACTACTGCAAATGATAAATTTATGTTTACCAATGACAACTAAATTTTGCATATATATGACTAATTGTAGCTAATTTACAATATCTTATAACACGACCAAAATGTAGTTATATTTCTTTGGTCATTATTTGGTTTCAAACGATGACTAACATTTGCATATATATAACTATTAGTAGCTAATTTATAGTCTCTTGTAACACAACCAACATTTTGGTCATATTTCTTTGGTCATTAATTGGTTTTCTTGGATGATCATTTAGTAATATATTTTGTTGTATATTTGGTCATTAATTGTGGCAATTAATGACTAAATCAATGACTAAATTAATAACCAAATTTATGATTAAATATACTACTAGATGATAAAATTGAGACAACCAATTAATGACTAAGCTAAAAATGACTAAAAATTGGTCGCGTTATAAGATACTATAAATTAGCTACTACTGGTCACTGACTGAAAAATAGTCGTTTATATGCAAATTTTAGTCATTTTTTTAGTAATTAATTAGCCATTTTGTACTAGTGAAGAGGAAGATGTTGGATCATCTCTTGAATAAAGAGAGCTACAAGAAACTTAGTAAGGACCCCTTGAAGAATATTTCCAAAAGTGTGGCTCTTGCTGTAGTAGCTCGGTCAACTCATTCAGTCATAAGCTCATTGAGGGTAGCCCTCTTACCCCCATAATCTATGGACTTACTAAGATCCATAAGGAAGGGGTTCCTCTAAGACCCATTGTCAACACAATATGAGGGTCGACTTATCTTCTTGCTAAATATTTAGCAATGAAGCTTAAGCCCCTTGTAGGTAATACCAATTCCTTTTTAAGGACTTTTCTTTGTTCGTCAATGAGTTGAAGGATTTCAGGTTTGATCCCGATAACAAGCTTGTGAGTTCCTATGTGGTCTCCCTCTACACTAATATCCTTATCATCGAGGCCATCGAGGTCATCAAGCATATTACGGATCATGATACTGCTAAGTTAGTTGATATATGTCTTACCTCTACTTTCTTTTCCTTCGATAGGGAATTCTATGAGAAAACTTGTGGTGTCACAATGGGTTCCCCCCTCTCCCCTGTGGTAGCTAATCTATTCATGGATGATTTTGAATAAAGGGCCTTGGCCTCTTCTCATCTTCTGCCTAGAATGTGGAAGAGTTTTGTGGATGACACTTATGTCATTTGGTCCCATGGCAAGGAAGAGTTGGACCTTTTTTTCCTTCATCTTAATAAGCAATCTATTTCCATAAAGTTCACCATGGAATTTGAAAGTAATAATAGTCTGCCCTTCCTTGACGTCCTCCTCTAGGAGGAAGATGTTGGATCATCTTTTGAATAGAGAGAGCTACAAGAAACTTAGTAAGGACCCCTTGAAGAATATTTCCAAAAGTGTGGCTCTTGCTATAAAGACTAGTAGCTCAGTCAACTCATTCAGTCATAAGCTCATTGAGAGTAGCCCTCTTACCCCTATAATCTATGGACTTCCTAAGATCCATTAGGAAGGGGTTCCTCTAAGACCCACTGTCAACACGATAGGAGGGTTGACTTATCTTCTTGCTAAATATTTAGCAATGAAGCTTAAGCCCCTTGTAGGTAATACAAATTCCTTTTTAAGGACTTTGCTTTGTTCGGCAATGAGTTGAAGGATTTCAGGCTTGATCCCGATGACAAGCTTGTGAGTTTCAATGTGGTCTCCCTCTACACTAATATCCCTATCATCGAGGCCATAGAGGTCATCAAGTGTATTACAGATCATGATACTTCTAAGTTATTTGATATATGTCTTACCTCTACTTTCTTTTCCTTCGATAGGGAATTCTATGAACAAACTTGTGGTGTTGCCATGGGTTCCCCCCTCTCCCCTATGGTGGCTAATCTATTCATGGAGGATTTTGAATAAAGGGCCTTCGCCTCTTCTCATATTCTGCCTAGAACGTGGAAGAGATTTGTGGATGACACTTATGTCATTTGGTCCCATGGCAAGGAAGAGTTGGACCTTTTTTCCTTCATCTTAATAAGTATTCTATTTCCATAAAGTTCACCATGGAATTTGAAAGTAATAATAGTCTGCCCTTCCTTGACGTCCTCCTCTAGACAAGCATATGTTATCCTCCTCAAGCTTGTAAAAAATAAAGAGGTACTTGCCAGCAATGATGGGGGAAATTGGGAAAAGGTGTTCATTTTACATTTATCTTAAAGGCAGTATGTCGCTCTTGAACACGACACTCCGTCACATTTATGTCTAGGTTGGGAAATTCATTTGTATCATAGTTAATCGAATCCCATTGAAAGTGTTCAACTGGTTTTGAGTATTATTGTTGAGTCAAATGCTGCCAAGTCAATTTTCATGTCATTATGTGTTCAAGAGAAGTTCAACCTTAGTTCATGTTCCTTTGCAAATTTTAGCCTTCAATTGCGTCAGCCATTTCCAAGTCAGTCCTTGCAGACTATTTTCAAAACTTGACACTATGTTTCGTGTCGTAGGCTTTCCTGCGATGGGTTGCTTCCTATTGACATCAACTCATTATCTAGGAAGTTGATCTAGAAATCTTCAGTACCTTGAGGCCTACATGCCTTAATGGTAGGTTTCTCGTCTTCGACAACAGGTTCTTATCATTGGCCTTCAATCAAATGATTATATGAGTGTTCAAATTCAGATCACCTATTTGCACTTTATAGATTGTATTGGAAGTACTTTGAGAGCCATTGTCATTATTCGTGGTTTCTCTCGTGCTTGTTAACAGTTCATATCATTGGCCGTAATCAAGTGGTTTCTACCATGTTTGATTTAGAGACATTCATTCACATGGTTAGATTCGTACTGTGGATCGAGAAGATGAATATCAAGACCCTGGATCTAGTTTCATCAATCTAGGTTGCGAGGAGTTTTATATTCATGATTATGTAGACAAAATCATAAATGGATGGCTGCGTCCATACTGTGTCTACTATCGATATGATTCTAGAGTTTTTCTGTACTTATTCATTGAGTTAGCTTTACTCTGAGTATGGGAATGCCTACCTCAGTGATGATTATATATATACATTTGCATTGTAATCCTTGAATGTTTCTTGCAGGTTTCTGACCATTGTCTTCGATCTGATCTTTAGCATGATAAAGCGCTTCAATATTTTAAAAACTTATTATACAAACTTCGCACTTTAGGGGGAAATCTGTTACACATCATTTTGTCACCATGACACTTGATCAATATAAACAGATTTCTCGCCATCCATGAACATGTTTCATTGAACTCCCTTAGAGGTCAAACAACCAAAAATACCTTGAAGAAGATGAGAACTTTGGGAAAAATGGCTTGTATACTTTGTTAAGTAGGCCCTGCGCTCTTTTACCTAGAAGTTCTTGCACATTCGCTGAACTTATCCTTGAGAACAACACAGAACTGCGCTCTGTCTACCATTATGAACCGCACATGTAAATCAAAGAAAGTAAAAATAAAAGAGTACATTATAGAAACATAGTTGGTCAAATATATCCCAATTGAAAGCTTCCAAGTGATGCCTATTCGAGCCATAACCCTCAAATGATGGATCTTAATCCCTTTCCTCAAGGAACCCTAATCTCTGAATTAGAGGATCTCACCCTCCTCTTTTGGATCTGAAACTTCTTCCTCTTGGAGTATAAAATGACTGGAGGGCAGAGGGATTGAGGAAGTCAAAACTCAGAGAAGATAAACTTATGTTGCTAGTTTGAGATTGGAAAGATTATCATCTAAGGAGGAGATTGGATGCACTTGGGAGGAACCTCACTACATCAAGACAAAGGTTGTAAGGCTCTACTTTATCTTTGATTAATACAAATGAATGCTTTTCCCCATTGAACAATCTTATCAGAATGATGAATGGTCTATAATTTTTTAGATGTTCATTAAAGCAATTTAAATTCCTAATCTCCTTGATCATTAGTTTAAGTTTGTTTGTATTATTATGTCGCATATGCTTTTGATACTTCTTATGTTTATGGTTGCAGGTTTTATCAAGCATTGAAGGGATGCATCAAGACACAACAAGTGGTCTTCATTGAGCATTTTGCGAACGGGTAAGAGGCTTGTTTACCATCTTTTATATCCATAATTCAAATGAGATTAACTTAGGGAAATAGTCATTTCAATTTTCTATTTGTTTCTAGTTTCTGTCTAGGATCTAGGGGGATCACTGTTGTCAGCAAGAGGGACTTATCCGCCTAACAGAAGCAAAAGCAGTTTAGGTACATCAACATCATTGTATCATTCTTCCTTATGTGAGTTTCGCTATTATGACCCCATACTGTAGCACCATATATAGCACAGTTTGAACTATAGATGAATAAATGGACCAACCTACTGGCCTAGATGGGAGGCAGAGTTTAGATAAATATGATGACTTAGATTACTTTGATTGATTTGATGGGAATGTGATTTTCATAGATGGCTATGCATATGCAAGTTTCAATTTCCGCCATGATCCTGAGTTAGTCTTGCACCATTGTGAGCAATGGGGTGATATGGTTGAGTGTATTATTATTATTATTATTTTTAAATATTTTTAGATGTTTCAGGTGGTATAATGTACTAATAATTAGTTCTTTATTGACGCAAATATCATGCATAAGAGACTAGATGGGGAGTCTACAAATTTTCGTTGAGAAGCAATGAGAGGGTTTGAGCATGTGGTTGACTGGGAGGAGGATTTTAGTGAGGAGGATGAATGTAATGAACTGAGGTAGGTGCAATGGAAACTCAAGGGCCTTACTATGGGTGTTCCATTTACATGTATGAAGGAGGCCTCATAACACATGCAACATCACACTTTAGGTATGTCCATTTAAATGGGGTCATCTTCTTTGTCGAGTGGTTGAGATGGATATTTTTTATGTAGTTCACTGAGACTGAAACGATGATTAGTCACTTAGCTTTCTACTCTTATTGTGTTAACTTTGGGTAATTTTTGGACATTAGTGTTGAAAAATGTGCAACAATAAATGCTAAATTTAGAAAGTGCTAAAAATAGATCTGCTAAAAATAGCATGTCTAAAAATAGCAGTTTGGTCACTTTGGGTGAGAGGTGAAATTTCTAAAAATAGAAACTTCTAAAAATAACATTTCTAGGTCCCTTCCTATTTTTAGCAGTTCCTGGTCTAACTATAGGAAGTAAAAACGAATTTGGTCTTAACAACAGTTTAAAATATTAATTAATTAATCTCCATGAATTAATTAGTTAAGGAAAAACAAACTTGAAGTCTATATGAGGACATGCAACCGTTTATCTATTAATGGATGAATTTATCCATCAGTTAAAGAGATAAGGATGCGTTGTAATTAGTTGCCTCAGTTAACTGAGTCAAGTCCAGTTAGATTAATTCAACAAGTTGTTAAATTAATGAGATTCAGTTTGTTAATGCTTGCATGCATTGAACAACTGGTATTTTCAGATAATTGAATATTATAGCTTAAATTACTCATGCATGTCAGTTCAGACAAAGGCCCAGTTGAGATCAGAGAAGGGACAATGTACTATCATTTGGATGAATATTTTTCCTATAAAGGAAGCTCATCCATGATGAGGATTTATCTCCTTCATGTTTGTGCAATTATTTTAGAGGTCAGTGTTGTGTGTGAGGTGAGAATCACACAGGTTGCAGCTGGAGGACCCAGGAAAAACTGTGCATAGAGATAGGAGGCTTGGAGGGAAGAGGAGAAGGTTTGTGAGAAGCCTTTGACTGTCTATGAGCAACAGAGGGATTTTACTGAGAGATGGATAGCTTTCGAGCTAAGGCTTTGTGTAATCTGGGCATATTTCCACTTGTATGATAATACAGAGATGGGGTTTTAGGCTAGTGCTTTCCCCTGGTTATATCTTTTGTGTTATGTGTGTTTGATTTCTCCATATTAGTTTCATGTGTTCTTATTGATGTTTCTCATGGTTGATTAAGATTCCACTAAATTGTTTGTAGAAGTAGATCAAGTGTTTTGCTTTAGTACATTGCATTACCAGGTTGATCTACATGTGGGAAATTTCTACATGGTATCAGAGCTAGCTAATTTGAAGAAAAGTTCTACATGGTATCAAAGCTAGCTGATTTGTAGGAAAAAATCTACAAAATTCTACATGGTATTGGAGCACAGGTGATCAAGGAGAGAACAATATACTGAGAGGAGATTTCAATTGTGGAGGAGCCACGATTGGTGCAACAGCTTCAGGAGGTTGTGGAGCAGCCACAACAGGGGAAGCTGAGAGGAGATCGAGTAGAGACATCTACTCATGCAGAGACCTCCAGTAGGGGGAAACTTCGAGCTAGGTGGGCAGAGGGATCACATGCAACCATACCTCCAGGCAGGAGGTGGGGCGATGTAGAGTGATCATCCCAAGGAGGAGGGATAGGATCATTGAGGTATCCAACCTCTTGGATGAGACCTTGCTACGGGAGCCATGATGTGGAGTAGCAAGAATTGGCTGATTCGGTAGAGACAGATGCAGATGGAGCAGCAGAGAGAGCTACAGTGTAGGGAATCCCAGGACAATGCAGAGCATGCAGGCTACAACAATGCGAGAGGCACAAGTGTTTTGCACAGTGCTAGGTGGCACAAAGAGGTGTGCAATGGTGCAAGATGCATGGAGATGTTGCAGTAGTGTAGATGTCAGAGAGGGAGCACTTGTCAGCAACAGGTAGAACTTCAGCATCAAAGTATGTTTCTAGCCCAACAGAGTGGTCAGTTGGGAGTGTTTTTGTTCCAAGAGTTGTTGGAGCAAGTGGACTTGATAGATGTGTTGCATGCAAAACATTCCAGAGTTACAGGATCGGGTTCGAGAGGAAGCCTTTATTGTTGAGAGGGAGTGTTGAAAAATGTGCAACAAGAAATGCTAAATTTAGAAAGTGCTAAAAATAGATCTTCTAAAGATAGCATGTCTAAAAATAGCAGTTTGGCCAATGAGCATTTTGGCCACCTTGGGTGAGAGGTGAAACTGCTAAAAGTAGAAACTTCTAAAAATAGAATTTCTGGGTCCCTTCCTATTTTTAGCAGTCCCTAGTCTAACTATAGGAAGTAAAAACGAATTTGGTCTTAACAATAGTTTAAAATATTAATTAAGTAATCTCCATGAGTTAATTAGTTAAGGAAAAACAAACTTGAAGTTTATGTGACGACATGCAACCGTTTATCTATTAATTGATGAATTTATCCATCAGTTAAAGAGATAAGGATGAGTTGTAATTAGTTGCCTCAGTTAACCGAGTCAAGTCCGGTTAGATTAATTTAACAAGTTGTTAAATTAATAAGATTCAGTTTGTTAATGTTTGCATGCATGTAACAAATGGTATTTTCAGATAATTGAATATTATAGCTTAAATAACTCATGCATGTCAGTTCAGACAAAGACCCAGTTGAGATCAGAGAAGGGACAATGTACTATCAGTTGGATGAATATTTTTCCTATAAAGGAAGCTCATCCATGATGAGGATTTATCTCCTTCATGTTTGTGCAGTTATTTCAGAGGTCAGTGTTGTGTGTGAGGTGAGAATCGCACAAGTTGCAGCTAGAGGACCCAGGAAAAACTGTGTATAGAAATGGGAGGCTTGGAGGGCAGAGGAGAAGGTTCGTGAGAAGCCTTTGACTGTCTATGAGCAGCAGAGGGATTGTACTGAGAGCTGGATAGCTTCTGAGCTAAGGCTTTGTGTAATCTGGACATATTTCCACTTGTATGATAATACAGAGATGGGGTTTTAGGCTGGTGCTTTCCCCTGGTTATATCTTCTATGTTATGTGTGTTTGATTTCTCCATATTAGTTATATGTGTTCTTATTGATGTTTCTCATGGTTGATTAAGCTTCCGCTAAATTGTTTGTAGAAGTAGATCAAGTGTTTTGCTTTAGTACATTGCATTACCAGGTTGATCTACATGTGGGAAATTTCTACATGGTATCAGAGCTAGCTGATTTGTAGAAAAAGTTCTACATGGTATCAAAGCTAGCTGATTTGTAGGAAAAAATCTACAAAATTCTACAATTAGTTCTTAGTTAGAGGCATGTGAGCCTTGGCCTGCATGCTTGATTTTTAACACTATACTGTATTTATATTTTTATGATGGTGATGTATGCAAAATTATATATTTTTGGGTGAATCCATGAAGATGGGTTACACTTTTGGGCCAAATGTGGCGATGAAATTTAAAATGTTTACTCTTTTATCAAATTGAAGCCCTCAAAATTCATATAAGCTTTATGAATTTTGATTTGGAGTAAAAAGACAATTTTTGGAGAATTATGTTGTTTCCCTAATGATAATTTTTTCAAAAAATATTAGTCATATAATCTGTCATTTTTCTTATAAATTAAATGCTTGTCCTTGCAATTTTTCACACATCTTAACAAGTATGCATGTGTTCGGGTGAAATAACTTAACCTATATATATATATATATATATATATATATATATATATATAAGCATGATCTACACAAACAACACTAAATTGTGCATATTGATTTTTTTTTAATGCAAAATAATATTTTTTATTTTTATTTTTCGAAGTTGGCGAATTAATATTTGAATTGCATTTTTCAAACACATGTGTTAGTGCATGATTTTTTTCTACTATTTAAATAAATTCAAAAACCAAGAGTACCCTTTTGAAGAGGACTTGTAAATGAAGAGAATGTAGTTTTTTGACTTTTTTGTTGTTGTATATTTTATGTTATTGATTTTCATTCAGCCCCTTTGAAATTGTCTAAAAAAATTCAAGCATAAGGTTTAAAAGAAATTATATGAAAGATATCATATGAATTCGAAAATGTTAAACTCATATGCCATTGGATAGAGGATTCCTTCACGAATCCAATGTGATCAATTCTGCCACCTAGGGACAAATATTGCCTTAAGTTCACCATGCTATAAGACGACGTTGCAGAGAAATATGTAGAAGGGGAGCTAAAACTCTATTTTTTAGGCCCTTGACAGCTTGATCGAGCACTTAAAAAGCTTGATCAAGAGGTTTACGTAAAATTTGAAATAACTTGATTAAGGGTTTAACAAACCCTCATTCAAAATATTGGAAGGGTTAAGGAAAAACTCCCGATCGAGAAAACTCTTGAGAGCCCTTGTTTTCTCGAGCACCAACCCACTAGGACTAAAGAACTCAACCAAGCTCTTTTAATCATTAACCCCCACCAACAACCAAATATTAATTCATATTAGTTGATATTGATTGACATTGCTACGGTTGGCGACGTAGCGAGGAGCTCGATTGAGCATTTCTAGTCATAAATTTCCACCAACCAAGTATTCATTTATGCACATAACTAGGAGCTTGATCAAGTTATTTCTCGATTGAGCTCCTTCCGTCACCCAACAAAAAATAAAACAGAACATAGTAGAACATTTATAGAAAAACTACACAAAATGCGGAAATTATAGAAACAATGACGAAGAAAGGAAAAAACAACAAAATTGACAACATTTTCCTCAATTTCTATAAGGTGAACTAAAATGCATGTGAATGATATCACAATTGACCTGTATTTAATTGAAATTGAATTATAATTGTGAAGAATTGAACTTATTTTTCATATTAGCTCTATTACAATTCAAATATTGACAACAAATGACATGGGAAATTGGAGGATTCATTCTCAAAAGGGGGCTCAAGTGCCAAACCAAGGGGAAGCACGAGAAACTACTAGAGAAAGAATGAGGCAAAGGCGAGCAATATTGAGAAAACAACAACAAGATGATCCAATTCAACCAATTGATGCAAATATAGGTAATTTTTTGTCTCATTATTCCTATTACAATTATAAATTTATGCATTATTTAGTATAAACTAAAAAAACATATATTATATATGGGTTGCAAAGATCTTATGTACAAATTATAGAAGATAGAATAAGGCAATGAAATAAACTAAATGAATATGAAAAAAGGATGGTCATATAAATCTAGGCATGGACAAAATATGCAATAAATATTGGTAGTCCAAAAAATATGATTAAAAAAAGGTAAACAATGGAGAATGAAAAAATAGAACGAAGATAAAATAAGTGGTGAAAGTAATATCATGTATTTAAAAATTGAGATACAACAACAACTAAGGAATCCATTAAAAATTGAATTTACATAAAATCCCCAAGAAAATTGATGATATCCTTGATAGTGGTTTTAAATAATGAACCCATTTTTAAATGGCTTAGATTATTTTGAGATAAACATGCATAAGGATATATATATATATATATATATATATATATATATATATATCCTTATATATAGGATATATATATATATATATCCTTATATATATATATATATATCCTTATATATATATATATCCTTATATATATATATATATATATATATATATATATAAGGATATATATATATATATAAGGATATATATATATAAGGATATATATATATATATATTTTTTTTTTTTCTTTTTTGTATGTACATTAGTTAAATGCTATCAATGTAATGGTTTTAAGCTATGAGAAGGAAACTATATCCCCATAATTGCAATGATGGTGGTTCATGGTAAACCAATATTCACTTGTTATGATAAATGAAGGTTTGGGGTCAATGAAAAATCACTTGGTGTGATCAATGGTTCATTGAAAATCTAAAACCACTTGAGAAGTGAGATGAATATTCCACTGCAAATTGTGAGCCACCTAAAGAATTGTAATGGTTGAGGGTAACCCACAAAAACTAAGGATGTGATTTAACCAAAGGAAATGTTACATTTCCATATTATTTACACGAATTTTGATTCATAGCAATATTTACAATATGGATGAACAAAAAAAATTGTTACATAGGTGCTTCAAAACCTAGAAACATTAGATTGATTAAAGCTCGATATCCTTGTAGGAGTTAAAAGAGAGAAAAGGTGTCAAGATCTAGAAGGAGCAAGAGTATCCCTCCTTCCAATGTGCATGTTGAGAAGACATTCTTTGTTAAACATATAACAACATGAAGTATTCGTGACATCCATCATCATAACATAATGGTTCCTTGAATCCTAAATGATGATCCCTACCTTTTGAACACCTCACAAGTTTCTTCTTGTAATCCTCATGAAGGTTATGAGAATTTGTTCAATTGTGTTCAAAGACATACAAAGTGTAGTGTAGATTCTTGCTTGCATAAAAATGAGTCTATTATTGCATATCACTACAATGCTCCACGGAAGGCTCATGATTAATCAATATTATTCATATATTATAAATGCAAAAGAAATATTAGCATGCATGTATTGATGATATGATAAATGTTTACAATGTTAATCTTCTTAGACTGTGGTAATCTAATGTTGATTTTTAGCTAGTTGTTTCCAAACACGTAGCCATGAAATATATTGCAAAGTATGATTCAAAAGTAGAAAAGAGGTTATAAAATTGTCAAGATATGATGAAAAGAATTGAAAACATAAAAGACATTGGATATCCTTCTTTGTGTGCATAAAAAAGGTTCCTTGTAGAAACACTTGTATACCATGACATTACAACACAAGAAATCTACCTCTTGTTTTGTGTAGTTGAAATTCTTTTTCACTTGAATATTGGAACAAAAGCATTAATGAAATTATAAAGGGATGCTCATCAATTATCATGCCAAAACAATGTTGTTCAAATATATAAAAATCTTCATGATTTTATAGAAAATTTTCTATAATAGAAATATAATTTTTTTGATGTTTCATGCCTAGTGTAAGAAAGGGCCATGGAAACATAGATGTTTCCATTCCATTTAACTCAATTTTAATCATTATTCTATTATTCCCAATAAGGGTTCAAATCTTTAACTCAAGACTTTTTTTGGACGAAGTTGCTTTTCTCCAAACCATTCCATAACATTGCATTAGATACAGACTTTTCAATAATGATTGAAATTTTGTGGAATTTTAGATATCACAAATGGCATGTTGATTAGGTCCCTTTGTCATCCGAAAATGCTAAAGAAGATGATGAATCCCTCAAACAAGAAGTTGTTTAAGAATATTGTAAAGAATGATGACTTGTCTCCAATAATATCTCCAAATAGAATAAATGTTTCATACATTCACAATATTTTTTGAAGTGACTTTGATATATATTTTAATTGGGAGCAAACTATGTTAATATATGTTGTTGCAAAGAATGTTTCTAATTTTATAAGAAATTCCAATCCAAAGGTGTTGTTTCTAATAATTTAGATCGGGATAAATTTTTGTCAACATATTCATTGTTAGACAAAAAGTAAAAAGAAAAAAGAAAAAGAAAAATAAGTATATACTTGCTTTTGAGATGATTTTATGCCATCCAATTGAATATGAGAATTTTAATCCTCTTAAAGTGATTATTTAAGGAATAGTTGGCACTGGAAAGTCTTGAACTTATTCATTTTATTTATCAAGCTCTTTCTAATTTGGTAGTTATTGGTATTAGGATATTTCTTTTTCTAACTTCAATTGGTATTGATTTGTTTAACATTGATATGAAAATGGAAATTGACACTTTGTAAGTTTAATAAATATGGGTCTTTAAAATTTAACTTAGTTCATAATTTGTTCAACCACGAAGAGTTAAGTTTTTTATGAACTTAAAGATGAAAGAAAATAATGTGAAACACAAAATGGTAAAAACGAACAACCATGTGATGACGAAGTTCACCCCTCCTGGGCTACTTATTTGGGCCTTTCTCTAATGGCTAGACCGCTTTATTGATCTCAAAAACAAAAATAGTACATCCCAAATATTTGACTCATAGAGTAAACCTTCTTATAGAGTGGAATTTGTCTCTCCTACAAAGAAATGTTCTCCTTCAAAGAACTCTCACTCACAGGCTGAATCCCTTCAACAAACAATGATAAACAAACATAAAAAGAAATTGCTTCACAATGAAGTGTTGAAATGGTCTTTCTCCACAAACATATTGAGGTTAGACTGAAAAGGCTATTCTAATGAAGAAGCAACTATTGCAAATTTATTTGGAAGGCTAGAAAAACCATGTCTAAGCTCTTTCCATGCTCAAAAAGTTCTCCAAATGACCTCAAAACAATCTTTGTCTGCAACACAAAAGGACTTGGCTCTGCAAAGAGTCCAACATATAGTGCTCAACTCACAAAACTACCACTGCCATTGAGTTTAGAACAACCAAAAACCCATCTGTAGGCTCTTCTTGGGCTCAAAAAAGGCTGAAGAATGACCAAGTTAGGCCTCTTTCTCCATTTCCCTACTATTTGTCCTACAAAATGACCCAACTGGCTAACTTAACAACGAAATCCGTCTTTTTGCTATCTGCAGAGCGACAATTTCACCTGAGACTGGCGAAATTCCTGCCTTAATTGGTGTAGTTTATTTCCTCATGTAAATGTGCCAATATGGCCTTAGCACTGAATTTTATCCCCCAAGGGTAGTCACATTGCCACATATGGTGGGGGGCCGGGCTAACCGCCCACCCCCGCCGACTAAGCCCTCCGCACTACTGGTCATGGTCACGTGTTATTGAATGTGGCCAGGGAACAGGGCTAACCGCCCGCCCCCACCGGTTTAACACTCGCCACTAATCATATGGTTATTTATATAACTGAGGGTCGAGCTACGCACCCACCCCCACCAGCTAGCCTTCGTAGTGTGGTCATATATGTTGTTCAGAGGGCCGCGGGTCAGGGCTTATTCGCCCGCCAGGTGTGGTTGCATAGTTAACAAATGACTAGCGCTTAGGGCCTACTCCTGGCCCCTCCACCGTAGCCTTCACGCTATGGTTTTTATGGTGTAATAAGATCTAGGCCTGGGGCTAACCGCCTGACCCCTCCCCCCAATCTATCGACAACTTTAATTCAAATATAACCATAATTCTATATCTGTTAAGAACTAATATTGTGGCGTGGCAGTAAACCATGGTAAAATAATAGAGGGAAAAATGGCGCCCTCCCATTGGGCCATGTGGCACCTCATAATTGGGCCACCTCACAACCCTTCAACCAAATAGAACCCGCTACCTAGCCTCGTATGATGCTGCCATGTGGCAACACATGATTGTTCCACTGAACATTGTACCCTACATAGTCAGCTACTAATGTCAGCATGGCATCACTATATGGCCTGCCCAGTCAGTAGCCGAGTCAACCTTGTATGTTGACTTTTTAGTTGTTTTCCAAAAATTTCAGAATGCAATAACTTTCACATACGGTTTTGGATTAAGGCGATTCAAGTGTCGTTAAAATAAGAACAATGAGATATACGATTTGGAATTGGTTTTAGGTAATTCCAAGAACTTTAATTTTTAAGCAAATTTTGATCCCTTGGATCATTCCTCCCCACTAGGAAGCTTTTGGACCACCAAAATCCCATTTTTAACTCAGCAAGTAAGTGAGGATACAACTCCTTCACTTTCCTAATCTCAATCCACCTTGTCTTGCTTGGATTGTTGCCCTTGAGCCCCACTCGAAGATACTTCACATCTCTTCTGAGTGAACTATCGATTATCCTGTCAAGAATTGTGTCTTCCTACAACTCATCTAAAGATTCAGGAGCAAAATCTTCAATAAATGAATCTAAAAATTCTCTTCATGAACATCTTTGCATGGTGAATCATACAATATTCACATTGAAGTCTTTCCTTGCTGATATACAACCAAACTTGATCTTCCACTTAGAAATCATGATCACCTTGATGTTTTTCCATGCATTTCTTTGTACTTTTCTTTGCCTTTCTCAAGTTGCACTTGTACTCTTTGATGCACATCACTACGTCCATCTTTTGCAAAATATTTACCAAAGATAAAATATAAAAGAGACTTTGGAAAATAACTCAACCAATCTTCAAATAGAAATACTTGCATAGATGAGTGCTTGACACAATTGCATGCATGATGGATGTAATGCAACTGCTCATCCCAAAATCTAGGATTATTACCACAATATGCATGAAGGAAATGAATCTTTTTACAATATGTCATGAATTTGACTTTGAAATTCCATATAAATTGACTTAACAACAAGCCAAAATAGCATAACATGCTAAAGTAAACATTGTTGCATATAAGTGATTTATTCACAACATCACTTTTACAAAATACCCAGCTAAGGGGATATGCAACATGTGAAATACAAAATAAATGTTGTATTTAACTAGACAAATAGTCCAACCATTTCTCACCAAACCAGGCTACGAAGTTTTCTTTCTGCATTTCACTTTCCTCTGGAATTGCTTCGGGAATGGTTATTGTGTGCCTCACACATTCTTCTGCCTTCCATTTCTTAGGTGATTTCATGACTTGTTTGTCTTTCTTTGGATGAAGATGTGGATGCAATTCACAACATTTATCGATCCAATGCATACTTATGTTGCAATGAGTGCAACTTTTTTTTTGAGCTGTTCTTGGCAAAAACGTCTTTGAACTTGGAGGAGGATTTTCCTTGCTGATATCACTTTCAATCGACATATTCATTTTCTTAACTAATGTTTTCCTTTTTTGGCACTTGGTTACACAGTGGTTAGGTGCACGACAAAAAGAGCAAGGAAACACATTCCACAACATCCTATTCAAACATCATGCTCTTTATAGTCATATAAACCTTTGAATAATCGAGACATTTATAACTTTTAGGATGGTCCTTTTGATTATGAGCTTGGCGAGGATAACTTGAATAACGAGGAGAACTTGTCTTAGTTCTTCCTTTGAAGCACTCATCTGTCTTTGGATGTGTTTTTCCATCAACATAATCATCATCATGACATGATTCTCCTTCAGCTTGCAAGAGTTCTTTCTTCATGAATTTCACACGAAGAATTCTTTGAATTTGTATCTTTGGAGCATTCTCCAACATCATCTTGAACATACCCAAATCCTTCATGTCGAAGTTCTGGACTCACCTCAATAGGATTAAAAATTCCATGACTATGGATTCCAAGACCCTTACCTTTGTACCCCATTTTGGTCAACAATTTCATACCAATACCCTTGGTATGTTTCTCAAATGATGCAAAAGAAGCATTATCATTGTTAAGAGAATGAATTGAACAAGAAGTATCTTTTACCTCTTTTTCTGCTTGATACTCTTAGTCCTCTTCTTGAAGCTTATCCATCCCTCCTTCTTCTCTTTTGTAGACAAAGTGGTAGATGAAGACTCAATAAAACCACTCTTATGATTTAATATATAAGAAATGTTCTTCATTTGACAAAGGATGTGTACATCAGTCATCCCATGACCACAAACTTGTTGAGCCTTAGGGAAAGATTCGGTTGCTGAACATTCTCCAGTTTTCTCTTCAATGACATTCTGCAACATTATGCACAACTTATTATTTTCATCCTTTGCTGCCTCAAGTAATCTTCTTAGTTCCATGTTCTCCACTTGGAGAGAAGAATTCATCTCCTCTAGTTCTAGGATCCTTTCATGCTGCAAACTTTCACCCATGCTTGCAATCTATTAGCAACCTGCTCTAATACCATGTGATCTAAAAATGGAAATCGATCATCCTTTGACACTTTGCAAGTTTAATAAATACGGGTCCTTAAAAGTTAACTTAGTTCATAATCTGTTCAACCATGAATAGTTAAGTTTTCTATGAACTAAAAGATGAAACAAAATCATATGAAATATAACATGGTAAAAATGAACAACCGTGTGATAACAGAGTTCACCCCTCCTAGGATACGTCTCCGGGCCTTGCTCCAATGGCTAGATCGCTTTATTGGTCTCAACAAAAAAAAGAGTACATTTCATGCTGCAAACTTTCACCCATGCTTGCAATCTGTTCGCAACCTGCTCTGATACCATGTGATCTAAAAATGGAAATCGATCATCCTTTGACACTTTGCAAGTTTAATAAATACGGGTCCTTAAAAGTTAAATTAGTTCATAATCCGTTCAACCATGAATAGTTAAGTTTTCTATGAACTAAAAGATGAAACAAAATCATATGAAATATAACATGGTAAAAATTAACAACCATGTGATAATAGAGTTCACCCCTCCTAGGATACGTCTCCGGGCCTTGATCCAATGGCTAGATCGCTTTATTGGTCTCAACAACAAAAGAGTACATCACAAATCTTTGACTCATAGAGTAAACCTCCTTATATAGTGGAACTTGTTTCTCCTACAAAGAAATATTATCCTTCAAAGAAATCTCACTCACACGTTGACTCCCTTCAGCAAACAATTATGGTATCAAAAGAAAATTGCTTTCTCACAATAGGTTCTTGAACTCATTTTGAGATAAAAAAGCATAAAAATAACTACTTCACAATGAAGTGTTGAAATGGCCTTTCTCCACAAACATAATGAGAATAGATTGAAAAAGACTACTTTAATGAAGAAAAAACTATTGCAGATGTGTCTGGAAGGATGGAAATCCCATGTCTAGGCTCTTTCCATGCTAAAAAATGTATCCAAATGACATAAAAACAATCTTTGTCTACAACACAAAGGACTTGGCTCTACAAAAAGTCCAACATACAATACTCAATTCACAAAACTAACACTGCTATTGAGTTCAAAACACCCAAAATCCCCTATGTAGGTCTTCTTGGGCTAAAAAAAGGCTGAAGAATGACCAAGTTAGGCCTCTTTGTCCATTTCCCTGCTATTTATCTTGCAAAATTACCCAAATGGCTAACTGAGCAACAAAATACATCTTTTTACTATCCGCTGAGTGACAATTTCACCTGGGGTCGACGAAATTCCTTCTACAATTGGTGCAATTTGTTGCCTCATTTAAATGCACCAATATGGCCTTAGCACCAAATTTTAGCCCCTAAGGGCTGTCACATTGCCACATATGGTCGGGGGTCAGCCTGACCACCCACCCCCATCGGCTAAGCCCTCCGCCCTGCTGGTCATGGTCACGTGTTTTCTAATGTGGCCGGGGGTCGGGGCTAAATGCTCGCCCTCGCTAGTTTATCACTCACCATTGATCATGTGGTTACTAATAGAACCAGGGGTCGAGCTATACGGTCGCACCAATATGCTAGCCTCGATTATGTGGTCATATATGTTTTCGAGAGGACTGTGGGTTGGGGCTTATCTGCCTGTTGGGTGTGGTCATATGGTTAACAAATGACTGGGGACCAGGGCCTACTCTTGGCCCCTTTGTCGTAGCCTCCACGCCGTGGTTTCTATGTTGTAATATGATTTGGTGCAGGGGCTAACTTCTCGGCCCCTCCCCCCTTATCTGTTGACAACATTAATTCAAATATAACCACAATTCTATATCAACAAATAATTTGGTCACCCTACATAACAAGAAGATGCTAAAATCTTTGAATTCTCTAATTCTAAGACATGTTGTAGAGCGTAACAAATGAAAATAAATTGTTGGCATTGATGATGATAAATTGGATTATGAAATCATATTATTTCTTAGCCTGCGTGTCATGTGAACTAAGTAGGGAGCTTTAAAAATCCTTCATCACCGTACCAAAAAAAAATTCCTGAGAGAAGTGATGCCATGTCACCAGGAGGTAAAACCCTAGGTATGTTGGTTAGTGTGCTCACTTAGTGGATACCCATAACTTTTCTTCTGAGTCGATCACATACCATTCAAGGGCCAATTACTTCTCCCCCATCTGGAAAAGGTACAATAGTGATCAGTCTTAGTAAATTATCTTATCCTATAGGTGACTGTTGTGGGAAGCAATAGTACCTGGATTAGATTTCGGTGGCCACTAGTACCCTCCCTAGTCTCCATCGTTATAACCAGTTTTCACTGAGTTCATGAGTACCATCCATCTAATGGGATTGAGAACCCCATCGGTGGGAGAACACAATAAGGTTCCAATGACTTGCATTGAGTGGACAGGAATTGCAGGTGTCCAGGAATATTTTCTTTTCCTATTGCACAAATGTTCTCATGTTTATAACATCTTTGTTGCATTTCTTACATAACTTTTGCTTGTTATCTTAAATAAACATGTGTATTGAATTGGGAAAATGCGCTGCATCTGCTTGACATCTCCCGACACTCAATTTAATAGTCATTATTGCGGACCTTGTCCTAAAATGCCAGTCCTGAAGAATTCAAAGTCTTCCTCCCATTGAAGGGGGATTTTCTCCCCTTACAAATCACAAAAAGGTAACCACACACGCACCTTCTCGGGAATTGGTGGCTGAATCTTCTTTACTCACAACATCGCTACTTCGACTCGTTCAACGGGATTCCCCCCTCAGTCACTTTCTACTATTAAATATTTATGATTCACTCACTTTTATATTTTGTATTCCACTATGCAAGGATGGAATTTGATCAACCACATGAGGAAAAAGATGTACCATATCAAGCTAGTCAACCACTAGAGGAACAAGATGTGCCCCATTAAGTTTATCAACTACTAGAAGAATGGGTTGTTCCCTCTCAAGTTGATAGGATAACAGGGAGCTGTAGTGGTTTGGAAAGGGGTGGAAGGTTTGGAGAAAATTTAGATGCAAGCATAGAGGAGGACTTTGGGGATCCTATCCCTGTTGCATTGTTTAAGAGCATGTTGGTAACATCATTCGAAAATATTTTGACAAACATTCAATTGTTACACAAGATCAAATACTGCATGGGTTGATCAAACATAAGAAAATAAAACATTTCACAAAGCTTTTGGGTATCCAAGATGCTAAAAGAAGGAATATACGTGTGAATGTCATTGAAAATATATCAAAGACATTCTCTATCATTGGAAAATCATGAAAAATCAATGTTTGAGTTGCTCGTAGGGAAATTACAACTATTATTGTTGCACCAAGTACATCAAGAAAACAAATGTTGGAAATAATGTCGAAATTGCTCAATGTATCAAGAAAAACATTGCACAAGCATACCAAATTTAGGGTTTGAGTAAATGAAAATGATGGAGCTACTCGTTGGGCTCTTATTACCAGGAAACCCTACTGAGACATGCTTACATCAGGAATCAGACCACTTGTGGTAGAGTTTTGGGAGAGCCATTCTTGTGCTATACTAGATAGAAAGCATGTCGTGTGACATGGCCTATCTAAAGGTGAGTATGTAGATCATGCTAACCATGTTGTAGAAATGACAGAAGTTGCACTATTCAAGGAATTTCATGAAAGCAATCCCCATGTCAAGATATACATAAGCATGTTTCAAAAATTGAAGCCATGATTTATTAGGCCTAATAAAAAACTGTGACATTTGTTGTTGTCAATATCATGTTGAATTCCAACATCATTATGACACGTTCCGAGAATTTTGCAAGAAGAACTGGCTCGTCGACCCTCCTCCTCTCACAATGCACGATTTTGTTTCATCAATATTGTAAAGAGGGGAGCCATAAGAGTTGTTTTACAAGAAAATATGTATAGGTGGGAGAAGATTCACTGAATGTGATGATTTGGAATTATTCCATAGGAACTTTCCTATTGATCCCAACCAGACTAGGATGTCAGATGTCATGGTCACATGGAAGCGATATGAGTATGTCGTGGTAAATCAGCCATATTCTTCGACTCTAGAACCTAAGATGATTAATTATGTTAAGGATGAGATTCCTATTTTTGAATTCATGGGGAAGTGTAAAAACTAGATCTATAAATATGTCAAACACTCGCACAGGTCTAGGTGACAAGCTTCTGAATTTAATCATTCTCGTGAGGTATTCCAACTTGGCACAATCTTATCAGTGGTAGACTTTGTAGAGTATTACACATTTTCTCCTTAGACAAAGATATTAAGTGAGTAATATCAATTAGACCAAGTGTCCATATTCGTATGTGTTTTATACAAACATGCACAATTGAATGTTGATGGTAGGGATAACACTAATGAGTCACATGATGTGATTAAGGAGTATCACTTCTACATCAATGATGATTGTGAGCATGACACATTGTTCATGCAACATTTCTTTGGCCTGATTTATGAATCATTCAAAAAGAATGACATATCATTCAGAAAGCATTGGATTTGGTCAGATGGTTGTGCAGGGCAATTCAAGTCAGCACACAATTTTTATTGGTTGAGTTGGCTACACAAGGAGACAAAAATTCAACATACTTGGAGCTTTTTTAAAATGGGAGATGGAAAGGGTGAGCATGATGATGCAAGTTCTTGTGTGAAATGAGCACTTAAGAGGCACCAAATGAGCCATGATGCAAAACGACACAAATCATTAGTAGAGGTGGTCAACTGGTGTAGATCCCATTTAGGACATGAAGGTCACAAACAAATTAGGCCTATGTGTAGGTTCTTATGGAATGTTGAACTTGGTGATGTGCATAGATCCATTCCTTGGTATTTTAATACTATACAAGGCACAAAAGAATTGCACTTAGTCCAAAGTAAAGACACGGGGGAAATATTTTCTATTGAGACAAGAAGATTCACATGTTTTTGCGAGTTTTGCATTGGTGTATATGGATGTATACTTGATCAATGTGAAAAACATGGGTCTGTGAAATGATATAAATATGTCCCTCTTAATCCAAAGGGACCTCATCCTATTCCAACATGGCAAGATATGCATGTTGAAGAGGTTGTTGTTTCACTTGATCATGATTGAGTCTTTGATGTTGTAAGGGAAGGTATGTGTTGTCCATCATTAATGGTTCCATCTATAAATTGAAATTTTGAACACATAACTAATTGATATTTTTTATTTTGGTTATAAGTGATGTATTTGATGTCACTACCCCTCAAGAAACAAAGAGAACATGGCTTACTATTTGATGTGATACACACAGGTTAAAATCAGGTTGGTGCGACCATATGAATATGAACAGTGCATATACCAAATTGGTGACATGGTTGTGATGGGTCATTTTTTTAAAAAGGTAAAAATCAGGGTGGTCACATTATTTATATATATTTTATGTCTGAATATATATCTTGCCAATACAATAATCTAGTCATGGTAGCTCGTATCAGTCTCACAAAAATCAAAGCGAAGGTAGGTGAACCAAGTAGATGGAACATGGCAGAATGTGACCAATAACGTATTATGGAGATTTGCATTCCTATCACCCATTGGATAAATGAGTAGATGATGCAAATGGCAAGCCCTGAAGCCGAGTCTATAGCAGTCAAGTGTAATCTAATCTAGAACAAGAGATCTACATATGAATTTTGTAATTTAGAAATGTGACAATTGAATACTTTTGTAATTTTGAATGTGACAATATAAATTAATAGTAATAGAATACTTTTATCCCTTTTAAGTGTCATCTAGAAA
This sequence comes from Pinus tabuliformis, assembly GCA_031772625.1. Lineage (NCBI taxonomy): Eukaryota > Viridiplantae > Streptophyta > Pinopsida > Pinales > Pinaceae > Pinus > Pinus tabuliformis. The sequence continues at coordinate 577,366,545 of CM062820.1, forward strand.
TTTGTTATCTTGATGTCAATATAAGTTAAGAAAATATTTTAGATGTTTCTTGCTACTTTTCTCCTCTTCAACCTTCAATATGTAAAATTCCATACATAAAGAACATGATCCTTAGGGTTTTAACAATTGAAATGGCCACCCTTGCATGTGTTTGTCAAACATATATTCAATCAATCCATTTTGGATATATTTATTTCAAAGTGATATATTTTATTCACAATGGAAGTGAAATAAATAATGTTATATATTTTATTCACAATGGAAGTGATATCTTAGTATCATCTTTTCCAAGTTATTGGAAACGTTTTAGAGAGAAAAATAAGTAAATTAACATTATAAGAAAATAATTTTAGGGCTCCTTGAGCCCATCTCCAATATAAGAGATTAACCATTAGCCACTTTGTTACTCTAAAAGCTATTACTAAGGAAGTGTAATCTTGAAAAAAGTATTAATAGTTATTAACTTTTTGAAATATTTGAAAAATTAGAAATTCTTGTTGATTACTTATATGAAAAATTTATTGCAGAATTTTTCATTCCCATAAACAATAAAAGTGGAAATAGGAAGGTAAAAACGAACAATAATGTTAAGGTGAAGCAAGGATGTCCCCGCACTCTGACATTATTTGGTTATTTATAGATCATTTAGAATATTGGATCAAGAAGTTGTTGCAAATGATATAAATATGTTATTTTCAAACCACAAAGAATAGTCTCCAAATACCTTTTGATGCCATAAATGAATTTTGTAGTTACTCTACAATGAAAGTTAGTGTAAAAAAACAATCATAATGGTAATAGATACTTAGGATAGCAATATAGTAATCACATTTAAAATAGTAGTTAAAATAGGGAGATGGAAAAATATTAAATGAGAATAACATTTATCTCTATTTTGTAAGAAATGAAAAATTAAGGATGATATGCATGTGATGTTACATGTCCCTATGTCTGAATGAGAATAATGTGACATTCAACATATTAGAATAATGTGATATTCACAGTTGTGGCTGGTCCAACATGGGAGGGAAAGACAAACTTCACAAACAACTAGATTCAAACACTTAGATATGTCAAAATAGTAAATACGAGATTCAGAGAACCTTAACTTTTACCATTTTACTAGATGTACAAAATTATTTCATATTGTGTAAATAAGATAAATATTAATCACTACCATCACTAGTTAGTTAAAGATTGGTTTATTACTTTTCCATTTGTCAATTACATTATTTTGATATTGAATAAAAATGATGAAAAATAAATAACTTATTAATTAGTATAACCTAAATTATAAAAATCATGATTTTATTATTATATTAGATTTGTTGAAATTGAGAAATTTATTGCAAGTGAATTTTTAAGTACAAAATCATATGCTAAATGTACTATGAGTTATGAAAATTCTATGTGTACTAATTACATTTATGAGATATGTCTTTTAATTAATTTTATTATCATTGTTATCTTTTTTAATAAAAGTTATACTGTAGAAATTGATTTAAACTAGCGAAATAATTAACATCCATAAACTTCCATAAACTAAAATTTAATGAACATCTATAAAAAATAATTAATAAACATCCATAAACTGAAATAATGAATGTATCCATAAATTGTCCATATGAAAATATATACAAAGTACATTACATGAACATCCATAAACTGAAATAATAAACATTCATAAACTGAAATAATGTTCATGTATCTATAAACCGTCCATATGAAAATATACAAATTATAGTACATGTGAACGTGCCCTATGAAATAGGCTTGAAAATATACAAAGTATGTGGTCTAAGTACCACTACCCCTATGTGGTTTCCTATAAAAAATGAGGTCGAGATGCTGGTATCACAATATAACAAAATTCCAATTCAAATTAATTATCATTATTTAGAAAATAAGCAATATAGATATAGATGATTTAAGTTTCATTACATATGAATTTACTAACTTGATTCGAGTCCAAATGAAAGGTGTGTGGGATGGGAGGCACATAAATATGAGTCAGGTGCTCCTAGGCCTATGGATAAATGATTGGGGCCTACGTTGATGGGCCCACATCATGATCGCCTCCAAAACATGCATCCCAATCTTGCATCCACATCATTGTGTCCTATACACCACCTTGCATCTGGCCCTATGCACACAATGGAAAATACATTATAAGTAGTCTACGGATTAATTAGTGTGCATGTTACTTATTTTTATTTTTTTTTGAAATATTATGAATAAAAAAGTTTACCTCGAGTGCTGGTCCATGTTTCTCTATAGAGTGAATGTCATCAATTTGAGTGTGACGATGTGGAGGTGGAAGTGTCAGAGACTCCATGGCCACATGCGCAGATGGTGCTTACAATGGACGATCAAATGATACCTCATATGACCTCATAAGTTGATCCATATAGCCCTGTGTCTACATGTTATCATGAAATTATTAATATAAATGCAATCCGATACAAACTTATTAATGTAGATAATGCATAATTTGACGATAAGAGTCAAAAGTTCCATATATATGTACCTCGCCTGAGTCATGTTGGTTGTACATCCTCCAAGTGTCATGTATGACATCACAACATCTAAGTGCATATGCTAAAATATGCTCACGAGGTAGAATTTCGAGCACGATATCAACAACACATTCAACTAGCGGGGAACAAGGCAACATTGGTGGTCTTCTCCTATCTCCATGTAATGTGATGTGCACATTGACCAATGTGATTCGCATGGTCTCCACAATGGTATCCCTATTCTGAACGCCAAGTTGTGATGGGTTCTCTAGCTCGACGGGTAATACCACACTTCGAGATGGTAGTGGCACCAATCTCGGAGGTGGTGGTACATGGGAAGGGTCCCTAAGAGCCTCAAGACGATCATAGCTATGTCCCCTGCTGGATCCATAAAACCATGATGGGGTGATGGTGTAATCTAGCCTCATATGGAGCACAAAATCCACATATAACTATCGGGCAAAGTATAGGGGGACCTCATCATGGTGGGGGGACATGCCCCAAGCTCCAATGAATCGATCATAAACATAAGGAGTCACATCAACATTACCAAAATGCGAGTTTAGGCAGACCATGATGTCTAGCACCAGCCATAGGGATCTCAAACAAATCCCCACACACATCAATGTCCTTAGTGGAGGCTTTCATTGCATCCCAAGGATTTGTGCCTCTAACATCCAACCTCCTAGTCCTCTATATGGCATATAGGAGGCGGCTTTGAGGGTCCACCCTCTGGTAGACCTCCATCAATTGAACGATGCTCTCCAACATCAAATTCAAGCAACATCTAGTCAACGAGCCAACAGGGAGTGTACCCAACTCTTGTGTAATCTAGTCACGATGGGCCCTAATATCCTAGAGTGTGGTAGTGGTCACGATGTCATCCCACGGAGGGATCGAAGCTGCATTATCATACTCAGCTTCGCCCTAATCAAACTCTTCAAGTCATAAACATAATTTAACATATATAACACACTAAGCATAATAACATATACATTAAATTTAAACACATAAATTGAAGACAATTTAAAAATTAAAGACAATCTAAAGATATAAACACATAAATTAAAGACAATTTAAAAATGCAGGAGATGTACCTTGGACAAGTCAAGTTGCATTGTGTGCAATATCATCGACGGAGGACCGATACGTTGCGTCTCACACTCCCACTGGCTTCGACACTAGGATCTACCAGTGAAACATGGCATTTAGCCAAGCTACATGATCTTTGTCGTGTCTGACCATGTGTCGCTGATCCTCTCAAACTCCAATGACCTACCAATGGGGGCGATTGGAGAAGAATCTAAATAAATTGAGTTGGAAGGGGTTTCATTCTAAGATGGATAAAGTATAAAAATTAATAGTTGACTCAAATCATATAAAAAACATATAATCATATAATACTATGTATAATATAGAAAAATTGTAAATTAAAATGAAAAAAACGTAATGTTAGGTTGAGGAAACTGTATCAAAGAATGTCAAAACTTAAAATTTCATTTAGTGAGCAAGGTTAATTAGTTTATACATAAGGATATTAGGTTTTTGCAATCTAATACTAAGTATAGTATAGAAAATTTATAAATAGCAATGGAAACATAGAATGTTAGGTTGAGTGAACCATATGTGAAAGTGCCAACACCTAAAATTACATTCAATGGGCAAGCCTAATTACTTTGTACACAAAGATATAACTTTATCTATAATATAGAAAAATGAGAAAAGGAAATTAGAAATAAAATGCTAAGTTGATGAAGGGATATAATAAATAATTGACACTTCAAACTAAATTGAGTTGGTGAGGTAGGTTTTCTAGGCCATCAAGATTTAAAATTAATATTAGTATAGAGACATTATGGATGGAATGAAACAATAGATGTTTACTTGAGTCCATGAAGCCAAATAAGAATATAGACACTTCAACTTAAATTGAGTAGAAAATATTTTTGTTGTTGTAAATTATTGTGAATGCACCAAAAGTAACAAGGTGCATTCAATAACTTGGTATTGATAATATTGAAATATTGATGAGATTATAATATTGATGAAGGGATATAATAAATAATTGACACTTCAAACTAAATTGAGTTGGTGAGGTAGGTTTTCTAGGCCATCAAGATTTAAAATTAATACTAGTATAGAGAAATTATGGATGGAATGAAACAATAGATGTTTACTTGAGTCCATGAAGCCAAATAAGAATATAGACAATTCAACTTAAATTGAGTAGAAAATATTTTTGTTGTTGTAAATTATTGTGAATGCACCAAAAGTAACCAGGTGCATTCAATAACTTGGTATTGATAAGATTGAAATATTGATGAGATTATAATATTGATGAACCTATGCTTGTAAGTAAATCATATGAAAAGTGTCCATGCTCAAATTAAAATGGGTTCAAAATTTAACTTAAATATAGAAAGGAAGAATTTTTTGTTGTTGTTGTATTGATTCAATTTATTAAAAAATAAAAAACAAAAACAAAAACAAACTAAACAAAACACTAAATATACTTGAAATACAAATAATAGTAATGCATTAGCTTAGTGCACAATTTTTATAGAGTGGGAAAAAATCCTACAATATTATTTGTCATTAACTTTTATATATTTCAAAAACATACTTTTAAATATATATACATTTGATTCATAAAAATGTTAAAAATATATACATTTTGTTAGGGTCCTATAATTTTTATAGGATTGCTTGATTATAGCTAATGATTATTATATTTTGGATATTGTAAATAATATTCCATATTGTAAATTATTTCCAAAAAAAGTCAAGACCTTAAACAAAATAAAAAATATGCTTGCAAGATGAAATGCAACAGCAGAGGATAATTAAGTATGTTTAGATTAAATTAATCACATCATTTAAATGTGATAAATTAAAACTGTAATAAAGGCTTAGATTAAATTAATCACATCATTTAAATGTGATTAAATAAAACTGTAATAAAGGCCTTGGTACTATAGTTTGATTTTATTATAAGGTTGAAAATGACAAAAAGGGATTTTGTCACATGGGGTTAAATAGTTGCAGCTTTCCCGCATCCACGTCATTCATCTGTCTCATGATCAATTGAAACTATGCTTTTTCCTATATGCCACATTGACTTCAAACATTGTTTCCAAACCAATGAGGATGAGTTTTCATAAATTGAAAGAGGATTTTTCTGCCAACATCCTCATGTACAAAAACCTCTCTCATTTTTCTCACAACTATTATGGTTTGGGATATATAGATGAAGATTGGCAGACATATTTTCCCAAATTTCCCTGTTTAGTAATACTTTTATAGAACATATCGTGGCCAATAAGAGATGACTCTTGAGAAAATGGAGGAGGTTTGTGTTACTAAGATGCCAAAATTACAATAACCTACTTCAAGATATTTTAGTTTAGTATTTGTATAAATACTTCATCATTTCAAGTAAGAAAGGGTTGGGATTTGTAATGAGAAAGAATACCATTTATTGTCAAGTTGTTCACTGAGTTCAAGTGACCTTTTGCAGTAATACAATACAAGTTGTTTCAGGATTCATGTGTCATATCTATTGGTGAAGTGCATCTACTATTCTTTGTTTACTTTCTCTGTCTATCATGCTTACGTAGTCTCTATTCTGAATTAATCAACAAAAGCTGTGATAAATAGGATTCATTACCTAGAGCTCCCTATTTTGGCTGTTTTTAATTCTAAATGTATTCCTCTGATAGCAAGTTAAATAATTTTTAACCGCTCTTTAGCTTCAATTGAATCTATTTCTATTCTTCCACTTCATTTCATTTAAATCTAAGAGATCCAATAACATGCCTACCTTGCCCTATTTCACTTAATATTGATACTTCTGAAAATTGATCACCCCAAGCTCTTCTGATTCCATTGTTGTTCCAACCAAACCAATTCAAAAACCAAACTCTGAGCCCAATAACTAGCCTGAAATTCCCAGTAAACAAAGCTAAATCTCACAGAGAGATCCCTCTTTGAGTTTAGGAGGGCTAGATCCTAAACTCGAAAGCAGTTTTGATGTTGCCTCCGTGGTTTTTTCTTCAGCCTTGAAATTATAGAACGCTAACATAGTGGCGACCATATTGGGGACAACATTTTATCTTCCTCAGAAAAGGGTATCACATTCCAGATCTGATTGCTGATGGTGAACAATGATCAAACACAAGAAGGCTGAATTATTCACCTGGCGACTCCATGTTTCAAGAATCTGGAGCTCAAAGTTTGCATGGCGACTCCCTTATCAAAGAATCCAAAATTGTAAAGCACTTATGGTGACCCCATTCCATTGTTGATTGTTTTAAAAATGAGTTCAAGAATACAACGCAGGTATGCTCCTATGGACAGATCAAGAATTCCAGGTTTTCCAAATCCCATGCCCAACAGTGATTGGTTAATGTATCTTCCATTGTTTAAAGATAAAAAAGGAGATGATGCTGTTGTACATTTATTGAGGTTTCATATGCACATCCGTAAGCTTAAAATCAAATTTCATGAAGATTGTCTTATGAAATATTTTATGGCAACTTTGGAGGAAAAGGCTAGATCTTGGTATGAAAATTTGCTTGTTGCTAGTATATGTTCGTTAAAGCATTTTCATACTGTTTTTTGTGAGAAATACAGAGGGGATTATCCATATTTGTTGTTGATTCAAAACTGTTGTGATCATTTTGAAAGTTTTATTCAATATCTAGAAGATTACTATGATGATGATCAGTTCACAAACGATGAAATACTAGAGGCTTTAGATGGAAATCCTTTTCAACATTATGAACAAAAAGTAGAAGTCTTGCTTGAATTGTCTTCCCCTCAGGAAGAAACCGAGGATGTATGTTGTCTATATGTTCATGAAGATTCCCCACAGGAAATAATTCTTGCAGCACCACGACAAACTGATCAACCAGAGGTAAAGGAAGAAATTCAGCAGCCTGAACCTGATCAAGAAGAGGACAACAATGAAAATCAACAGGATATTTCAGATACCATGGATGAACACATTAACACTGTGGTTGTCTCAAATGCAGAAGATCAAATTAAAGAAAAAATTCCTTGTACTAATCAACAATTAAAGGTAATTGAGCATATTGTTGAACAATCATTTGTTGATTTACAACAGTCTTGTGATCTGAAAGAAGAACCAACAGAACTTAATCCTATTGATCCACAAGAACATTTTCAACAAGTAGTGTTTTTTTTTCAGTGATTAGAGACTAATCAGATTTACTTGATGAAGGTCTTATGTTGCATGTTTTCCATGATCCTTTGGTCAGTTTATTGCATTCATTGGTGAAGGGAGAGTTTTCGAGATTCATCAATGTAACTATTGGATCCAGTGGAAAAGTTGAGTTGCCATTTTCTGAATTTATTTTTCCACCTAAATAAGTAGAATACAAAATTTAGTTAAGTATGCATTTGCTTGAATGATTGCACTGGATGTTTGTTATCACTTGATATGGCAGTCATTTTATCAGATTAAAGTAGGTAGCAGAGTGAAAATAAGCTCAGTACCTTGACCATTTGTGTTTTTCAAAGCATTCTTTCTAGTTTCAGTTTCAGTTTGCAGTAAGACTTTCAGTTCAAGTATATTTCAGTGTTCAGTGTGAAGAATGGTTTTGATTTCAGTTTGAGAGTTTTTCAGTAGCAGAGATTTTATGGCAAAACAGGTTGCAGGTTTTGAGATCAACCCAATGGATCAGGCTACTAGTCTACAATGTTCTTGACACTTCACTAGGAAGTGCCATCCCTAGCTGGAGCCACTGTTAGGGTCCTATAATTTTTATAGGATTGCTTGATTATAGTTGATAATTATTATATTTTGGATATTGTAAATAATATTCCATATTCTAAATTATTTCCAAAAAAGGTCAAAACCTTAAGAAAAATAAAAAAATATGCTTGCAAGACGAAATGAAGCATTAGAGGATAATTAAGTATGTTTATATTAAATTAATCACATCATTTAAATGTGATTAAATAAAATTGTAATAAAGGCCTTGGTACTATAGTTTTATTTTATTATTAGGTTGAAAATGACAAAAAGGGATTTTTTCACATGGGGTTAAACAGTTGCAGCTTTCCCGCATCCACGTCGTTCATATATCTCATGATCAGTTGAAACTATGCTTTTTCATATATGCCACATTGACTTCAAACATTGTTTCCAAACCGATGAGGACAAATTTTCAAAATTTGAAAGAGGTATTTTCTGTCAACATCCTCATGTACAAAAACCTCTCTCATTTTTATAACAACTATTATGGTTTTGGATATACAGATGAAGCTTTGTAGACATATTTTCCCAAATTTTCTTGTTTAGTCATACTTTTGCAGAACATATTGTGGCCAATAAGAGATGACTCTTGAGAAAATGGAGGAGGTTTGTGTTCCTAAGATGCCAAAGTACAATAACCTACTTCATATTTTACACATCTATTACAGAATGAGAGATACATTTACATCTTTACAACCTATTTTTCAGACTGTGCAAAGTCCTGTTTCAGTCACCTTTTTGTAGAGAATATTGGGAACAGATGGAGCTGAATTTTGGGAAACTGAGAGAGTTTTATCTCAAGAACATATTTATCTACAATAACCTCTCTCAATTTTTACAGAGCTATCTCGTATTGAGATATACAAAGGGATGACTGGACCCTATTTTGCAGGATTTCGGGAGGAAAATGTTCAAAGACAGTTAGCCACCTCATCAACTAAGAGTTGCAATCAAATTCAAATTTCTCTTCTTTGTCAACATAAATCCATAATGATAGTGCCAAGTAGATACATTAGTTTTGAATGTCCTACATTTGATTTCTATTTGTGTAAAATTGTTTAGGATATTTGTAAAAAGATCTTGAGATTTTTATCAAGATATTTTAGTTTAGAATTTGTATAAATACTTCATCATTTGAAGTAAGAAATGGTTGGGATTTGTAATGAGAAAGACTACCATTCATTGTAAATGTTCACTAAGTTCAAGTGACCTTTTGCAGTAATACAAGGCAAGTTGTTTCAGGATTCATGTGTCATATCTATTGGTGAAGTGCATCTACTGTTCTTTGTTTATTTTCTCTATCTATCATGCTTATGTATTCTCTATTCTCAATCAATCAACAGAAGCTGTGATAAATAGGGTTTGTTACCTAGAGCGCCCTATTTTGGCTGTTGTTAATTCTAAATGTTTTCCTTTGATATCAAGTTAAAGAATTCTTAACTTCTCTTTAGCTTCAATTGAATCTATTTCTCTTCTTCCACTTCATTTCATTTAAATCTAAGAGATCCAATAGTCTACCTACCTTGCCCTGTTTCACTTAAGTTTGATACTTCTGCAAATTGATCACCCCAAGCTCTTCTGACTCCATTCCTGTTCCAACCAAACCAATTCAAAAACCAAACTCTGTGCCCAATAACTGGCCTAAAATTCCCAGTAAACAAACCTAAATATTACAGAGAGATCCCTCTCTGAGTTTAGGAGGGCTAGATCCTAAACTTGAAAGCGGTTTTGATGTTGCCTTCGTGGTTTTTTCTTCAGCCTTGAAATTACGGAATACTAACATAGTGGCGACCATACTGGGGAGACATTTTATCTTCCTTAGAAAAGTGTATCAAGTTCCAGATCTGATTGCTGATGGTGAACAATGATCAGACACAAGAAGGCTGAATTATTCACCTGGCGACTCCATGTTTCAAGAATCCGGAGCTCAAAGTTTGCATGGCGACTCCCTTATCAAAGAATCCAGAATTGTAAAGCACTTATGGTGACCCCATTCCATTGTTGATTGTTTTAAAAATGAGTTCAAGAATACTACACAGGTATGATCATATGGACAGATCAAGAATTCCAAGTTTTCCAAATCCCATGCCCAACAGTGATTGGTTAACATATCTTCCATTGTTTAAAGATAAAAAAGGAGATGATGCTGCTGTACATTTATTGAGGTTTAGAATCAAATTTAATGAAGACTGTCTTATGAAATTTTTTATGGCAAATTTGGAGGAAAAGGCTAGATTTTGGTATGAAAATCTGCCTGTTGCTAGTATATGTTCGTTAAAGCATTTTCATACTGTTTTTTGTGAGAAATACAGAGGGGATTATCCATCTTTGTTGCTAATTCAAAATTGATGTGATCATTTTGAAAGTTTTATTCAATATCTAGAAGATTACTATGATGATGATCAGTTCACAAATGATGAAATACTAGAGGCTTTAGATGGAAATCCTTTTCAACAGTATGTACAAAAAGTAGAAGTCTTGCTTGAATTGTCTTCCCCTCAGGAAGAAACCGAGGATGTACGTTGTCAATATGTTCATGAATATTCCCCACAGGAAATAATTATTGCAGCACCACGACAAATTGATCAGCAAGAGGTAAAGGAAGAAATTCAGCAGCCTGAACTTGATCAAGAAGAGGAGAATAGAGAAAATCAGTAGTATATTTCAGATACCATGGATGAACACATTAACACTGTGGTTGTCTCAAATGCAGAAGATCAAATTAAAGAAAAAATTCCTTGTACTAATTAGCAAGTAAAGGTAATTGAGCATATTGTTGAACATTCATTTGTTGATTTACAATAGTCTTGTGATCTGAAAGAAGAACCAGCAGAACTTAATCCTCTTGATCCACAAGAACATTTTCAACAAGTAGTGTTTTCTTCAGTGATTAAAGACCAATCAGATTTACATGATGAAGATCTTATGTTGCATGTTTTCCATGATCCTTTGGTCAATTTATTGCATTCATTGGTGAAGGGAGAATTTTCCAGATTCATCAATGCAGCTATTGGATCCAGTGGAAAAGTTGAGTTGCCATTTTCTGAATTTATTTTTCCACCTAAAGAAGTAGAATGCAAACTTCAGTTAAGTATCCATTTGCTTGAATGGTTGCACTGGATGTTTGTTATCACTTGATATGGTAGTCATTTTATCAGATTAAAGTAGGTAGTAGAGTGCAAATAAGCTCAGTACCTTGAGCATTTGTGTTTTTCAAAGCATTCTTTCCAGTTTTAGTTTCAGATTGCAGTACGACTTTCAGTTTAGTGTATATTTCAAATTTCAGTGTGAAGAATGGTTTTGATTTCAGTTTGAGAGTTTTTCAGTAGTAGATATTTTATGGCAAAATAGGTTGCAGGTTTTTGGATCAGCCCAATGGATCAGGCTACTAGTCTACGGTGTTCTTGACACTTCACTAGGAAGTGCCATCCCTAGCTGGAGCCACTGTTAGGGTCCTATAATTTTTATAGGATTGCTTGATTATAGCTGATGATTATTATATTTTGGATATTGTAAATAATATTCCATATTATAAATTATTTCCAAAAAAGGTCAAAACCTTAAGAAAAATAAAAATTATTCTTGCAAGACGAAATGTAGCATTAGAGGATAATTAAGTATGTTTATATTAAATTAATCACATCATTTAAATGTGATTAAATAAAACTGTTATAAAGGCCTTGGTACTATAGTTTGAACTTATTATAAGGTTGAAAATGACAAAAAGGGTTTTTGTCACATGGGGTTAAACAGTTGCAGCTTTCTCCCATCCACGTCATTCATCTGTCTCATGATTAGTTGAAACTATGCTTTTTCCTATACGCCACATTGACTTAAAACATTGTTTCCAAACCAATGAGGTCGAATTTTTAGAAAATGGAAGAGGTTTTTTCTTCAAATATCCTCATGTACAAAAACCTCTCTCAGTTTTCTAACAGCTATTATGGTTTGGGATATACAGATGAAGCTTTATAGACATATTTTCCCAAATTTTCCCGTTTAGCCAAACTTTTGTAGAACATATTGTGGTCAATAAGAGATGAATCTTGAGAAAATGGAGGAGGTTTGTGTTCCTAAGATGCAAAAGTACAATAACCTACTTCATATTTTACATATCTATTATAGAATGATAGATACATTTACATCTTTACAACCTATTTTTGAGACTGTGCAAATTCTTGTTTCAGTCACCTTTTTGCAGAGAATATTGGGAACAAATGGAGCTGAATTTTGGGAAACTGAGAGAGGTTTATCTCAAAAACATATTTATCTACAATAGTGTCCCTCACGTTTTACAGAGCTATGTCGTATTGAGATATACAAAGTGATGACTGGACCCTATTTTGCAGGATTTCGAGAGGAAAATGTTCAAATACAGTTAGCCACCTCATCAACTAAGAATTGTAATCAAATTCAAATTTCTCTTCTTTGTCAAAATAAATCCATAATGATTCATATGTGTGAGTGAGTGCAAGGAAAGGTGGTTACTGAAGTATAATATCGCGCGCGCAACAACCTGAGATGTGCAGACCTAGCCGCCTCCTTGACCTCATAGGCCTCTCTCGGTAGCCTCCTGTTGCTGAGTTTTCCCTGACCATGCACCCCTCTGAGGAGGGTGACCCTCCCTCATCCAACCATCAAGGAATCGAAGAAAATGAAGAAGCATTCACATCCCTGATTGTAGTGAATGGAGCTCCAAGGAATAGGCCATCAATCAAAAAATTCATTAAGAAGCTTGAGGAAATACCAGAGATCTCTCTCCCACCTGCTCTCCCCCGAAGAGCAGCTATTTCTCTGGCAAAACATGGACTTGTTGGACAATTCACAAGGTTATGTTCGTCACCCAAATCATTTCAAAAATGGGTTGAAAGAAACTGGAATGCAACCACACAGGGGAAGATAGCAATATGATTTTGCGGAAGAGGGTATTACACTTTCCTTTTCGAATCAAAGGAAGACAGAGATATGATATTAAAAAATGGTCCATACTTCATGGATTCCAAAGGTTTATATCTAAATAGGTGGACACCATATTTCGATCCAAAAATGGATGTCCCAAGCGTAGTCCCAGTTTGGGTCAGAATTCCAGACTTTCCACTACATTGCTGGGGAGATGATTCGGTCAAGGCTATAGGAAATGTAGTGGGCAAGTATATAGACAGATGCGAACCAAAGGATAACATGCACTCATGCACCAGAATATGTGTGGAACTAGATCTTGGAAAAGGTCTTCTAGAAGTAATAAAGATTAAGGTTGATCAGTGGACGCATATACATCAGCTGGACTATGAGCAGATACCATTTAAATGCAAGGTATGTCATGAGTATGGTCATTTTGCTAATAGGTGTCTTAAAAAAAGAGAGCATGAAAACATAGAATAACAAGAGAACACATGGGAACAAGTAAAAAGGAAAAAAACCCATCAATAAGCAGACAATACCAAATGCCTCACAACTCCAAGAATCAAATGAAACTACTCCTCAACCCTCATTGAACGCTATCCTCCCTATTCACACATCTCCAAACCCCTTTGCGCCCTTCGAAGACCCTATTGATCCACACTCTCCCAGATCCCCAACATCGAACCCCATCTCCCTTTCTCTCATTCCCTCCTCCTCCATCCCTATTTCCTCCCCACCCCCTCCCTCAGTGGACCGCATACTAACTAGAAATCAAGCTAAAGAAAATCCAAAAACTTGGGATCAACAAAAAAAGTGGGAAGAAAATCCAATAAGGAAATCAGAGATGAGGTAGCTGCCAAAGAAATGGCACTAGGAACTCAACAACCAATGGAATCCTTCCTTGGGAAAAATACAGGAAACAATGAAAAAAATCAGCAAAGAGGAAAGGGAGGATCACATCAACACAACAGTAAATAATGATAGTGGTCTCTTGGAATTGTCGCAGCCTTGGCACCACTTTCAAAGTCAATGCAGCTAGAGATATTTTAGTCAATGAAAAGCTGAACATTTATATGATCCAAGAGACCAAAACAAGCAAGCAAGAAAATCAAAAACTGATTAAAAAATTAAGAAATCATGAAGGAATAGTGCTAGAGGCCAAAAGAGCATCAGGAGGAATATGCACCATATGGGACAAAAGGAAATGGGAACTAATAAATCAAAAAATCAGCAATCACTGGATTAGAACAGATTTGAGAGATCTCAACACAAAGGAGTTGTATAGCATTATGAATGTATATTCTCCAAATCACTACAGAGAAAAAGAACACTGCTGGAACTTGATTAAAGAAGAACTAGTAGAAAGACAGAAAGGGAAATTAATCCTTGGAGGAGACTTAAACCAGATAAGGAACTCTGAAGAAAAATTTGGTGGGAATTATCATTCAAATTCGTCAAGAGAAGCTCTTGAAGAAATAATGGAACAACATAAATTAATCGACATTCCACCAAGAAATGGGAAGTACACTTGGAATTAATGAACACTTAGAAGAAATAAACATGAAAAAAGAAAATAAATGAGAAACAAAAATCATTGGGAATTTCCCTAGTATAGACACCAATTCTATTTAATTGAATTTTCCTCTATTTCCAAAGTATTAATCCCATAGGCCTTCCTAAGTCATATGACAAACAATAGCTCCTAAACTAACTTTGACCCCTAATAACTTGCATGTAAACACAAAATGTTGAACAATAATTTGGAGATGAAGTATACCTTATCTAAAAAGGTTGATCCTTGATTTTATTTAGTGGTTGAGGGTTGCATATATCTAATCTTCAATGCTCCATACTAGTAACCTATAAGAAAAAGATCGAAAACACAACAAACTCTATCTTCCTGCAAATAATGTTAGCATTAACAAAATATACATAAAAAATACATGCATTCAAATCAAATAGAAAATGTATAGATGGGGGGAAAGGACAATGTATTTCATTAACACCAAAACAATGACAAAATTTTAGCCCTTAAGGTCCTTGTCCTCAACTCCTCCTCTCACCAAAACTGACAGTCAAGCTGAATACTGGTGTTGGCTTATCACAAGGTGGAACTGAGTTTTCAGTTCAACAATATTTACCTATGTTCATTTATCTCTCCTCTCTAAGCCTCTTGGAGAGTTTTGCTTTCATATATGAGTTAATATAGTGATTAAATGAATCTAGACATGTTTTTGCTTGAGTTTGACTCGGTCCTTTCATCCTTATCCTATGATTTTATCATTGTTTGAACCTATCAAACCTTATCCATGCACATGAGAAACCCTAACCACCTCAATTCTTTGTGCTTATGTTTGGAGCATTCAACTCTTCCTCCCAAGACAATCAGAGCATTGTAACTCTCTTTTTCAATGTCATGGGGGAATTGATGGAGTCAAATATTATTTTTTCTAGGGTTCCCATGAAACTTTTGTTGCATTCTACCCTTCTTCCTCCATTGCTTCTCTAGTAGAACCAAGGGAGTGTCATTTTGAGCTATAAAAAAGGCTATGTATATATGTTGGCATAATAGAATACCATGGACATTTTTTGGACACCTTTTGTGGACCCCAAATCTATAAAAGAGCCAACATTGATCTTACTAGTTGAATGTTTGAGATCATGCCATGGGGAATTCTTACTAAGATCTTTTGGAAAAATGATAATACTAGGACAATACAATCAATATGACGAGGACCAGTCACATGACTCCATGCGATAGTTTGATAAATGGACACATTGTATCATCATGTTAATAAAAGTGGACAAATTGATAGGAGAACCCATAGGAAGGTGACCTATAAAAGGATCACATATGGTAGTTTGACATGTACATTTGGGAGAAAAAATAGTGTACACATAATATTCATATTTAAAAGGACTTCAGATGTTTTGTTCAGTTTTCCAAACCTCAAATCCTTTTGCTAATTCTACTAAATAACATTTTTAGATCCATGGGGTGTTGTGAGGATTTTATTTTCCATTTACTAGTTAAATATTTCCTTCCTTACAATCCTGGCAACATTAGATCAAAACCACATTACATAATAGTTTTGGTGTTGTAATGTCTTAAGTGTTTTTAGTGGCTTAGTTTGTAGAGGGAATATTTCCTTAAAAATAGTTGAGTTCATGCCACACAACGATCATCAAAATAAACACACACTGTAAGCCAACGTTGAATTAAATGATAACTCATCATAACAAGGAGAATAAAGAGTATACAATGAGAATATACTATGTGGCACTCTTTTGGACAATGATGCCATCAATATATAAACTCTAGAGGTTGATCATTGCCTATTTGAACCAATCCGAGCTTGACACAAACATTCAATCATGTAGATGTCCAATTGGTAAACAATGTGGTGGTAAATCAAAGATTTATGAAAGGTATATGTGGAAAAAGAAATTGAAAGAGGAAAAGTTTAGGGATTAGATATATGAATTTCAAAGGTCCAAATAAAAATGGAGTCTAATAATTTTTTTAGGTTTGTCAAGTATCAAATTAAGTGAGCACTTCATATATCAAATTTTTAATCTATAAACTATTGTGGATATTCCACTAGAATAGATTGTCACAACATATCTCACAATATTCTAGAATCTCTTATTATGCAATATTTTACTTTAGATTTAAAATTGAACATTACTAGCTTAGTGCAAAAACTTATTTAAAAAAACTAAAACTAGATTAAAAGAAGCTAAACAAATAACACACCATCCACACAATGAACACAAGATTTACCTTGGGAAAACTCAGTACGGGAAAAATTTGTCTATAAGGTGAAGCCCATGTCTTGCTATTTTCTTCTTAGTTATGATAAAAAAATAAAACGATAATGCTCTCATCATGGAGTTTTTGTCGACATTGTGGCTTATATGGTTGCTACATGATATTTCTCTCCGTATGTTCTACTTCAATATTTCACTCACAATGCCCTACTCTAGTATGGAAGAGTGATCAATACAATAATAATGGGCACTCAATCTTATTCTAGAGCCCAATATTTAACAATACTTTAATAGACATCTAAGGTTAGGGTTAGGGTTTTTTCATCCTCAACTCACAATTAGGGTTATGGTTATGGTTAGGGATTTGGGTCTTCTAGAATATTTTTGAAAGTCCACACATGATTAACTCTACATGTGTGAGTAATAGAAGCTAACATGGCATCCACTCAGTATCATAGTGGTCAATAAGATAGGTTAACTTGTTGGAAGTCATGACTTCCTCATATAAACTCTAAATAATGTGATGTTTGTGTTGTTAAAAAGCTCTTAATGCGTAGAACAATGTTGAGAGGCTAAGATATGTGTTCCTAAATTTATGGCCCTAAAAAATATCATCTGATGCATCATATAGGCTTTAGAAAAATTTGGAGCCCAAATGATCAAAGTAGGACCTACCCTTAATTGGGCCCTACAAGCAAATAGATCCAAAATTTTCACCCAAAAAGTACTCAAATAAATGAAAAATTATATAATGATCCATTTTGTATCATTTTTATGAACTCTCTAGATGCCCAATGCTCAATTAAAGTTGAAGTTCATAATGTTGGAAATGAAATAACAGAGTAATGGAACACATACAATATTGCAGAAACAAAAACTCAAAAAAGCATAAAACAAGAGAGACACATATAAACGTGGTTCATCCAATTTGGGTTGCATCCATGGAGAAACAGCCAATCCTGACTTTTATATTATCCAACAAACTAAAGGGAGACAACCTACAACAAATATGTTGTAACTTCCTCTTCACTCTCACACAATCTCCTCTATTTTTTTGACACATAATAATACACAACCACAATATAATTCTCTCATATAAATTGAGGGTTTCCTTCTAGGGAAAAAAACCCTAAATTAACATAACTTTTACCATCAGATATTTTTCCTAATGAATGACCCAAATTGACTATGAAATTACAATATTTTACAAGGCAAATTTTCTCTAAATTTTGCTTTCAAGGGGGAGAGACAGAGGGAGGTGGGAGAGAAAAGGAGAGAAAGGAAGGATTAGAGAGAGGACTTGAGAGAGAGGTAGGGGGGAGGGAGAGGGAGATGGAGTTGGAGGGGGGAGAGAGGTAGGGAAGAAGAAATACATAAAGTGAGAAAGGCGGAGAGAGAGAGGGTGACAAGGGAGAGATGGAGAGAGAGCGAGGGAGAAAGTAGAGTGAGAAGGAAGAGAGAGAGAGAGAGGAGAGAGAGGGAGATATGGATCCAACCTAGATATGGTATGTATGTATATAAAAATCAACCTAGATCCATCTTAACCATGAATCTATCAAGGAACAAGAGGGATACAATCTCTTGAGGTGGAAACCTTTTTTTTGAGATAAAAACTTGAGGAAAGGTTTGAACCTTGAAAGATTTGATCCTTCTCGACGCTTGATAGAACCAGGGTTAAGATGGATCTAGGCTGGTAAATATTAAAAAATATATTATAATAAAATTTAATCACACAAATTTAATAAAATAAATTGAATTTTTTTAATCTATAAACTACTATGGATATTCCACTAGAATAGATTGTCACAACATATCTCACAATATTCTAGAATCTCTTATTATGCAGTATTTTACTTTAGATTTAAAATTTAACATTATTAGCTTAGTGCAAAAACTTATTTAAACAAACTAAAACTAGATTAAAAGAATCTAAACACATAACACACCATCCACACAATGAACACAAGATTTACCTTGGGAAAACTCAGTACGGGAAAAAATCATCTAGAAGGTGAAGCCCATGTCTTGCTATTTTCTTCTTATTTATGATTAAAAAATAAAAGGATAATGCTCTCATCATGGAGTTTCTGTCGACATTGTGGCTTATATGGTTGCTACATGATATTTCTCTCCGTATGTTCTACTTCAATATTTCACTCACAATGCCCTACTCTAGTATGGAAGAGTGATCAATACAATAATAATGAGCACCCAATCTTATTCTAGAGCCCAATATTTAACAATACCTTAATAGACATCTAGGGTTAGGGTTAGGGTTTTTTCATCCTCAACTCACAATTAGGGTTATGGTTATGGTTAGGGTTTTGGGCCTTCTAGAATATTTTTGAAAGTCCACACATGATTAACTCTACATGTGTGAGTAATAGAAGCTAACATGACATCCACTCAGTATCATAGTGGTCAATAGGATAGGTTAACTTGTTGGAAGGCATGAATTCCTCATATAAACTCTAAATAATGTGATGTTTGTGTTGTTAAAAAGCTCTTAATGCGTAGAACAATGTTGAGAGGCTAAGATATGTGTTCCTAAATTTATGGCCCTAAAAAATATCATTTGATGCATCATATAGGCTTTAGAAAAATTTGGAGCACAAATGATCAAAGTAGGACTCGCCCTTAATTGGGCCCTACAAGCAAATAGATCCAAAATTTCCACCCAAAAAGTACTCAAATAAATGAAAAATTATATAATGATCCATTTTGTATCATTTTTATGAGCTCTCTAGATGCCCAATGCTCAATTAAAGTTGAAGTTCATAATGTTAGAAATGAAATAACAGAGTAATGGAACACATACAATATAGCGGAAACAAAAACTCAAAAAAGCATAAAACAAGAGAGACACATATAAACATGGTTCATCCAATTTGGGTTGCATCCGTGGAGAAACAACCAATCCTGACTTTTATATTATCCAACAAACTAAAGGGAGACAACCTACAACAAATATGTTGTAACTTCCTCTTCACTCTCACACAATCTCCTCTCTTTTTTTGACACATAATAATACACAACCACAATATAATTCCCTCATATAAATTGAGGGTTTCCTTATAGGGAAAAAAACCCTAAATTAACATAACTTTTACCGCCAGATATTTGTCCTAATGAATGACCCAAATTGACTATGAAATTACAATATTTTACAAGGCAAATTTTATCTAAATTTTGATTTCAGGGGGGAGAGACAGAGGGAGGTGGGAGAGAAAAGGAGAGAAAGGAAGGATTAGAGAGAGGACTTGAGAGAGAGGCGGGGGTAGGGAGGGGGAGGGAGAGGGAGATGGAGTTGGAGGGGGGAGAGAGGTAGGGAAGAAGAAATACATAAAGTGAGAAAGGCGGAGAGAGAGAGGGTGACAAGGGAGAGATGGAGAGAGAGTGAGCGAGAAAGTAGAGTGAGAAGGAAGAGAGAGAGAGAGAGAGAGAGAGAGAGAGAGAGAGAGAGAGAGAGAGGGAGATATGGATCCAACCTAGATATGGTATGTATGTATATAAAAATCAACCTAGATCCATCTTAACCATGAATCTATCAAGGAACAAGAGGGATACAATTTCTTGAGGTGCAAACCTTTTTTTTGAGAGAAAAACTTGAGGAAAGGTTTGAACCTTGAAAGATTTGATCCCTCTCGACGCTTGATAGAACCAGGGTTAAGATGGATCTAGGCTGGTAAATATTAAAAAATATATTATAATAAAATTTAATCACACAAATTTAATAAAATAAATTGAATTTTTTTACTATTGATATTCATAAATATTTAAAAATATATTGTAACTATATTTTATCAAATAAATTAAATAACATAATTGCTTAAGCTTAAAATTAATTTTGATTATATCTAATGACTCTTATTTTCTATTAAAAATAATTTTTATCATAAATATAAATTAAATGAGAGTTTATTATACATTCTACATTGTCAAAAAAATAAAAAATTGAATTATAATTTTGTATTATTATTATTAAAGAATTTATATATGAGTTAAACATATATACATTTAAAAAAACATGTAACATGATTCTTAACAATGAAAGTTCACTCCCAATTTACAATGAAGATTTTTAACATGTAGATAGGCTTTATTATAATATCATGGGTCAATACCATGGATTATCAATACCACATTTCTAGAAAACCATACCCATTTTACAGTCAAAATATTTTATATATATTTTATTTTAATATAATTTTATAATTTTTTCTAAAATTAAATTGAAAAGAAAAAAGAGCATAACTATCTTTTAGATAAATTTGAATACTCTATCTGTGACTAGTACTAAAAATATCTAGTGAATAAGACTTGTGTCTATTATTGAATAGACTTCCAAAATTTTAATTTATTTATCAATAATTAATAGGTGGATGGTAGAGGTTTAACCTATATGGAATAGGGAATATATACATAATATTTTAGTAGTATGCATGATAGAGAGTTGAGATTTCTCTCAAAGGTAGTTATGCTATTTTTTCTTTTCAATTTAATGAGGGCAACCATATAAATTAAATGGTTGGTAAACACAAATAGGCATCAAAACATTTACAACATCATGACACATCTCACATTGCCAAGATTAAAAATAAATAAATAAAATCACAAAAATTACAAAAATCAACTAATTATAACTTTACTTTAAATTATTATTATTATTATTGCCCCCAAGAACTCAGGGAGATTGAAAAAACAATTCATTTCAAATGCTAGAGGATAAAACCACCTCATTAGAGAGGATTGTTAATGGGGATTAGCATTTGTCGAGGACGGTGATTTTCAATGTCAATAGAGGTGTGGGGGATTGCACCTTCCGCCCGATAGAAAGGACATGAAGTAATGAAGGGGTGGTGTGGCCACCTCCATGCATGCTTCAACATGCAAGCTTTTATACCTTTGTGATGTCATTTGGTGTAGGTAGCAAGAAAGGATTGAGAAACACTCAAGAGAGCCAAGGTTCTAGGTGGAAACTATTGATTTTTCAAGTGCAACAGATATAAGAACTAATTTCTCAAATACTGATAATTACTTCTAATTATGTAGATATTATTTTTCACTTTCAATTTATCATTTAGTAATTGCACTTTAGAAATTCAACCATAAATACAAAAGGACAGTAGAGATCACAATGCACAAAGAGAACATAAGATTTACCATGGGAAAACCTATTTGGGGGAAAAACCCAACCACCTTTTTATAATATTCCTAATGGAAATTTACAATGATAAGCAAAGCAAGCATAGAAAAATGCACAGAAAATTACTCAAACATCAGAACACCATTTTAAAGCCAAAAATTGTGTTGTTGAGCCATTTTATTGATAAATCATGAAGTACAATATGTGCCTGGAAAGTATGCACCTGGGCTTTCCCTAGGAAAGATAGCTAAGCCCAAGTGATGAATATGAGATATCCTCCAAGAGTGATAGTTGGTTCTCCTTGGCTCTGCGTTGAAATGTGTGAAAATTTGATTACCCAAATCACCACTACAACAACTGATTAAGTTCCTTCTATTTGTTAATTATTGAACAACTTATTTACTGTTTCCTACAATAAACATTGAAACTAATACACTGTAGTCTTCACCAATTAAATTATAAGTGGAAACAAGAAACTGAGCAAGAAAGAATACAAAACACATTACACAGTTATTTTTGGACAAATCTCCCTGGAAAAACCCAATGTGAGAAAACCGGTGCAACAACTGAGGGTGTTATTATTATGCAGTAGTAATTCTGAGTACAATTTGTTGGACGCCCAACTGGTTATCCGATACAAAGAGAAACTGGAAAAAATGAAATAGTGAAATTATCTCACCTTGTCATTGGAAGATCTGGCTCTGATCTGCTGGAAGTGAGTCTCTGCATCCCTTATGCGTCAACCTCTACGCAAAACAGTGTCAACCCCATGTAGTCTCTGTGTCACCTTTGCTGAGGACTCATCTGCTCTTCCTTCTAACCCTATTCTGGCTGGAAACTTATGTTTTCAGCCTCCTAGTCTCACACCCCGACTTCTGGCTTCTGAAACTTGATTTCCTTAGCAGGAATTTGATCTCCCTTCAGGATCCGCGTCAGCTCTGAATGGACCATCGTCAACCTCTCTAGACTTTGTTCTGCCCTCTCTACCTTGTACTCTCCGGCCCAGGAAAACTCCCCGCCAGATACTATCCTTACCTCTCACTGCAAAAGATCACTTCAGATTTCTCTCCCGACAAATGTTGTGCTTCAGAAATTCAATCTTCTGATCTCTCCTCGATGTATTCTCCAAGTTCCCATCATGTCCTTCTTATAATCCTCCTGGTTAGAAGCAACATACTAGATTAGATTCTAATCAATGGCTTAGATAATTTGGAATTAATATGCGTCTTCTCTTAGAAGTTTCACCCACAGTTAGATTAATACCCTTTAATTATTTTAATTTCCTAAGTTTAGACTTAGGCACCCATTAAAATAATTAATTATTTTAATAAAATTGTCTTTGGGTGGAATTTCCCAAAACAATTTCTGGGTATTGGAGAATGCATGTGTCCTGGCCTCTTTGAAAGTTTAGAGGCTAAGAGCACATCTGATGCTACCAAAAATAAACACCCTCTTAGCAAGGAATGTGCTCGAGTAATGCAACCTGCTGAGCATCAAACTGACTTTGCAACATCTCCCTCTGCGTTGTTGATGTATGACATCACTGCCCATCAACTACTGCACAAATACTGCCTATGTACTACTACTGACCCTGCCACTGCCAACATTGCATTTGTACTGCAACTCTGTCTCAAATTCTGCATCCGTGCTATTGCTGGCAATGCCACTGCCAACATTGCCACCTTCTCCAACTGTTGCTGCTACTGCATCAACAATGGAAAAGCATCCAAAATTACTGAACATGTGTTCAGTATGATGCATCTTGTTGCTGGAGTTCTGACTGCTGCTAGTCTCTGCGCTGACCCTCTTAAGCCTCTGCGTTACTTCTGACTGTGCTTTGTGCCAACTGCACTGCTGCCAACTCTAGCTCTACGTTGTTGTCTCTGGCACTCCTAGCCACTGCAACTGTCACTCCAACACTCCTCTGCATCAACTGACCCAATGCATCCCGCTGCTACTAATTTGGGCTCCTGTAGCAAGGTATTGATCCAAGAGGTGGATTCCTCAAGGATCCTACCCATCTACAGTTCTTTTAAACTATATTTCTATATCACCCCACCTCTCGACGATCATGAAAAACTCCTCCTCCTCGATCTGTGCAGATGCAACCTTCTGATCATGCTTCTCATCCTTTTACTTCTTTTTGAGATGACACTATGTAGCTTAGAGATAGATTTTTGCACACAGAAAGCACTTGATCTTCGAAATATATTTCTTCTTCTTCCGCTGCTCCTGCTACCCCTTATACTAATTTGGGCTCCTGTAGCAAGGTATTGATCCAAGAGGTGGATTCCTCAAGGATCCTACCCATCTACAGTTCTTTTAAACTATATTTCTATATCACCCCACCTCTCGATGATCATGACAAACTCCTCCTCCTCGATCTAGGCAGATGCAACCTTCAGATCATGCTTCTCATCCTTTTACTTCTTTTTGAGATGACACTATGTAGGTTAGAGATAGATTTTTCCACACAGAAAGTGCTTGATCTTCCAAATATATTTCTTCTTCTTCCACTGCTCCTGCTGCCCCTTATATGTGAGGGTTGCATTCTCATCCTCCTCCTTGGGCTTCCTCCCACTACTTTTACTACTACTATCAAGTTTGCACTTGACTAAGTTTCTCCTCATCTCTTCCTACTGAAGAGTGGCCCAAATTCCTTCCCAATCTGACAATATTTCCCTACCCTGGATGCTTTGGAAAAACACCTACCATTCTTCTGACACTAAATTTAGAGCCATCCTCACCATATCGATAGGCTGAGGTGTTGACCCCACAACTTCTAACTCGTCATAGGTCTCCTAAAGCTTTGCAAGGAATGGATCAAAGCGTTCCCCCTTCTACATTTGCGTGGATCTCATCTTCTTCTCCAAGTACATCTTTCACTGCTCGGAACATCCCTAATATAGAGATGTCCATTTACCTAATATGTGACATACTACATGATCCTTCACTTCACCCAGGATCATCTAATCAACCTTCGCCATCTCTCACTTGTACTTTTTGAGCAGATCTCGATCCGTAGGCTCAGCTACCACACTGTCGATGTAGATCTTGAGAACATGTTCATCCAAAAGGCATGACATCCTCGCCTTCCAGATCACATAGTTGGATGCACCATCCAATCGATCCTGATCTCTCAACCCATTGGTTTCCATCTTTTCCAATCGAAAATGTCAAACTACCTCCTCTCTCCTCTACGCAACATTGGGTTGGCTTATGCACTCCCTGCTGGAGTTAGTAGATATGTTCCTCTCCGTTGCTGATCAAAAATTGAGAAATAATACTTCTTAGCTGGAAGTCCTCTGAGGAATAATTCCCTCAATAGTGTCTCCCTTCTTCCTTCTGACGATTTTCTAACCCAGCAACTGTTATAGAAAACTACGTCACACCAGAAACTGCTCTGCATTGAAGCTACTACTGTGCTGCTCCCTCTACCATTGACAAATTTTGATATGGAAATCCTACCTCTTTGTCTACTCACTCAGATAGAGAATTTCCACAAAAATATTTCCCTCATGGCTTGGACTACGCAATCCCTTTGGGGATTCAATTTTTGCCTATGTAGCACTTTGACTTCCCTTCTTCTCTTCAGCACTGGGCTCTTCTAGCTTTGCTCTCTTGCTTCACCTGCATCTCTGATACCATGTGAAAATTTGATTACCCAAATCACCATTGCAACAACTGATTAAGTTCCTTCTATTTGTTAATTATTGAACAAATTATTTACTGTTTCCTACAATAAGCACTAAAATTAATACACTGCAGTCTTCACCAATTAAATTATAAGTGGAAACAAGAAACTAAGCAAGAATGAAATACACAACACATTACACAGTTATTTTTGAAAAAACGTCCTAGGAAAAACCCAATGCGAGAAAATTGGTGCAACAACTATGGGTTTTATTATTATGCAGTAGTAATTATGAGTACAATTAGCTGGATGCCCAATTTCCTATCTGATATAGAGAAAAACTGGACAAAATGAAATAGTGAGATGATCTCACCTTGTCACTGGAAGATTCGGCTCTGATCTGGTGGAAGTGAGCCTCTACGTCAACCCCGCATAGTCCCTGTGTCACCTCTACTGAGGACAGCGATGCTCTTCCTTTTGACCCTCTGTTGGCTGGAAACTTTAGCTCTGAGCCTCTCGGTCTCACACCCCGACTTACGACTTCTGAAACTCGATTTCCTCAGTAGGAATTTGATTTTCCTTCAGGCTCTACACTGCCACTACGTCAGCGCTGCGTGGCCCAATGGCAACCTCTCTAGACGTCGTTCTGACCTCTCTGCCTTGAACTCTCCACCCTGGAAAACTCCCCACCAGATATTATCCTTGCCCCTCACTGCAAAAGATCACTTCGAATTTCTCTCATGGCAACTGTTGTGCTTCAGAAATTTGATCTTTTGATCTCTCCTCGATGTATTCTCCAAGTGCCCATCGATGTCCTTCTTATAATCCTCTAGTTGAGAACCAATGACTTAGATTAGATTATAATCAATGGCTTAGATCATTTGGACTCGATCTCTATCTTCTTCTAGAAGTTCTACCCACACTTAGATTAATATCCATTAATTATTTTAATTTCCTAAGTTTAGACTTAGGCACCCATTAAAATAATTAATTATTTTAATAAAATTGTCTCATGGTGGAATTCCCCAAAACGATTTCTGGGTATTGGAGAATGCATATGTCCTAACCTCCCCGCAAATTTTGAGGCTAAGAGCACATTTAATGCTACCATAAACCAAAAAAATGCCTAGAAAGTGTGTTGTTGGCTATATGGTTGCTAGGGCCCCTTCCGGTGCTCAAAAAATTCCAGGAAATTAACCTTGAGATCTCCACCAAATACCCAGAATAAGCCACATAGGAATTGGAAAAATGTTGACCTCGGAATTTCGGCCCAAATTCCCTTAGCTCCTCTAGTTGCTAGCTGAGTTGGGAACAATATTTGATCCCTCAAATACCAAATTAATTTTTGCCAAAAACCTAGAAAGGGTTTGTCCTAGTTTTGATGCTCCAAAATTGAACCCAAATGCTTGGCCCTCCTCCATAGGCAGAAGATGTAACCTACAACAAATTTTGTGTTTTATACTCCTCGAAAGTGCTAGAAAATTCCCCAAAATAGTTGCAATCTCCAACAAAGTACTTCCCCACACTCCACATCAAGTCTAAACCCAAAAACCACTTCACTCCTCAACCTCCCAACATGCCTCCTCCAAGAACTGTGCAACCCATGCATTGTTGTTGCTGAGCCTCTCCATAAACTCGCACTCCTTGCTGTTGGTATGAAGAAAAATATATGTAACTCCCTCCTTGGGATGGCATTCAAAGTCCACTGAAGCAAGGGTTGATATTTCCACTCGGAAAATCTTGTGTGCTAAACAACACTTATAGACTTGGCTTCCGCTCAAGCGTGCTATGTCAAATAAAATTTTCTTAAAGATGAATGAATGACCAAAATGAGGGCCTCTTTCTCTTTTTATCAAAGAGCCTCCAAGATGCCCATGTGGGCCTAGCTCGACTCTCCCCACCAACTTCGCTCCAATGAGAGCGTGTAGCCCATGTGGACTACAATTATCTATGAATGGCCCCCATGTACCACTAGTCGCTCGATTTTCTCCTCCATCATCTAATGTTTGGGCCCAAATTTGATCAAAAATATATGTGAGACCTCTAAACCCACAGCTCCTAAGTGCTAATGTGAATTAATTCAAATCTGGCCAAAAATTGATATTCCCCTTACCAATGTTGCTACATGGGAATATCACAGTCCTCCCACCAAAAATTGCTTGTCCTCAAGCAATGCCCGAAAAAGAATCCTCTCTAGTTGTTGCTCCCCAATGTCAATGCAAAATGTGTCAGGGTCCCAAATGTGCCACTGAATCATCCCTGACCTCTGCACTGTCCTAACGTAAAATAATCCTTCAATACCAGGATGCCAGACCATCTTGTCCAATGTGAAACTCCCCTCGCTCCACTCATTATCCTTCCTAGTGAAAGTACCATGAGTCCTTTGCATACCATCAATGAGTAAGGGATCATGATCATGATAATGTGGCATTATGCCCAACCCCTCGTGGCAGTAGGCCATCTCATGCACTCCAAGAGTATACTCTTGGAGATAGCATGCAATCCCTGCAGAGATAGCGGCTCACTCACGTGAGATTCTCTTGATATCATCCTACTGACCCACCTGCCATGCCAATGTAGTCCCCCGCTCCATTAGTGAATCACTAAATCCCAATGGAAGATCTGTATGATCCCCCCCTGTAGTAGCCAACTCATCCCTAAAGGTTATTGAGTTGTGAATAATTGTGATGCTTTGGTCCCCTGCTAGTCCCAGAGTGGTGCCACCATGCTAACGTTGTGCTACTCTGACTATAACATACTCCCCATCGTGCGTGGACTACATCCTCCCCTCCTGAGGCCTAGTGGTGAAAAATCTGTGACATCCAAGCTCATCCTACCTGGGCATATCCATGATGCCAATATCTACCCCTCCACTGCCAATCTCAACCCTGAGCCATAACAGGATAAGTCTGCCTCACCATGCAGTGGAGGTCTTAGTGATCCCCCATGTGTCAAACCCAAAGTGAATTGGATCACCCTCTGCCATGAACCTGCTCATCACAAAGTGGAGTGATCCACCCTCCAACCAGATCCCTGTATCCCCCAAACATATGAGGAGCTCATAACTCCTACTCATCATAGGATGTCACTGCGTAATGCTGCTACCTGCTAGAACCCATCTGGCCCTCATATTTGACCTCTGTACGTATCGCCTAGGTGGACCCCAAGTATCAGGAGTATGTCCCATGCATGTGAACTTGCCCTGCTTCTATCAGACCACACAGTGAAATTCGTTATCCCAACTCTTGATGATACATCTGGACACTGCTCGGAGTTGGGGTACCCTCCTGTAGGGAAAGTCTACCATCCATCGTCCCTCAAATGTGGGCCCAGGGGGCGAACATATGCTACCTTGGAAATCAACCACACCATTCCTAAGCCTGTATTTGACAACTCGTGCACCTACCAAGTGTCTCAACTAGAGAGTCTCCTGCCAACTCATGGCACTTGGTGTCTCATCCAACTGTCTAGGGTGAGCCTCCCATGCTCCGTTACCTGAATGGAGAGTATCAAGGGGAAACAACCAAACACTCTATGAATGTAAGTATCATTGGAGGATGATGGGTGGATATGTCCCAAAGGGTATGATCAAAAGTCTGCAGAAATGCTCAAGAGTAATCCTACAAACGACATTCTCTTTGCCTCAGATCTAGTAATAACCCCCTCGAAACCCTGTCTCTACTAAACCTGGTGTCCCCAGATGCTAAAAAATTTCCTTATGGATCCTAGGTGAGCTGCATCCAATGGTACACCCAATGCCCTGGTCCATCAGTCTCTTAGGAGGCAACAATCCAAGAGCCTATTGTGCTGCATCATGTGTCATTGCATGCCACCAAGTATCACTGTACTCCTTGACATGTCACTATATGCTGCAACCTATCCTTGTACACCATTAGATACCTTTGGAAACAGTCTTGTGTCTAGTCCGTGTCAAGGCACTCGTCACTCCTCACGTGTACTCAATGTGATGTAAGGCACTCCTTCTCCACAACGCAATCCAACAAACTACTGTACACCACTATGCATCTCCATGTATACCCCTAGTTTTTTGCTCAACTCTAGACATTCCCACACATCCCTGGATGTGATGGACTAGATTCGTGTCTATATGTGTCAGCCCACACCCGAACGGTATCATCACCTCCATTGTCGCATCGCCACACATGCTGATGAATGGATCTTAACTCCAAATCCTTCCTCAGGGATGTGAGAAGTGAAACTCCCTATGGGTCAGTAGTGATGCCACCACTGTTATGATCCTCTATGCCCTCTATTCCCCACACAAAGGTGAAGAATACCAAACTCCATACAAGGTACTGTCTAGTGGCCTACTGATGCCACCTCCTCCGATGAACTCCTACCAGAGTAAGTTGATCCCCAATGATCCTATGTACAATCATCATACCAAGAAAACCAAAGGAGTTTGTCCATAAACTGGTTGGCCATTGGTGTTGACTGAGACTCCCTTAGTGAATGTGCACACTCAACTACTAGTCAACTGTACCATCCAGGTCATAGTCAATCGACATAACTAGGAAATGATAGGTAGTCCCACCTGGATCCTAATGCTAGTCTGGGATTTCAATATCCCTAGTGCCTGGAAACTCCTGTTGAGCTACACCTAGGTTCACTACCATCTCCATAGTCCACTCCACTCGGTACCTGTGGTGAAGTACAATTATAAGTGCAGACACAAACAAATTCCTCTAGCGTGATAATGGGTCTTGCCACAACAAATACATTCTATGGAAGATTTCCTTAGGTTAGAATCAATTAAAAGGGCCTACCTCTTAGTCTGCTTATCCTGTTTGATGATGTCCTTGCTTGCTCACTCCAACTATCTCTTGCTTCCTTCTTCGAGCACTTGAAACAAGTAAACAACAACAAACAACAAACAACAAACATGATAATAGACAAATTGTAATTCAACCTACTTAACAAGTCAAGAAACATTAAGCCATGAATATGTAAGATGACAAATCATGTATGAAATCAATCGATAGTTGCATATATTAATATCAAAGAGAGATTACAACCATTTTTCTTGGTGTTGCAGTCCTCCTCTGACAAGACCAAGTTCCTACACACTTTTGCTAGCATCCCATGATGGCCTCAATCAACAATAGTTTTAAGGCTCTTCCCTTTAGGCTTCACTCCAAACCAAATCACACTTCTCCCTCACACAACTAGATAGCTACAACTAGTAATAGCTTGCTGTCTACTCCAAACCAAAATAGCATTAGCACACCAATATCAACAATTCAACACTAGCTTGTGCTAGGGAAGAATGGAGGTTTAGATAGGATGAATGGATGGGATATGGATCCTCTTCTCATGGGAGAAGAGCGTAGTTCCATAATTATAGGGGAAAGGAGCCCAAACTGACATCCTCGACCCCATCCAGCCAAACCATTTACCAGACTTTCGTTACGAAGCTTTTAGAGCTGAAAGCTTCGACTCCTAATTTAAAAAACTTTCCATAACAAGACTGATGCGATTGGAACACAACTCATTCGCTTCAGTCAGCACTAGGGATAGTGCTAATCTGTACACATCAGCATGGGGGAGACAAAGGTCATTAGTGTCGGTCTTGTAAACTGGGCAAAACAAAAGTTTTAGGGGAAATGGTGCAAAAGGGAATTGATCTGCTCATGAAGAGGGACACAATGGGAGTTTCTTCATGAAGGCAAAGCATGAGGGGTTCACTGTAGAGATCCTCCAGGATCAAGGAACGGGGAGTACAGGGGCAATGAAAAAATGTTGTGTAATAGATGCCCCCAAAGCGTGAAGGCTAAGCTAGAGTGAGGGATGAAATGCTTTATGAATCGGTGCGGGGAATCGGTCTGCCGTCGGAAAATCTGCAAGCAAGTACAGATACATATACATAACTGAGATCTGTCAAATGACACATGAATCATGGCATGGACGCATCCATATAGAGAATGATCATGTAAATGGATCCAGGTATGGGCGTAGCCATCCGTCAAAGAGGATCATAATGAAACCAAGGAATGGTCGCAGCCATCCAATAATGAGAAGGATCACATATGATAACTCATGGTCACACCACTTCGCAACTTGGATTTTTGTGATCTGAGTCCAGGGTCTTGCGCTCCAACACGACTTGATCAAAGTACAGATTCTAACATGTGAATAGATGTGTTGATGTCAAACATGATAGAAAGTCACTTGATTACTAGTCAATGATGTAAACTGTTAACAAGCGCGAGAGAAACCATGAATAATGACAATGGTCCTCAAGGTACTATCAGCACAATCCACGAAATTTGAATAGAGGAACTGAAGTTGAACAACTATGAAATCACTCCATCGAAAGCCAATGATGTGAACTTGTCGTCGAGTGCGAAGAACTTGCCATTAGGGCATGCAAGCTCTAAGGTATCGGAAAGGAGTCTCTCAGTAAACTTCTTGGATAATGAGTTGAAGTCAACGGAAAGCGACCATGTCGAAGGAGGGCCATAATGAATCCCACATCATTGACGCGAGATGAGAGGATGCAAAATGATTTTGGATGATACAAAGAATTAGAGGTAAGTGTAACTACAGAAGGACAACTCTTGAACATATCAGCGACACAACTGGAAGTTTGGCAGCTTTTGGATCCATAAGATTGGTAGTCATGATGATGTGGAAGAGATAAAATGGAAGGCAAAATGAACGGTCCAACCTAGGAAGGTCAACGATACAAAGGAGGATATCCCAACCCGACACGAAGCAAAGAGTGTCATGTTCAAGAGTGAGTTGCCGACACAACTGATAGATTTCCAAATTTTCCCCCACCATTTCTGGCAGGTACCCCAATTATTTTTTAATTACAAGCTTGAAGGGGATAGCATATGCTTGCACTGTAAGTTCATCCTTCGGATGAATCCGACCTAGTAATTTTAACGAGCCCTAGGAAGGAGAAGCTCATGTTCGTCATGGTGACGAATCTGATGTCGTTTAATAGTTTAACGAGTCCGACAAAGGTGTAACTTGGTATATTTTTCATGTTTAGAGAGTTTGAAAAAGACACGTAAAAGAAAACTCCACATGGTCCCTTTTCGTATGTTTGTGCCTCTCGAGCTCAAAAGGGTAGGAAAAAATACTTGAGAGAACCGCTTGACCATTTCAGTCAAGGAGTATCTTTCTCGTAAATAGTGTCTCCCACCTCGAAAAAGGGTCAACTTATACTGGGCACATGAAATTTCACATCCATTAACGAGTTCGAAACGATAAGGGCTCGACCATATTTTCGCTTTTAAAGGGTCAGAAAAGAGTTGAAATCGGACCCCCCATTTTATTTTCTTTTACGAGTCAAAAGGGAAAAACACTCGGCAATATTTTCATATGAGTTTAACGAGTCAAGAAAAGCGCTGAAACGTGACTCGTCATCATCGTCGAACATCCATCACCTGTCGCTGCACAAATAAGGTAAAGTGTATTATCAAGTTCTTGAGGCAAAATAGGTCAAAATATTTACAAAAACATGATATTTTCATGAAAAAATGAATAAAAAGGAGAAAAGTAAATATATTTTTACCATTTACTATTTTACCTTTTCTATAAAGGCTTTTTACTCACTTTTGCCCAAAAGATTGTGAGAGATCTGGGAGGTCAATCGACGAGCCGCCAGTTCCAGGTAACAACTAAAGCCCTGAGCTCCATTTTCATGTTCTTTATTTATGTTTTTAACCATTTTTTTAGTTTTTTGAGGAGGTTTTTGAAAAACTTTTTTGCCCTCGGTCGGCCCAATTTCCGGGCACGGAATCGTGTCGACGGGGGGTGATTAAAAAAGACAGCGGCGCAACTATTTTTAAAACTTAAATTTTATGGGCCAAGGATGATTGTTGACTCAAATTAATGGCTTTTGCAAGAAAGAATCGCTAAAAATGGTGGACTGGAAAGAACGAGAACATAAGGATGTTGACACCCAGGCAATGAATGACCCCAATTGCCTGGAAGATTTGAGGGCTTGCAGGCTCCTCAAATTCTTTCTCACGCCAAGGATGCAGGCCCAACCCAAGTTGCTTCGGTACTTGATTAGTATTTGGGACATTAATCAAGAGATTTTTGTCATTGGCGGCCAGGAGCTAGAGTTGGAAACTTCAAATATATACTTCATCACTAGACTGTCCCACAGAGGGGAACTAATGAACTTGTATGGGTCACGACTGATTGGGGTAAGCATATTTTCCTTACTCGCTGAACACTACCCTGAGGCCCTGAAATCCAAAAGTGGGAAGATAGAGATTTCCAGTGTTTGGGATTTGACTCTGTGGGTGCTTCTGTTGACTATCAAAAGAGTGGCGGGGTCCCAAGCGTAACATGAGACTAAAAAGTTGAAGTTCCTTTATGCTATTGACTACACAGCTTCTACGATCTTCAACTGGGCAGAGGCCATGAAGATGAACATCAAGCGCCAACTATCCAAAGCCAAGGTGGGGAATCTAAAGCAATTTTGCTTCAGATCTGTACTTGTGACCTTCTTCTTGGAACGGGTACTATTGTTCCAATATCAGCTGACTGAGGTAGATCCTCCTATGCCACGCGATCTGCGGATGGCTTGCTAGAGTCGTTTGATGGCCAGGATCACTTGGGGTCAGCACATGTCATACCAACCTGCATTCTTTTCATGGCTACGACGACATAAGATCATTGTGGAGGACTGGTCGTACAGTGACACTGATTTCTGTGGAGATCCACATATGCTGTTACTAGATGGAGAGGACTTCGACGATGAAGGTAAAAAATCAAGTTTTTAATTTTGAGATTTTTTAATTGTTTTTGGTATATATGTGCTTATAACATTTCTCTTGTTAATGTAGGTGTTGGACTAGAGTGGCTTGCTGGGATTTCCCAAATAGCCAGGCGTGTCCCCTGCCCTATCGATGTTGTCTCTCCTTATCAGGAAGGGAGTGACAATGAGGAGGAGATCACGAGGAACCTTGAGGGGTTGACTCATGGTATCCCAGAGTATGCTCGGGTAGGAGACATTCCTCATCAGTACCAGAGACACACGGTGGGAGTCTCGGAGTGGATCCGTCGATTGCTGACTCGTGTTGCATGAGCCGTATCATGCTACCATTATCACCATGCTGGCTAGTTCCTAGGTCTAGCACTTACATATTTTTTTTGAGGTCTGCTTGCCACAGATATATGAGGTCTGCGAGCTGCCGATGTTATTTTGGACACAAATATTATTTTTTGGGGTTCTGATGTATCAAACATTATCACCATATATATATATATATATATATATATATATATATATATATATGTTGTATTTTCTTGTCTACTATGGTACAAATGGTTTGTTTTATCTTTTACATGTTTCGTAAATGTCTATCCAATACATGATTAGCTAATGCATCTGTCAATGTATTCATGCGTCTAGGAATATGATGATATGTAATGTAATCAAAATGCCTTTCCAATAGACGGATATGGAGATACATTCTCAATATTTGAGGGTTTCTGACGGAATATTGCTCGTTGAGTTGAAGGACGACAAGCTATGAATCCAGATTGACAACCAATTCTCTGATTCCCAGAGCGATGGCTTCTAACAACAGTTCGATGACCGCACTATATTCAACAATGTTATTGGTTGTGCAACCTAGACAGATGCCTTGAAGGTCAATCAACTCACAGTTACGGTCATAAATAGCCCATGCCAAGGATGATAGGTTCTAGGTACTACAGAAAGCACCATCAGCGAAACCAATGTGGGGAGTCACATACATCTACAAAGCAAGAAAAGCATAGTAAACAAGAAATCTATTTGAAAACTATCAGAAAAAACCACACTGCACAAAAATGAATGACACACTAACGTACACAAGTAACCATGCAAGATGACCTAAGCATAGTACTTCTTGAGGTAAAGCCCATTTCGGGGCTTATTGATAGGATTTCCTTCATAATCAATAAGCTCATAGGTTCCTTTCTACAAAACGCGTTTCAAGATGTAGGGCCCATGCCACATGGGTTCGAACTTGCCTGCGCCCAAATTATCGTTAGCTTGGTCGTATAGTAAGACCAAATCACCCTCAGAGAATGCACGAGGGGAGATTGACTGATCGAAATGGGATTTGACCCATTTCTTTTGTGCTTAGATGACCAAGGTAGCAAGATGACAAGTCTCATCCAGTAGTTCTATATATAAGAGGAATTCCTCTTGAGGTGACGTTTCAGGGAGGAGTTCAACAACTAACTTGAGTGAAGGAATCTCGCATTCAATCGGCAATGTTTCTTCCAGACCATAGACCAGCTAGAATGGTGTGAAACTAGTTGTGTCTTTGGTTGAGGTTCGGTAGGCCCACAGAGTTGAAAAGAGCATGAGATGCCAATTTGACTTGTGCATCCCAATAGTACGCTGAAGCATTGTGACCAAGAATTTGTTCACGACTTCAACTTGGCCATTGGCCTAGGGGTAATATGGGGTCGAGCCATTGTGGCGCAAGCCCAATGTAGATGTCAGCTCAACCATCATGTAATCTTTGAAATGGGAGCCATGGTCTGTGAAAATGGCTTGGGGTATGCCGAACCTGGAAATAACATGGTTGAAAAGAAATTGAGCCGTCGTCTTACCATCTGCAGAGTATGTAGGCATCGCTTTGGCCCATTTGGTGAAATAATCCACAGCGATGATAATATAGCCATGCCCCCCGGCCAAATGAGGGTTACATGTCATATAATCGATGCCCCATTTGGAAAAAGGACCAGCAGTATTGATGGGGTGTAGGTGAGCACGTGGGGCGCGCATCTTGTGTTGGTAAATTTGGCATTCATGGCACTTGCGAACAACAAGAATGCATTCCTTGAAGATAGACGACCATAAATAAACAATGCAAAGGATTTTTTGAGCTATAGCGTAACCAAACATATGACCATCACATGCCCCGGAGTGGCAATCATTGAGAACTTTTTCATCGTCCTCGATCGTAAGGCATTGGCGAAGAATTGAATCGAAACCGACACAGTATAAAGTATTGCCAATAATACGGTAGGGTTGGGAGTGATGCCAAATCCTTCGACGATCATCCTTGGTCAACGTGGACCAAAACGTGGATGTCTGGAGATACACGATGATATCATCATACCACGGATCAAGGGTGCTAATCAGAAAGAGGGTCTCATCTGGAAGTTGTTCATCTGCACCAGCAAGGAGAGACTTGGAGGGAAGGGAACAAATCAATTCGGTGAAAACAAGTGACTTCTTAGATTTGGCTGTAGTGAATACCAAATCGAATTCTTGTAGGATCACGATCCATTTAGAATATTTCCCCCCAGTAAATGACAAGTAAGGATATAGGTCATGGGGTTGCATTTAGAAATCACTGTAGTCATGCGTAAAAGGATGTAGTGCCGAAAGCATTGAACAGCCTAAACGGCAGCCAAAGCCAACTTCTTGACATGTGCATAATGTGTTTAAGTGTCGAGAAGATTCCGACTAAGGTAGTAGATTACATGTTTGTTTCCTTCATCATCATCTTGGACCAAGGCCATAGCAATGGTGCTAGGGGTTGCGGCTAATTAAAGGAAATAATCTCGATAATATTCTGGCAAGTGCAACAGAGGAGAATGTACGAGGATGGCCTTGAGATCGTCAAAATATTTTTGGGCCACCTTGTCCCATACAAAGGGCGTTCCTTGTTTTAGCAACTGGGTAAATCCTATGGCTAGCTAACATAGTTGGGTATAAAATGACAGAGAAAGTTGGCCTTTCCTTGCTGGCTCTAGAGTTGGTGTAGTGAGTATGGAGGGGGTAAATTTATAATGGACTCAACTTTTAGTGGATCCAGGCGAATACCGTCCTTGGAAATGATGAAGCTGAGGAGTTGTCCTGGTTCTACGAGGAAAACACATTTGTGCGGGTTTAACCAAATGTTATAGTGTCTGCACCGCAGAAAAACCTGCCGAAGATGGTCTGGGTGATCTTGGCGCTTACGAGAATGAGCGGGAAGGTCATCCAAGTAATGCTAGACAATGTTGCAAATATCATGAAACAGATAGGACATTGCCTGTTGAAATGTGGCTCCAACATTTTTGAGGCAGAAAGGGAGCTTCTTGTATGCGAACATACCCCACAAATAGATAAAGGATGTCTTTTATTGATTGGCTGGTGTGATGTTGATCTAGTTGAAACCAGAAAAACCGTCCATAAAGGAAAAGATCTCGCTCCTAGCACATTCATCAATGATTTGATCAATGAAGGGAGTAGGATAGTTATCTTTAGGACAGGCATGATTGAGATCTCGATAATTAATGCAAACATGGATCGTGCCTTGTTTTTTAGTCACTGGGACAATATTGGACACCCAGTCTATAAGGGGGATGGGATAGATGAACCCAACTTTAAGAAGCTTTTCAACTTCACCGTTAATAGCGGCGACCTTCCTAGGGTGCACTGGGTGAAGCCATAGGCGAACGGGCTTTGTGTGCGGATACGTTGGTATTTCGTGCACTACAATTCTAGAATCAATATCGGGAATTTCTTCGTAGGACCACACAAACACATCACGAAATTCCTAAAATAGACGAGTATATGTCTTGATCTCATTTGGAGAAAAAGATACCCCAATATGAATGTGTTCAACGATACCGGGTTTGATAGAAATTTTAATTAGCATCGTTTGGGTAATATTACCCAAATTTCCTTCTGACCATACTTCACGAGTAACAATCGGTGGCGGAAACGGAGAAGAGAACTCTTCGAAAATGGTAGAGATGACTGTCGGGCGAAGCAAGAATGAGGAGCGATGATGAGTATTGATCCAAGGTGGTTCCTCAAGAGACATGATTTCCATGATACCTTCATCAGAAAGGAAGGTATCGGTTAAGGGATCAGGTGATTCCAAAGTGCCAAGCCACAGGGATTGAGAGTACGTATCGAAAGAGGTCTTTGACATAAAAGAATCAGAGGATGCAAAGAGTTTGAAGCTGAAATAATTTCCACGTAATTGACTTCGGTGGGAATAAGCGGCATAACCTCGCCCTAGGTATCAACAAGATCTGGTGAAGGTATGACCCAAGGATCAGATTTGTTTGAGATCATGTTGATAGAGGCAACATGAGGAGGTGGGAGTAGAAAAATTCCCATTAAGGCATAATCTTTGAAAAGACCTGCCCCCACACTCTCATAGGGAGCACCAGTGTGCTTGACGT
The DNA here is from genome assembly GCA_031772625.1 of Pinus tabuliformis. Lineage (NCBI taxonomy): Eukaryota > Viridiplantae > Streptophyta > Pinopsida > Pinales > Pinaceae > Pinus > Pinus tabuliformis. The sequence goes on from CM062820.1 coordinate 577,405,463, forward strand.
ATGGAAAATTTCCATCTAAGGAGGAAGAGGTAAAGAAAGACAGCTGGTCGACAACGACAATATTCCCTTGATGGGGAAAATGAATCACGTGAAATAAAGAGGAGGCCATGACATGCATGTCATGGGTCTAGCTTCAGCTGAGTAGAAGATTATAATTGAGATTGACGTCAACAATTTCTACTTCGACTTGCACTGTCTTGCCTTCCAGTGTGATGGCAAGGTTAGGTAAGACACCGAAGGGTCACAAATCACAACCATCGAAAGCTTCCAAAGTGTTCGGAGATTGGTTCAGTGCAGGAGAATCAATATCTTTCCAACATGCGATCAACATGATGCAGGTGGAAGTACCTTCATCAATGACAGTCTAGTGGATGTTTTTCTCATTGATGATTACTTGAATAAGAAAGGAAATCTGATGAGGGAGTCACGGAACATGGTTCTTTAGGTCAAAACATATCAAATTGGAATCGGTGGGATCAATTCCCCCGATAGCTGACAACAAAGATTTCCGCTGTGATGGGAAGCTTTGGAGTACCTCGAGAACCAACATGGCTGACGGCGCCTGAGCCAAATCCTCAACAATATTGTAGTGCTGAGAAGCTCGGGCGTTGGGATTATACGAGGATTTCTGCAGCACACCTCGAGAGGGTGGCTGCATAGCAGAATCAGGGTTAGGGTGCTCAATATGAAGAGGGCTAGAACTCGGGGTAGAAGAAGAAGATGTGGCTTATTTCTCTTTCCCATCTGCCGAAGCAGGAGTTTGATATTCTTTTGACCTAGTAGCCACATTAATAGGCGTACTCATCATGAACACTTGAGATCCGGAGGAAGTAGATTGGGGTTGGTCTACCATTTGGGTATGCTGAGACAAAAAACGACTCTTTGAGGACAGCGGGGGTCCCTTTGTGCAGGTGACTAACTTCGGATCGTCGAGGACAATCCTTAGTGTAGTGACCTTCCTCGCAAATGAGGCAGGGATACTTAGGTTTACGTTGCAAAGATTCGCCAGCAGACGATTTGGGAGGACCTTGTTTCGGGGCATCAACTTCAGATTTTCCTTTGCCTTTCTTTTTCATTTTCAAGGATTTGTCCACTGTGGTACACTAGACAACGTGGACCTTTGAGGTTTTACCAGGGCCAAGTGGATTCTCGGATGAACTATTAGGAACAACATTTGGGACCGACTTTTGTTTGGAAGAATTTTTTGCAGGGGTCTGGGATATTGAACCAATAACTCCATCAATGGGAGGTACAATTGGTGCCTTTGATGCTGTGGGATCGGATGATGGCCGCAGAGCATTGGGTAATAACTCGTACAAAGTGCCAAATTGAGAGTAAACTAGATCCAATTACTGGGCATGAGTGATGGCCTGTTCTTCAGTGACGCATCCACCCATAGATATATCACGAGAAATTGGGGCCATGAATGATTTGGTGAACCATTCAGTTAGCCACTGATCAACAATCTCTAATTTGATCAGGCGACGTCTACGTCTCCATTCATGGATGTTATTAGAGATGTGTGTCGCGGTATCTTGCTTAAGCGATGTGAGAAAATAGGTGCCAGTTTCATAGTGAACCGACAACTGAAAATGCGTGAGGAAAGCCATGGCTAAAGAGTTAAAGTCATGGTAAGTACTTCGAGGTAACTCGATGTACCACTTTTTTGCAGTGCCCGTGAGGGTTCGTTGGAAAAGACAAAGATGAATGGAATCGTCCACGTACGAGTTTGACGAGCACTAAAGGTGATATGTCATCACATGGGCCTGAGGATCTTCTTTAGCTTTCCCATCGAACTTTAGACAATCGCTTGGTATCTCGGATGACACCAGAGGCCAGTATGGCGAATGAAGGATCAGATCATTCGTAAGGCAAGATACATTTGGCAACTTGAGTGTAGCCAAGAAAGGCAATTGGGTATTAAAAGGCATGGGAGGTCGATAAGTGGGCCCATAGGGAGGAGCCCATCCCTGTTGGTAAGGATTTTGGCCCCACAATGGGGGATTTTGGCCATATGGCATCTGAGGCTGCCCCATTTGCGGATTACCTTGACCATAGAGAGGATTTTGACCTTGAATACCTTGGAACTATCCGGCAATAGGTTACTGATAAGCAACATACAGGTTAAAAGGTTGTTGAGCCTGTTGACCTTGGACATATGGATATGGGACTTGTTGTCCTTGAACATACGGGTGATGAACCTGTTGTCCCTGAATAAGAGGGTTTTGGACCTATTGTCCTTGGGCATAAGGTTGATACACTTGTTGCCCTTGGACATAGGGATTCTATACCTGATGCCCTTGGCTAGCAGGATTCTGAACCTGTTGACCTAGGACATGAGGATTTTGAGCCTGCTGCTGCAGGACTTGACCTTGACCCTGCCCCTGTAAGGGTTGACCTTGTTGATATGTATACAAGGGTTGCTGTTGCCCTGGTTGGTTTTTCTATTGCAAGGGTTGACCTTGCAGTTGCAAAATTTGTCCCTGGGGCTGCAGAGGTTGGCCCTGTGAGGACATGGGTTGAGAGGTGTGCGGAGCATATTGCATCTGCTGCTGTGCGGTTTGCTGCAACTGTTGCAAGGGTTGACCTTGCGGTTGTTGCAGTTGACCTTGTTACAGGATCATTTTCCCTTGTTGTTGCATAGAGAGCCCTTGCTGCAACAAAGGTTTCCCTTGCGGTAACAAAGGCTGCCCTTGTTGTTGTAGAGGCTGTCCTTGCTACTGCAAGGGTACTTGAACAATGCCCAGGAAATTGCCGAACTGAATCTGGCCATAGCTAGGCTGGATGTACTGCCCAAATTGGAGGGTGTAAGGTTGATTAACCATTCCTTGAGAACCATATGGAATGTAAGGATTTTGGTATTGGACTTGAGCCCCATAGGACTATTGATACTGAACATTGCTCGATCCAGACGGACCAACGAGATTCTGAACCTATTGGTACTGGACATTGCTTGATCCAGTAGGATTAGCAGGGTTATGAATAATACCAGAAGAAGGCTGGTTTATACCAAGCATGTGAGCTTGTGAGCTGCTCACTTTAGTGGCACATGACACCATAGAGACATTCAAGTTCTACCCCCCAAGCAGTGGCACAGCCTAACCACTGACTAGAGGGATAAAGGAACTGACAAAGACATTATTTGAAACTACCGGTTGTGCCTGATGGGTAATTGGGATTGACGATACAAGGGTATTCAGAACGATGGGTTGCACCGGGATTGAGGTAACAACCTGTTGGGAAGTCGTGTTCATCACGAATGGACCTGAAGTAGGCATGGTGTCTGATGCCCTAATAGGTTTATGGTAAAGTGATGAGGCACTAGGTGTACTTGAAACCAACTGCACCAAAGAAACATAGTTGGGTGGAAAACTGGCAGGAATACCCCCTGAAAAGGGGAAACCCTCGGGAGGAAAAGGCAATTCTTCCCCCTCAACAGTGTGTGGAGTAGAAACTTCGGACTCATTCAGAGATGTGACTGGAGCATCGCCTTTGGGTTCCATGTCTGAAAACAAATGACGACGAATGGCTGAATGAGTACGAGGGGATAGTTCCAAAGGAATACCCGGCTGGTCGTACAAACTGTAAGGCCACTATGGTGATATCACAACAGGGTCAAACAGAGGGTTCAGAGGGTAGATAACTAGTCCAAGCTGACCGTCAGTGGTCTGTGAGTTTTCTGGAGTTTGAACAGGATTATCCGAAGATTCCGGGCTAAGATCAGCCGATGACCCAGTATCGAAAGTAGGCGAAGGACGAGATGAAAAAGGTTGAATGCTCAAAACAATTGCAAGTTCAACACCTTGGTCCTCGAGTGACTCTGGTAACTCAGGAAATGGCTCCTCAGACAATATTTCAGATGGAGGAGAGGAAGAGGAATTGGGTGAACCAGATGGTTCAGCCACGATGACCTTGTCTTAGTCGACGAAACAATTAACTTCAAGGCTTTAAAATGTTATTTTAAGGAAACTCACGATTTGGTCTCATAAGAAACTAACAGGGTGTTTTTGGATCGTGGGCAATCAATTATTAAGATGCATAAAAGACTAGTGCTCTTTCATTTTTTAAGAGTCGAGAAAGAAACAAAGATGACTCTATCGCTTTCGATTGGAAACGAGCTCAAAAGGACAAGTGCTCGAATGATATTTTAAGTTTAATGAGTCAAAAATATCAAATGACTGCTCTAGATGATCTAGGTAAACAGGATTACTAGGCAACCATGAACTGCAGAATACCTCCCAGTGAACCGAGAAGTACGAGCAGGCAATCTCCCCGAATGCTGTGTTCGGTGTATCACGTTTGCAAGGCGGCCGACTCGACTTCCTCAGGATAAAATGATTTCAGCCTAGAGGGGTCTCCTGTTATATACTCGACCGTATGGGGAGCACAAATATGTACTAGCATTGTCTAATGCCAAAACTAGCGACAACTGCTAGGTTTAAAGATGTCGGAACACATCTCTAGCCTAGACCTTCTAGATATGATCGTTAATGTCAAATGCGCCTTAGGTTAATTGAATTCATTTTAAAGTTGATCTTGAGTTATGTTTCAGTTTTCAGGTCTTAGCGATGCGACTCGAAAAACCTTAAATGAAACTAAATGAGACAAGACCCTTTCAATTCAATGAAATGCCTACACTAGATAGGGTAGAAACTACTCAATCAAATGCAAACAATCAAGCAACTGAAAACGAAATGATCTTTCACTACCTTACTTTTTCAAAAAATAAACTAATGAAAAATGCATTCCAATTCCTAATTTCTTGACAAGCACTTATCTATTAGTCCTTTCAAAAAAAAAAGAGTTCTCTTCCTTTTTCAAATGCCGATGCAATTCTAGTCTTTTAATGATGCAACAAGATAGAATTTCATACTTTTGCATGAAACAATGAAACAAACTTTTCGCATATAATCTTTCAGTGAAAAAGTTCTCGAGACAATAAGCTCTTCAAGCAGATGAACACATGAAAAGAGAAACTCATTCAAACTAATGAAACACGACTTTACCAACCACAAGACAAGAAATGTAATCTATGTCACAAAATAAATGTTTGAGAAAGCAAACAAAAACTTTTCAAACTCGTGTAAAAGAGGTCAAAGTCGTAAAAGGACCAAAAACGAAATGCAAAGAGTAAGTACACCTACAACCTGACTTACTGAGTTCAAAAACTGATGAATGGACGACCAACTAAATGCCCTAGTGTCGCTGACCACTCAATGACTATATCAATCAAGCAGAAAGATGATAATCAAACAAGCAAAAAAAACCTAATGAAAAGTAGCTTTCTAATAAGGGAGAAAACGGTCCAAAAGGCTTATGGGGTCAAAATCACAAGAGCAAAACACACTGGCCAAGATTGGGGTCAGGCCTTAATCTTCACTTGTAGGCATCGGCGTGACTGCCTAACTGACGAAAAGTGCCAGAGGCTGGTCGACGTGACTGTTTCTCAGCAACTCGCACTGAACGATGTGACTGTTAGCAAATTAAGCGTGCTGATCAAGGGAGTTAAGGAAAAAAATAAAAAATTCTGAAATAGGGACCAGATCTACTACTATGAATTTTAGACTCAGGCCAATAAGTAGGAGAAAAGAAATAGAACCAAAGGGAAAAAGTGGAACTAGAAAAGTTCTCACGAAATCATGAAATACAAGACAAACAAAAGGATTGGGTTCACCAGCGGAGTCGCCAATTTGTGGTGAAGCAAAATTATAAGTGCGGACACAAACAAATTCCTCTAGCCCGATAATGGGTCTAGCCACAACATATACATTCTATGGAAGATTTACTTAGGTTAGAATCAATTAAAAGGGCCTACCTCTTAGTTCACTTATCATGTTTGATGATGTCCTTGCTTGCTCGCTCCAACTATCTCTTGCTTCCTTCTTCGAGCACCTGAAACAAGTAAACAACAACAAACAACAAACGTGATAATAGACAAATTGTAATTCAACCTACTTAACAAGTCAAGAAACATTAACCCATGATTATGTAAGATGACAAATCATGTAGGAAATCAATCGATGGTTGCATATATTAATATCAAAGAGAGATTACAACCATTTGTCTTGACGTTGCAGTCCTCCTTTAACAAGACCAGGTTCCCACACACTTCTGCTAGCATCCCATGATGGCCTCAATCAACAATAGTTTTAAGGCTCTTCCCTTTAGGCTTCACTCCAAACCAAATCACACTTCTCCCTCACACAACTAGATAGCTACAATTAGTAATAGCTTACTGCCTACTCCAAACCAAAATAGCATTAGCACACCAATATCAACACTTCAACACTAGCTTGTGCTAGGGAAGAATGGAGGTTTATATAGGATGAATGGATGGGAGATGGATCCTTTTCTCATGGGAGAAGGGCTTATCCCTTGAGGTAGTTCCATCATTATAGGGGAAAGGAGCCCAAACTGACATCCTCGACCCCATTTGGCCAAACCATTTACCAGACTTCCATTACGAAGCTTCTAGAGATGGAAGCTTCGGCTCCTAATTTAAAAAACTTTCCATAACAGGACTGGTGTGACTGGAACACAGCTTAGTCGCTCCGGTCGGTGCTAGGGATAGTGTTAATCTCTACACATCAGCGCGGGGGAGACAAAGGTCATTAGCGTTGGTCTTGTAAACTGGGCAAAACAGAAGTTTTAGGGGAAATGGTGCAAAAGGGAATTGATCTGCTCATGAAGAGGGACACAATGGGAGTTTCTTCATGAAGGAAAAGCATGTGGGGTTCACTGTAGAGGTCCTCCAGGATCAAGGAACGGGGAGTACAAGGACAGTGACAAAATGCTGCGTAACAGTACCAAATCAGAATCTCTCGCTATCCAACCCCAAGAAAGCGATCAAATGCTTGAACTCTGGCACATAAAAAAACCCTAGAATGCGGATGCTACCACTTGTGCAAATTCGATCGTCTCATCTCACTATCCTAGTCAACAAATTAAATATGACTAGGTAAATTTGTCTCTCTATCTCCAATGGGAAAAGATAACCTAACAGTGTTGCCAACCTCATCTATGTACGCTTGAAGAGGGTGGCTCTTACGCTCCAACATGCTCTTTAGCGTAGTGTTTTTAAAATCAGTCGAGCTGACTCAGCCATACCCCTGGTTGGTCTGGCTTGGTAGAAAAACATGTCCAGTGGATGGTTTGTTACTGAATCGGACGAGATGGTCACCGACTCAGCCATCTTGGCAACAAATCGGTTGACTCGGCCGAGACCAAGTTAAACTGGCCAAATCGGCCAGTGATGCCTAAAAATGCCCAACGATATTTTTTGGAGGGAAAAACAGACCTAAATAATAATTCTAATTTCGTTTTATGTTTTGTTTAAGGCCATATAGCTCTGTTATGCCTATAAAAGCTACCCAACCCCCCCACATTTCCTCATAGCTGTCTCATTGCATTTCTGTGAGAATTTGTGAGGAGTTTGTGAAGAGTTGTGGAGTTTGTTTTTGGAGCAATAGTGAGGAGTCATGGGAAATCACTGGAGTAGCAGTGAGCAACTTCTTGGGAAGCCATTGGAGTGGAATTGAGGAGTTGGTTTGTTGGAGCAACATTGAGGAGGTGGTTTGTGCCTAGAGGTATTTTTTTTTCACTTCTAAAATTTGTTTTTGCTTGTTTTTTTTTTTTGCGAATCTGGAAATTGGAAAGAGTAACTTTTTTAAAAGAAATGAACGTTGAAGCATTGTTTTTTTTTTCATTTTCATATCGTTTCCTTTCATTTCCAAGTCCAAATATAAAAAAATGGCTCCTACAATAAAATATGTTGCTTGGAAAAATGTTGAAATGATTGATAATCAAATGCATTGCAAATTTTGTCATACATAAATTAAGGGGGTGGAGGGGGAATTCATAGGCTGAAACAACACTTGGCTAGTGTTAGAGGCCAAATTAATTCATGTGAAGCACCATTAGCACAAATTGGGGAGATTTGGAGGGAGCTTCTAGATAAATTTCAGAAGTTTGAGGAAGAAAAAGCTAGGAAAAAAGAAATAGAGGCTGGAATTGGGAGGAAGAGGAGTATAAAACAAATGATGGCTGCCAACCCCAATTTTGATTATGAGGGCTCTTCATCTATCCCTTGCACTGATGCATCCAACCCCTTTCGCTATGTTCCTCCCTCTTTGGAGTATTCAAGAAAAGTGTAAGGGTAAAATAAAACAAGGGTGATATCAAAAGTTATTTCACACCCTCCTCTCCATCTGATAGTGCACATGGTCCCCAAGCTAATAGAGGTTAAATGCAACCCACTTTAGATGACCATTGGAAGAAAGAATTGAGAGAGACTGCCTTTGATTACATAACTAGATGGTGGTATGATGCTGATATCCTCTCCAATGCTTCTCATTCACCATATTATGAATCTATGTTTGATGCCATATTTGTTGCTGCAAAAGGGCTTCAAAGGCCCTACTATGCATGGGTTAAGGGGATCTCTTTTGCAAAAATAAGTTTCCTCCATTGATTAATATTTGAAATATTTCAAAAGCTCATGGGAAAAAATATGATGTACCATCATTTCAGATGGATGGACTTAGCAAAGGAACCATACCATTATAAACTTTCTTATCTTTTGCCCACATGGAACCATGCTTCTAAAATTAGTTGATGCATCTAATAGGGTGAAATATTAACACTTGGAGTTTTAGATTTTGGATGAGGTTTTTGAAGAGGTGGGGGTGGCTAATGTTGTTCAAATCATCACAGATAATGCCTCTAACTATGTTCTTGTTGGTAAAATGTTAGAGGAAAAACACAAAACCATCTTTTGGACCCCATGTGCTGCACATTGCATAGACCTCATGCTTGAGGATATTGGGAAAATAGATAGGGTCAAGAACACTGTAGAGCCTGCCAAAAGCATAACAAAATAGATCTAAAATCACTCATGGATTTTTAGCCTGATGAGGAAACACACAAGGGGTAGGGATATTATCAGGCCTGCCATCACTAGATTTGCAACTCATTTTTTGACATTTCAATCTATGCTTTCCCAACATAGAAACTTACAAAGGATGTTTTCCAGTGATGAATGGAATGAATTTCAATCGTCTCGAAAACAGGATGGAAAAGATGTGAAAAATAAATTTAATGAAGAAATATTTTCGAAAAGGGCAACATAGATTGTGAAGGTTGTTGAGCCACTAGTTAAGGTGTTGCAGTTGGTGGATGAGGAAATATTGGCTATGGGCTTCATTTATGAGGCTATGGATCAAGAAAAAGAGAAAATAAAGGAAATATACAAGGATAGGGTGGCTAATTATGGGCCCATTTGAGAAATCATTGATCAAATATGGAACAATCAACTCCATTGCCTTATACATGCCGCTGGGTTTTTTCTGAACCCAAGGTATCATTATAAAGCTCTGGAGGCAGAAGCTTTAAATGGGGAGGTTAGATATGTATCGATTGACTTCATTGACCGCATGGTCCCTAAGGAAAGTGATAAGTTGGAGATACACTGACATATCACTTGTTTTAGCAGAGCCACAGGTACCTTTGGCAAGAACCTAGCAAGGATTACAAGGGAAGCAGATGAGCCAGGTAATTAAACAATTTCAATTTTCAAATTCTTATTTTGTTAAATATTATATAATTTGAAAGTTGGATATAATTTGTTGAGCTAACTCATTACACAACTATTTTTTTTGTAGAAAAATGGTGGGAGGCATTTGGTAGCCATTGTCCTCAATTGCAGAAGTTTTCATTCCATATTTTGAGTCAAACTTGGAGTGCTACTAGGTGTGAACGCAATTGGTCTGTCTTTGAGAGGATTCACACGAAAATGAGAAATTGTTTGGAACAAAAATGGTTAAATGATCTAGTATATGTCCAATACAACCTCCATCTAAGACGCAACCAATTGCTGAACAAAAAAGCTGATACATATCCCATTGTGTTGGAAGATATTGATCCAACATCAGATTGGGTAGTGGAGAGTCATCCAACAGAGTTTGATTATGACAAGGATATTGGTATTGATTTGGATTTACAGATGGAGACATTATTTGAACATAATTTTCATTTGAATGCCGGTCCACTTGTAACAGGCCCAACCCCAAGTCCTCCAGTTGCAGGCACTTCCTCTTCGCAGCCATGACGGAAGCATATATCTCGTCTATCTCAGCATGCAACTGTTGCGCGTTCTAGTGCTACTACTTCTACAGTTGCAGTTGGAGATGATGATGATGATGAGGAGGAGCCATGGGTTTCCCTGTCTGTATCTGATTCAATGTCTGAGCTATGTGATGTTGGCTTCTCTAACAATAGCCAATAGTACTGGTGACTAGTGATGTTTTACAGTTTACTTTTGTTGTAGAGGACATTTAGAGCCTCCTTGGTTATGATTTTTTGTTTTGATCTCTATATCATGTATGTATTGGACAATGTACTGGGTATCATTTTGATATAACAGATATATTCATGAGCCTACTTTGATCATATGTTGTCGTCTCTCTATATTCTAATGTTTTGTGTTTGGAAACATGAATGAAAATATTTAAAATTATGTTTTTTCATAAAAAAAAATATTTAATATATTTTTTACAACGACCAAGTCATTGAAATCAAACCGGCCGAGCCAACCCTCAGCCGGTTTCGAACCCGAGTCGAAGTTTTAAAATATTGCTCTAGTTGCACTAGTAGGGAATCCAACTGGTCCCCAACGTGAGTCAACTTGGTCATGGACTCGGAACTAATTTCTCTTATGCCCTCTAGCTCCTTGTTCTGCTGTAGAATAGCCTATTGCACTAATGAAACCTTGTTTTTTAATGTTAGAAGGTGAACTTGAAACTGATGGAACTACTATGGACGACCATCATCTAATACCTCTGTATCTCCTAGTGCCCCATCAAGGGGGGATACATCTCTTGGCACCTATCCCATCTGCTATGTGCTGATATCACCCAAAAACCTGTACATGCCCGCAGTCACCTCATCAACGAATGACACTACTGATGTATGCTCTACTCTCTCTACTAAGATATAAACCAGAGTGGTCAAGGGAGTCTCCAATGAGGATGACTCCTGCGTCATACTGTGTGTATCTACGTGCTCTTTACAATTTGATGTGCCCTCAACCTCATGCTCAACCTCCTCCTTGGGATCATGATATTTATAGTCATGTCTCCACCAGCAAAAGCACCCCCTAGTCTCACCCTCTAGTTGTCCTGTCTTTCCTGCTCCTTTCGAGGAGATCTGGTGTCCTGAGTCTATCGACTTACCCCACATGGTGTAGATGGTTACACCCCCATGGTCTGTGTACCTCTAGTGTCTCTGCTGAAAGGATGAGGATGGGTTTGGTCTGTCACCCTCCTCAACTGGGTCAACCTCTCATCATTCCAATGAATTCCACCCCAAAATTCTTGCATATTGAATTTCCCTTGAGCCATGGGTTTGTCTATGGTTTCACCAGTCACTGTGCCTACATACCTGAATCTTCCATGATCTTACTGGTTACCCACAGTTGGGCCAAGATCATGCTTTGATAACACTGTAATATTCCTAATGGAAATTTACAATGATAAACAAAAGAAACGATAACAAAAACACATAGAAAATTACTTAAACATCAGAACACCATTTTAAAGCCAAAACTTGCGTTGTTGATCCATTTTATTGATAAATCATGAAGTATAACGGGTGTAGAAAGTATACACCTAGTCTTGCCCTAGTAAAGCTAGCTAAGCCCAAGTGATGAATATGAGATCTCCTCCAAGAGTGCTAACTGGTTCTGCTTGGCTCTACGTTGAAATGCCCAAAAAATGTGTTGCTGGTTGTGTAGACTACTTTCTAGGGCCCCCTCTAGTGCTTAGAAAATTCCAAGAAATTAACCTCGAGCTCTCCACCATATACCCAAAATAACCCACAAAGGAATTGGTCAAATGTTGGCCTTAGAATTTCGGCCCAAATGCCCCTAGCTCCTCTAGTTGCTAGCTGAGTTGGGAGCCCTGTTTGACCCCACAAATCTACCCAGAAAATTCTACCAAATTAATCTTGGTCTCTCCTCAATAAACCCAGAAAAACCCAAAAAGGGTTTGTCCTAATTTTGATGCTCCAAAATTGACCCCAAATGCTTCGCCCTCCTCCACAAATAGAATATCTAACTAGCAACAGATTATGTGTTTTCTCCTCCTCCAAAGTGATGGAAAATTTCCCAAAATAGTTGCAATCTCCAACCAAGTACTTCCCCGAACTCCACCTCAAGTATTAACCCGAAAATCACTTCATTCCTCAAGCTCCCAGCATGCCTCCTCCGAGAATTGCGTAACCCCCACACTGTTGATGCTAAGCCTCTTCACAAACTCACACTCCCTTCTATTGGTATGTTCTGAAATAGATGGAACTCCCTCCTTGGGCTAGTACTTGAATTCCACAGAAGCAAGGGTTGAGATTTCTGCTCGGAAACACTTGTGTGCTAAATAACACTTATAGACTTGGCTTCCACTCAAACGTGCTATGTCAAAGAAAATTTTCTCAAAGATGAATGAATGACTAAAATGAGAGCCTCTTGATATTTTCATCAAAGAGCCTCCAAGATGCCCATGTGGGCCCATCTCGACTTTCCCCACCAACTTTGCTCCAATGAGAGCGTGTTGCTCATGTGGGCCTCAATTCTCTATAAGTGGCCCCCACGTACCACTAGTGGATCGATTTCCTCCTCCATCCTCTAATGCTTGGGCCCACATTTGATCAAAAATACATGTGGGGCCTCTAATCCCACACTTCCTAAGTTCTAATGTGAATTAATTCAAAACTGGACAAAAACTTATATTTCGCTTAGTAATGTTGCTAAGTGGGAATATCACACTTTTCCTTAGAGAAATTATTCAGTTGAACAAGAGATAAACCTAATTATGCTAGTCAATATGATGATCAAACCAACCTACAATTCTATGGTAAAACCTAGTCAACCAACCCTCTTATGAAGTCAATCTTCTACCCAACAACTTCATCCCTTTCATATCTTCCTAGGCTGAAATTCGACCTCCCAGAATCTGCCAAGAAACTCGAACCTATTGCCTATAATTTCAGCCCTCTTGCCCAAGAAGTGCTACCTAGAAGTTTGACCTATTGCCCAGAAATTCACATGTGCGAATTCAAGGAGAGAGAGAAATGCTAGAGATGAATTCATCCTTCTTTGTCCTACCTCATACTTCTTCTTCATCACTTGGATGCCCAAAATATATCTTGTGTGTGAGATAAAATGGTGTCTTATGGAGGAGGTCGAGTGCCTTATATATAGTTTTTTTCCTGTTTGAATGGGTGTCTCTTCACTAGGGCCTACTTGACAAGTTTGGAGCCAAAAATTCAAATTTCAAATTTCAAAATTTTCTCTTTTAAAATCGACATGAAGAACACATCTTACATTAATATTTTCAAGGGATAATAAAATAAAATGACATGAAGAACATGTATTACATTTTCACTGTATATTTCAAGGGCTTAAATATAAATTATGAAGATTGAACATAGCCAAAAAATTCAACGCTCCCTCTTAGCTAGGGAGGTATTCATAATAATTATCTAGATGTTCTCATGTTGACAAAATTATCTAAGAAAAGGTTATAACAATTCATCATAAGCATCAACATCATCCAATTACCATAATTTGGTCATCAATTGTGACACATGGTAAATCATCAACATCATCATCATTCAATTAACATAATCTGGTCAACAATTGTGACATGTGGTAATTCATCATTAGAATCAAACAATCACCATGATTCTGGTCGACGCCTCTGACCAATGGTATATAGACTAGTCCTGGTTCACCATCATCCTAGTCAATATCTTTAAATTGTGGTTAAATCCTAGGGACACATTCAATCCATTTGAGTAATATGGTCCCAAATCCAAAGGCCTCACTCTAAGCCATGATTCTAAATGAGTTCACTCTACTTATCTGGAGAGTAACATGAGCTTGATGTTGAAAGGAACCAACTCAATTGAGTGATCTTGGGCCTCTAGGACCATTCTTCCTAATCTGGTCAATATAATTGACACAAGAAGAATAATTGTCCTTTGTTGGACCATTCTCCCTAATATGGTCAACATAGTTGACACAGGGTGAATGTCTATCCCTGATGTTATTTCATCAATACTCCCTCTTACTGAGGTAGGCATTCTCAACAAGTCCAAGATTATCCCTGAACTATACAAACTTCACTCTAGATAGAGGCTTTGTAATAATATCAACTATATGCTCATCAATAAAGATGTGTTGGAGCCTAACTGCTCCCTTTTGCACCATGTCATTTATGAAGTGGTAATTGATATTGATGTGCTTCAACTGTCATGAAAAATTGGATTCTTTATAAGGGTCACACAACTTTGATTATCACGATATATCATGGTTTCTTCCAACACTTGATCAAATAGTCTCATGAGTAACTTTCAGATCCAAATTGCTTCACAACGCGCTAAACTGGTTGCAATATAATCTACCACGACAGTGTTAAGTGCAACATATGTCTGTTTCTTGCTCATCCAAGAAATCATAGTGGAGCCTAAACTGAAGCAACCTCTAGATGTACTCTTTCTGTCTTCCACCTCCCTTCCCAATTTGAATTTGTATATCACTACTATCGTGCATCGCCATTTGAGACATATCTCAAACCATATTCAATTGTACCACGTAAATATCTCAATATATGCTTTGTTGCAATCCAATGACCGTGTAAGGTTGGTTCCACCTAGAACTAGCTGAGAGTGTTCACTGCAAAGAAAATGTTCGCTTGGTATTAACCAAATAAATCAAAGAGATAATCAACTTTTGGTACATAGATGGGTCTACCAAACTTCTGCAGGATCTTGATAATATATTTTCCTTGACCATGAAAATTTCACCAAGCTTCTACCATACTTCTAGCCCTAAATAATAGTGCATCAAGCCAAGATCCTTGATATTAAATTCAACAACCAACTCCCTCTTACACTGAATAATGAGATGCTCTATACCTATCAGAAATAAGTCATCGACATACAATAATAAAATCACAGGTTCATTCTTCACAACCTTAATATATAGTTTTGGATATGCATCATTTTTGGAGAAACCAAGTCTTGTCAAGTAGCCATCAATTCGAGAATACCAGACTCTAGGTGCTTGCTTATTTCCCTATAAGGCTTACTTCAATCTACAAACATGAGACTTTATCCCACAAACCTAAAAGTATTGAGGTTGTTCTATGTACACTTATTCCTCAATAACATCATTGAGGAAAGCAGTATTTACATCCATCTAGTGTATATTCCAACCCATATAAGCAACAATAGAGATAATAAATTTAATAGTATACCCGGAAAATGGAGACAAAGTCTCATCATAATCCTCTCCCTCTTTCTGGGAGAACCCTCTAGCCACAAATATCACATTGTATTTGTCAATACTACCATCCACTACATGCTTAATCTTGTATATCAATTTGGAAGTCACAACTAACTTCCCTTTAGGTCTAAGCACAATTTCCCATACATCATTCTTCATAATAGATTGGTATTCTTCCATCATCACATCCTTACAAACTTGTTGGATAACTGCCTCTTCATAGGTGGAAGGTTTATAATCAATGAGATTAGTCATCAATGTTGCATATCCATAATACCTCTTCGGTCTCTTTCTTTCCATGAAGGTTCCACGTGGTGCTACATGTCCTTCTTCTTCCTGCAAGGTAGATCTACGGCAATTTTGCCTCTTCTTGATTTCTGGAAAAACTAGATCCAACAATTCATTAGGCCCTTTGACTCTTCTTCATGATCTATGTGATGTTTTGAAGGATTGGATGGACCTGAGCCTTCTTCCTTGGGAGCTTCATGTTATTCATCATCATCATAATCCATAGGAACTTATTTATACTTCCAATAGGAAACATTCTCATTAGTGGTAATGCCTCTGCTAACTTCAACTTGTCATTGTCCTAGAATATAGATTCTATATGCCTTTGATGAATTCTTGTATCCAACAAATATTCCTTTCTTTCCTAAAGATTCTAGTTTCTTCCTCTTATTTTTGGGAACATGAATATAAACTGGAAAACCAAAGATTCTCAAATGTCCAACCTTTGGTTTCTATCCATAGAATGCTTCTTTAGGAGTCTTATATTCCAATATTCGATGAGGACTTCTATTTTGAATATAGATTGTTGTCATTGATGCTTCACTCCATAAGAACATAGGAAAGTCTTGATCATCCATCATTGCCTTAAAAAATTCTTTAATGGACTTGCTATTTCTTTCAAAAACTCCATTTTGTTTTGGATTGTAAGGGACTATCAACTCCCTCTTAATCCCAACTTCTTTACAAAAGGCAATGAGTTCCTTGGAGTTGTATTCTCCTCCAGTACCTGAACTCATAATCTTGATTTTATTTCTTATCAAGTTTGCTACTTTAGCCTTGAACTCTTGAAATTTGCTAAAGAATTCATCCTTGGTCTTCATGAAGTAAATCCATGTCTTGCGAGAGAAGTCATAAATAAAGGTTACATAGTACAAAGAGCCTCCAATATATTTCATTAGCATTGGACTGCATACATCAGAATGAACTAGATCCAAGATTTCCTTGGACCTACTTTCACTGCTTGGAAAAGACTTCTTGACATTATTTCCAAGTGAGCAACCTTTACATACTCCTTCATGCTCCATATGAAATTTTGGAACACCTAAAATCATTTGAGTTAAAGCTAGCAAAGCTCTATAGTAAAGGTGAACATATCTTCTATGTCATAATTCACATGGATTCATATCATTACACATTAATGTTTGAGCTAGTTGTTTCAAGAGTTTGTACAACCATCCTCCATGAATACCAATTACTCTAGTAGAGTCTATACTTGAGACCTTGGGTTATACAAGGAATTTACCATCAACAAATGCTACTCTATCTCCTTTATCTTCCAAACATGAAATATAAACCAAACTCTTTTTCAAACCTGATACATATAGTATGTTACTGAGATGAATGTTTTCATCTGATTCCAACTCAATGGATGTTTTCCCAACGCCTTTAACTGCATAATTGTTGTTGTCTCCAAGCTCTACCTTTTTAGATATTATCCTTTCCATTATACTTGTAAGATTGTCACAATCTCTTGTCATGTGTCTTGAGGCACCACTATCTACTAGCCATAAATCATCGTTATCTGCAATAGAACTTATAAGACTCTAGAAAAATAGAAGAAACCTTTATCACATGAATCTTCATTTTTGTGTTTCTTTGGATGTTCATTAATGTCCGTTGTGGTAGCATATTCCTTTCCATTTCTCTTTCTATCATTCGATCCTTTATGACATTGGTTTTTAAAATCACCATATTTCTGACAACGATAACATTGAATCTTTGTCACTTTCTTTCCTTGAGGCACAAGTCTTCTACCTTCATTTCTTCTATGGAAACCAAACTTCTTTCTTCCTTACAAGCTTCTTGGAACATGTTGCAAATTCTTTAGAATCACCTTCTTCATATCTTTGAATCTTTCCTTTTGATATGAGTCTAGATTCTTATTGAGTACATGAGATCCATAGTTCTTCAAAATTTGGAATCTCCTTCCTACTACAGATACTAGATGCAAACGAATCCCATGAATTTGGTAAACCATTAATTGTTGTAGTCACAAGTTCTTTATTAAAAATTATTTCATTAATTGCTTGAAGTTGATCTCTTAATTGTGAAATCCTCATGAAATATGAGGCTATAGTATCATTCCTTAAAATTTTAACATCACAAAGATCATTCTTCAAACTCATTGCTTAACCAATGTTGTTGATAGTGTATAATCCAAATAGGGCATCATACATCTTCTTTGAAGTGTCAAGTTTTGTGACATATGGAATCAAATGATCTTTGATAGAATCCAAAATGATACTTTTGGTTGTGATGTCATCTTTCTCATATTTTATTTCTTCTTCATTATTAGAAGGTCATTGGGGGAATTTTGAGGTCTAAAATGGGCCTCCTAAAGAAATTATAAAATAGTAGTGGAAATAATAAAATAAGATTACATTACATCATCAAATTTTAGAAGGAAAAATGAAAAAACTACTTTTTCAACTTATCTCCCTATGGGCTTACTCAAATTTCGAGTGGGAACACTCGTTAGATGCATACTTTGATTCCTCATCTAAGGAGTAGCCACGTTGCATACTTTCGATGGACCCTGCTACATGAAAAATGATAAATACATGAAAAACGTGATTGCAATCATGTTTTTTCATGTATTTCTCATTTTTCATGTAGCAGGGTCCATCGAAAGTATGCAACATGGGTACTCCTTGGATGAGGAATACAATTTTACATCCAATGAGTACTCATGCTTGAAATTTGATTAAACCCTAAGGGAGATAAGTTCAAAATACAAGTTGAAAAAATAGTTTTATTATTTTATTATTTTTTAATCTTTTTACTTTTTTACCCCAAAAATGGTGAATCATCCCCATGGTTGACATCATCATCTTGAATCCTATTGGTTCTTATAAATTTTATTTTGGTTGTACATTTTTCTTAGGAGGCCCATTTTATACCTCAAAAGTTCTCTAATGTCAGTGACCTTTCCCTTCACAATACACAAGAGATCATTCTTTGCAAGAATGAGCTCAATCCTTGTCTTCCAAGCCCTAAAAGTTGAATCTCCTTCTATCTTGTTCTTTGACTTCATAGAGGAACCCATATATATAAACAAAAAATTAGAGATGATCTTCAAAGCTTCTTTTTCCTTAACCAAGGTTCTTCAAGAGTAATATCAATGCCCTTTCCTTCACCAAAGCTCTAATACCATATTGATTTTTCAAGTGCAATAGATGCAAGCACTAATTTTTGAAATACTAATAATTACTTCTAATGATGTGGATATTCTTATCATTAAGAAATTACACTTTATATATTCAACCATAAATTCACAAGGATAATAGAGATCCCAGTGCACAAAAAGAACACAATATTTACCCTGGAAAACCCACTTGGGGGAAAAACCCAACATTTTCCTTAGCTAAATTCTTCAATTCAACAAGAGATACACCTAATTTTTCTATTTAATATGATGGTAAAACTAACCTACAATTCTATGGTCAAACCTAGTCAACTAACCCTCTTTTCAAGTCAATATTCTACCCAACAACTTCATCTGTCTCTGATCTACCTAAGCCAAAGTTCGACCTCCCATAATCTGCCCAGAAACTCGGCCCTACTGCCTAGAATATCCGGCCTAGAATTTTGGCCCTGCTTCCCAGAAACTACTGCCCAAAAATTCACATGTGCAAAGTCAATGAGAGAGAGAAATGCTAGAGATGAATTCATCCTTCTTCATCCTACTTCGTCCTTCTTATTCTTCTTCGCTTAGATGCCTATAATATATCATGTTTTGTGTGAGATAGAATGGTTTTTTGTGGAGGATTTCAAGTGCTTTAAATATAGTGTTATACATATATGAATGAGTGTCTCTTCACTAGGGCCGACTTGACAAGTTTGGAGCCAAAAAATCAAAATTCAAAATTCAAAATTTTCTCTTTTGAAACTGACACGAAGAACATGTCTTACATTAATATTTTCAAGGGATAACCAAATAAAATGACACGAAGAACATGTCTTACATCTTCTTTATATATTTCATGGGCTAAAATATAAATTATGAATATCGACCATAGCTACAAAATTTGACAAAAACAACTGAACGCCCTTAGTGTGGAGGCCCTGCCTAATTCAAAGGTTAACTTAGAAAATCACTGCAATCGATGGTATGCTCTTTAATAGGATTTCAATTGGTGGCTTGGCTTAGGAGTGGTTGAAGTTCCACTCATTATCAGTTTAAAGCAGAATTTATGGTGGACATACCGTAGGTTCCAATGGTCTCGTTGTTGGTCAGGGGGCAACAGGACTACTGGTAAGGACGAAAGACAAGTATTCGAGGCTCATCGTGGTGTTAAGAGAATACAACTCACAAGCCTGCTGAATGGTGTTTCTGAGGTTCTTCGCTGCCATTGGAAGCCTCATACCTACTGGGTAACACTAGAATCCCTCTCCCCTTTTCATTCTCATAATATTGATGTGCTAAACATCTTGTTTTAATTTCATAAATTGTCACCTAGGGGGTCTTCTATTATGGGGTTCTTGTTTTGACTGTGTATTCACACCCTTGAGTGTATTGTGAACTAGGGATCTGTCTTGGCTCAGGAGTGATGCTTTGTGGTCAAGGTTCTGCCTTAGTAATTAATGGTTGTTCTTTTGGTTTGAATTTCAAACTCCTATGTATAAGTATTAGGTCCTACTACATGGTAATTCCATTATCTTTCCCTTCTCGAGTGTTTTAATATTACACCCTCTCACCCGCAATCTTTGTTTCCCTTGGTCAATAAGTGTCTTGGTGAGGAGATCCTGCTTGTTAGTTAATATGCAACAAAAACACATGAGGAATACACGTGGTAGTGGAGGTCGCAATGCACAGGGTCATAACAAATCCCAATAACAAGCTAAGGAGGTTGCTACAACTTTCTAAACTGTTGTTCCTCCTGAAACTCGTGATGAGAATCATCAAATGGAAACCTAGAGTCTTAGAGAAAGGTTGGATTTGTCTGATTCTGAGCTTCTTGATTCTCTTGAACAATGGGTCCCTGAACCTGTTCAGACCATGGGTAGGAAAAAATAGAACTCCAATGCCCTTTCCTTGTATTGGCAAATGAAAACCTTGCTTGGCAAGGTGTTGACTGAGAAACACGTGGAGCGCTATAATACATTCACTAGCCTGGAAGATGTTAGAAGGGTGCATCGAAATTAGCAGTTCAGTTTGGAATGTGTGGATGTAATATTGGACATATTGAGCATCATATACCACATATCTCTACTACTCCAACCCCACTAGGTTTGAGCGCCAAAAACCCAACCTTGGTGACCTCTTCAAATTCTTAAAGTTTGTCATGCTTGATCTTATGATGAAGTTTTGGGACTTTATTGTAGATGGTTTTATTTTGTTTATTTTTCGTAATATGTTTGAGTGTTGGAACATTTATTCTATAGGGAGATGGCCAAAAATACTTGGTTTCCCTCTGGTTGAGGCCACCCCCTGCAGTTCTGGATTATGCTAATCAAATGAATTAAGTAATTGCCTTAAAGTTTTTGTGAGGTAATACAAAACCAATCTTAAAAAAAGATTATTATTATTATTATTAATTACAAGAAGAATTAATATATGTCTTAAAATACTCATTTTAAAAACTTGTAACAAGATTCTTAACCATAGAGATTCACCCCCACTGTAATTCGTAAATAAGATTTGTTACGATAACATAGGTTAATATTATGGCTTACTAATACCACATCCCAAAAAACCATAACTCATAAATCTCCACGCTTAAGAATCTTGTTATATATATATTTTTAAATGTATATATATTTAACTCATATATTAATTCTTTTTATAATTAATAATTATTATTATTTAAAATAAAGTTATAATTTAGCTAATTTTTATGATTTTTTTAATCGTGGCAATGTGAGATGTACCATGAGGTAAGTGTTTTGATGTTTATCTATCTTTGATTTAATTTTTTTTTTTTTTAGTATGGACATAAATTTGTTGTGAATTTTAGTTATTTAAAATGATTGTATTTTTTTCAAACTGTTTTCATTATATTTCCAAAAAGAAGTTGATTACATCGTTTTCTTTTTCCATGCTCCTCACCTCACTCTGAACAAATTTTTTGGTGAGGAGAGACTTTTCTTGGAATGTGAAAACTACAGATTTCTGCCTACATACATAGAGTTTCCTTTTTCCTTGCTTTATATACATGAAAAACATTACAAAAAGCACAAAACAACACCCATAGGCTTACATATGTGGATTCTCTTCCACTCAAGGAGCAACTGGAGGATTTGCATTAGCCAAGACATGGTATTCTATATGGGCCACCCTAGCCTTAATATCATAAAGCTTGTCCATAATCCGACGCTGACGACGCTTCTTCGCTTCCATGGCTTCCAGAATTTTCTCCTGGCCTGTTTGGAGAGAAGCGAAGTATTCCATATATTCCATGTGCTCTCCATACCTATGACAATCTATAATATACAGTGAGGTCTAAATTCCTCACAATTGTTATGCACTGGATGACAGTGAAGAAAGTTGATCTAGTTGGCCAGGCAATGCTTCTCTACCTTCGCGCAACCTTGCCTCCTCATCCACAATGCCCACATCCTCATCCATTTGTTGAGCCTCATCACCTCCCTGACGAGGATGGCCCCCACCTCAACATGGGCATCCCCTTTGTCTTAACATCCGTCCGTTCTGACACCTCATGTAACCAACCACCACAAAACACACACAACAGGCCAAACCACCATCCACTGCAAAGAACCACTCCCTGAAAATCCTCAGAAAGTCCTCCACAATGAAGTATCAATCTCTCCCGGAAGGAAATATACACTCCACCCCGCCACGATTACCCAGACACCACAACAGACCCTGATGACTCTAGTCTAGATAAGCTCAACATACCACCACCCCGTCGCCCACTAGACCGAAGGCGACCTTCACTACAAAACTATCCCCAATTCCAAAGAATGCTCTTAAAAATAAATACCTAGAGATGGAACTACTTACAAAGATAGCCTTTGCAGTGGCCTCCAAGTTTCCTAAATACTCATAAAACTCACCAGAATCGTTGTTCAACAAAGGCACAACTCCCCATTTGAATAACAATGTCCTCCCAACTTCCCCTAAGCTCCCCAGGCAATTTGTACCCGACAACCACCCTTAACAAGAAGACAACCTAACATAGAGCATACAAACCCTCCAACTAAAATAATACGACCATCCCCATGCCCCCTCAAATAAACCTCTTCTCACAATGCCCAAGAGACGAAATACCTTTTAGTCCTGTAGAGATCGACTGGGAAGGTGTCTTTGAATTCCTTGTTGGGAATAGATACCTTAACATCTTCCTTCCTTTCCATAAATCCACAAACTAAATAATTAAACCACTTATGCTAATAGGGAAAATGGAGCCACGACTTATCAAATCGCTCGAAACAATCCCGGTGATACCACGAACTGCAAATACCACTGCCATTGTTGCTGTGAGCGACCCACCACACTCCCTCCCTATTCTTGTCAACACCTTTAAAACTCCCTCTTGAGCCACAACACAACTCACTCTCCCCCTTGACCTCTCCGAGGTCCCAGATGACTATCTGGGGATAAAATTCCAGAGTAGAATTCCCATGAATTATGTCGACACGCAACACATATGAATGCCAATGGTTTTCCACTCCGGAAGGGTCTCCCTCATAAACCTCCCTTTGTAGCTAGAGCACCATGTTCTCTCCAGACCCACAGTTCATCACCCACTCTGAAACTCTCATCTACGAGGTCAACCACCAGAGGAACAAGCACCAAATAGACCACATCACCATCCAACTTTGTCTTGAAAATAACACACTCCACCATTTGGATCGCATGCGGGGAGTTTTAATCCCTCATACCACCCTCATTTAAACCAATTCGGGCACCCCCATCAGGTATATTTAAAATGAATTTTTGAATGCATACCATTTTGGTTATTTAAAATGTATTTTGGAATGCATAAATAGATTCAGCGTTATGAAAAACCTTAAAACACTTGAATTTTACAATACTAAAATTTATAATTTCAAAAAATCCCTATTCAAATTTATGAAAAAATTATAGATAATTAGAAAAGTACAAAAAGTACATTTAATAATTAAACTAAACTTTTCTAATGAGTTCTAATTAATACTTGGTTCACCATGACCTTGTGTGATTCACCCATGGTTCTTGATTTTGCAAGGACCATTTGTCAAAATCTAATTAATTTATTTTCTCATTAAAGATTGTACATGGAATTGAAAGTTGTAAAAGAACCAGAAAGGTGAGAAATAGAATGGCAATTGTAAAAACCAACGTTAAGTATGCATTGGTAGGGAAATGAGTAAAATAAGAGTTGGAACTCCATTAACCCACTCACCAAACATCACAAAGTTGATAATTGTAGAAGAGGCACAAGAAGGAGAAAATATGTGATGGTTGGAAGACATTATGTTTGCTAATATTGGACTAAGTATTAAAAAACTTGAAAGTACTACGAGAGTCTTGGAATACTTTGGAATTATCTACTACATTATTTTTTGTTTGTAAGCAAGCTAAGGTGTATATATATATATATATATATATATATAGATATATATATATATATATATATATATATATATATATATATATATATATATATATATATATATATATATATATATATATATATATATATATATATATATAGTACTAGCAAAGATGAAATGGTAAAGCTTGTGTTTAGAGGAGGAAATGTCTGCAAAATACCTATCCTATCTTGTAGTAAACTTAAGAGAGACCATCTTCCTGTGAGAGGGAAACTAGATCATCTATTAGAGAGTTCAAATATTAGTTTAAAATAGTGCCAAACTAAGACAAAATAGAAATTGTAGATACTATGATGACTGAGATAATTGAAATAGTTGTGAAAATTGAGAGAAGGCAGAGGCAAAGTGAGCCTTTCTTGGAAGAGGTTAAGAGGCTTGGTGAGTTTGAACCTTGACTTGATCATGCTAGGGTTGGTTGCTTGGAGCTTGATCCTTTTGAAGTTGGTCGTGCTTGGCCTTGTCCTTCCTTACTTAGTCCTACAGGTCTAGGTATTCGAATGGGTCGTCATATCCTTTAGGAAGCCAAGGAGGGTGCTCCCATTCAATCACTGCTTGCCTATATAGAGTTCTGCCTCATGCCGAGAGGTTTCACCTTTGGTGTTTTGAGAAATGTAGGTATGACTAACTTCCTTAGGCTCTAAAATATTATGAATTAGGGAGCCTGTGGAAGCCATTGGTGAGCTGAGCAAAGCAGGTCTGGTTGAATTCCTTAGGCTGTGAACTCTTACAGATTAGGTAGCCTTTGTTGTTCGCAAGCCCTATTTCTTTTCTTGAGTTGTTGGAGGATCAAGGTTGGACAGATTGAATGTTGGGAGAGAGGAATCCACAACTCCAAAACTTTATGAAGAGTTGGTGGACGTTGGAGTTGGTGGGAGGGGAGGAAACATAATCCCCATCAATCGAGAGAGATTTCTCAAAGTAATGCGAGTATGGTTTAGGTTGGAGTTGACCTTTGCCATTTTGTGTTTTGTACCTTCTTGAGCCTCTTCCTCATTCCAGAGCTAGCGGACTAGCAGATTTCTGAATGCCCAATGGCCATTTCCAATGCATTTGTGTTCCTCCACCTCCATAGCAACTACCAAGTGACGAATGTGTAGCGAAATGTCCTAATCAAACTACTCCTCCTATTGGCAATTCCAAGGAGGGAGAGGTGGACACCCTCGCTTGAGTCTAACCCATTCTTAGACCATAATTTATTTTATTTTGTTTCGAAGCTTCTTCGTTGTGTATCCTCCAACTTTGCCACTACCGCCTGAGCCAGACACCTATAGAGTAGAATGCTAGAGAGAATGTTTGAAATGTAATGAAATTGGGACAATGATGGAGATATTGTTCTAGGTTTGGGGTGATGGTTCAAGACGCCACCGTAAGTCCTTCTCTGAGCAACATTCAATGAGACCATCAGTGCATGGCTGCCACCCGGTCTCAATATTTAAGACATGTCGTTTATTTGGCATGAGGATGCTGACAAGCCTCAAGTTGTGCATGGACACTTGGATATGAGATTTTGTACTGCAGTTTATTAGAAGTATATAGAATTTTATATTATTTTTCATTTTGTTGTTGTTTATGAAGTGGATTTTTTTTACATAGTGGGAAAATCTATCATAACTTAGTTGTCAAACCAATAGTAAAGCAACACCAATGACTACTATCCACGAATGCATATAAAATGAATTTGTTATGGAATAATTTATTATTTTTATTGTTATTATTATTTTCTAATTTGAGTATTATTGTGAGTATATTTTTGGATTGAATATTTGATGATTTATTCCCAAGTCTAAGTTGTACTCTTCTCCCTACCTAGTCATTCTTGAGCCCAAGCCATATGTCTATAGGACATATGTCTATAGGAGGGAAAGACAAGGTGGATAGTGAAATGTTAGGTGCAAGTTGAGACCAAGATCCCTTTTAATGTGGTTCAGTCACTTTATTGACATCACGTGGTTTTATCTCCGAAATGACAGAAGAATATATATCAAGGCCTTCACAAAATTGGGGAATCTTTCCATTTTTATTAAAAATTATCCCTTTGGACGATAGGTAGTTCAAATCATGGGTGTGGTAGTTAAAGGTGTCCAAATACAAGAATCTAACATGAGTCACACTGCCACCGTTTGGATTTTGCTAGTTTCCACAAAAATATGAGTACCAAGAGGTTCATGTTGGATGAATTTTGTGATTTCTTAAAACCATATATGAATGCCATTAGCCAACAAAATGAATATGAAACTTGCTAGAAGAAGTATTCTCTCTGTATTTAAAGACAAGTTCATATTTTTCCAATTTAATTGAAAATTTCAATGGCATGGAAAACTAGGGTTCTCCGAGGAAAAAATTGTTTTCATGTTATTCCAATGTGTCTTTGCCACTATTGTTTTGTTCATATTTCAATGGTTTTGAGAATTCACATGGTCTGATTTTTTTCTCTATTATCAACAAATATAAAAGAAATAGTTGTGCAATCAAGCATAGGCTTAATGCGTTCAATATAAATTAAAGATATGTTTTGGCAAACCCATCATTGGAATATCCGAGAGTGTACGGATCAATAAACCTACACAGAACTTGTTGTTGGAATGTTTTGTTCTTGGAAGTCTTCAGAAACTGATTGTTTGGCCAAGTGTGGTGTCTTTAATGTCTTCAGGAAACTTTGGACCTATGCTTGTGTCCATACCCTTTTAAGGGACATTTTCTGTCTTGATTTTTAGAGTTGTATGGTATACAACTACAAACTAATTTTCTGCTGGGATTATGTATGTTGAATGTTCTTAATTTGTGTTTGATCTTAGACATTTGTGATCCATAATGATTATGAGATTGTCTTTTAGATTAATCCCATCATTAAGTTATGGTCGGCATTTCAAACCATCTAATTTGGTT
This sequence comes from Pinus tabuliformis, assembly GCA_031772625.1. Lineage (NCBI taxonomy): Eukaryota > Viridiplantae > Streptophyta > Pinopsida > Pinales > Pinaceae > Pinus > Pinus tabuliformis. The sequence goes on from CM062820.1 coordinate 577,432,533, forward strand.
CATCCTCGCGACAAAGTGTTACAGGGAAAAGTGTCTATTTAGAACTGCTCTATCTCACTAAGGTGTGACAGCTGCCTTAGAAACAAACAGAGAAAACTACTTTTGTATTTCCTTTATGAACTATAGATAGAAAGGAATAGAAAGAACCAACCTGTGTCTTGCGCTAATCCTTTGATCCAATCCCTCTCTTCTTTGACAGCCCCCAGCTACCTGCTCCCTTACTTGCTCAACTTCACCAAGTACCTGTAAGATCACAGAAGAAGAACACCATACAAAGACATGGATCTATATTCATAAACAACTTAGGATCAGATTTAATTTAACCATACAAATGTAACAAGCATCAATGATACAAAAGCATGGAGGAAAAACTAAAATAGTTTTTATTGATAAACAAGAAAAGCTCCAGGAGGAGTTACAACCGATGGTTCCTGACCCAGCATCAACCTCCTAGCAAAGAAGCCCCTCTTCACCTCCAACAAAGCATAGATCACTCAATACTCTGATGTTTGTCTCAAAACCAACAACAATTCCTTACAATGTGCAAAATTCCAGCCTCTGGATCTCTGGGATGAGGGATCCATATATAGATATGTGTAAGGAGGATGAGTCAGCTTGTGATTTGATTAGTGTCTTCTCTCTGTCAGTTCTTGCTTCCACTTGGAGACTGAAGGCCTCTTACTCATCCTTGGTCGAATTCAGTGAGGCAAGTGTCATAGGAGAAGATTCTGAAAGCTTCCATTGTCTCTCCACCTCGCGGAATGACACTGCCATTTGTCATTTCTCGCCCAACACACCCTCACAGTGTATTTAGGTGCATTGCAACGCACCTAGCCAGTGTATTTAGGTGCAATGCAACGCACCTAGCCAGTGGAGCAGCTGAAATGATCCTGTTTTGACTTATTCTGAGCAGTTTCAGGCGGAGAACTTCTGGGAGAAGCTGTAATCTGTTGACCTTGTTCCTTTAGGGGTTAGAACAACACTTTTAGGGACTTAGGAGCCCTTGGTTTATGGACATTTCATGCTTGGAGTTGTAAGGCACAAAAATGTCTATAATAGTTGCCCCCTAAAGTATGAGGCCGTTAACCTTTTGGTGTCGGGTGAAATTCTTTATTATGAGGATCCGAAGTTCTTTCAATGCTGGGAGGAGACCTGTAATAAGATACAATACAATACATTATCTTCATACTATTTTTCATGATCTAGCTGAGGTGGGCATTCCCATGCTCAGCTTTATAAATTCATTTTCATGTACATAGGACAGACAATCGTCTGAGTGTAGACTGATGATTCTGATAGAGCCATCATCCTTTTGGTAGGATGATTATCTGTGCTGTAGTGCTTGTACATTTAATGTCTTTATTTCCCTGAATATATATCGCAGCCCGGATGGATGAAACTAGATTCGGGGTCTTCAATCTCGTCCAATCTTCACTCGAAGTACAAGTCGATCCATGTGAGAAATGTTTTGAAGTCGAACATGGAAAGACATCGCTTGATTACCAGTCAATGATGTAAACTGTTAACAAGTGCGAGAGGAATCACCGATAATGATAATGACCCTCAAGGTACTACAGTACAATTCACGTGGTGTGAATAAAGGACTTGGCATCGAACACCACGCAAAATCTTTCGGTCGAAGGCCATTGATGTAAACCTGTCGCCGGAAGTGAGAAACTTGCCGTTAAGGCATGCAAGCTTCAAAGTACTGAATGGAGTGTTCCTAGATCAACTTCTTGGATAATGAGCTGATGTCGACAAGAAGTGATCCGTCACAGGAGGGCCTTAATGAATCCCACATCAATGACACGGAACGGAGCAAATGATTTTAATGGAGGTGAAAACGATCTGATGATATACGGTTCAGGGTGGCGGTCATGAAAGAATGGAGTATAATGTATGGTAGTGGGTGAGACACAGGTGGCTTCTCTGGATGACTTCTCTTGAACATGTCGGCGACACTGATGTGATGGATTGGTAGCATTAACCCCAAATGTGGATGGTATGGTGTGACCATGGCGACGTGACCGGTGAATGAAACAACCCAACCCGACTCGGACACGGAGTGGAAGTGTCATGTTCAAGAGCGACTTGCTACCAATAAAGATTCTTTGAGTTTTCTTCCCAATTTTTCCCCAGTCATTGCTGACCAGTACCTCTTTATTTTTGTCAAGCTTGAGGAGGATAACATATGCTTGTTCTATAATTTGCCCTTCGGGCAAACCCATCGCTATGTTTTAACGAGCCTAGCGATAGTGAAACTCGTTCTCATCTAAAGACAAGTTTGTCGCTATTAATCTTTTTAACGAGTTTAACGACAAAGATAACTCGGTCCTTTTCAATTTTAGAGAGTCTGAAAAGGTACGTAAAGGTAACTCCAAAATTCCTTTTTCATCATCTAATCCCTTAAGTCCGAAAAAGTATAAAACAATACAGAATGGATGAATTTTCGATAGTTTTAACGAGCCGAACAAAACAAGCACTCGATCTTTTTGTGCAATAATCCCTCAGGTCCAAAAAGATTAAAATCTAGATGAGGGATAGCACTTCGTGTCCCTTTAACGAGCTGGAAGGCCAAGGACTCGGCAATCTTTTCATATTTTACGAGTCAGTTGAAAAGAGCTTAAAGAAGACTCGTTTTTTGAGGAACGAGTGATAAAACGGGTAGCAGCTGATTCCAGGTAAGGTTTGGAATTTTCCACTCACGACAGTGTCACAAGGATGGCTAGTGAAATCACTCTTCGCAGCTGTTCCTCAAAATGGGTAAACAATCAAATGGAGGTGAATGATCGGCCGATGGAAAAGTGGAGGTGATGGTGCAAACACGACCAAGGCTTTAATGGCTGAAGTACTACATTCACGGTGGTTATTTACCGGGGAATAGTTCATTTTTTAATGAGCTTAAACGCGGGTGGAAACATTTGCTCATGTCTTATGTTTATTTTTTAACGAGCTTGAACTATGTGCTAAAACTGCTCGATTAATCCAGTCGTGTGATAAGAATGTCTCATATAAAACGGCAACTTTTAGAGATTTTCCCCACATCCTTTCTTTATGCAAGTTAGGAAACGACCAATCCAAAAAACAGATAAATGATCACTCTTTGCTTGCACTCCAAAAGGTTTGCATGCCCCCAGGTATAAAATAGAGTTTCAAGGTTACCCCTACTTCTTTCCGATAAAACATTGTTTTACCGAGAGAGGTCTACCTCTTACAGGTTACCCAAATATTGCTTTATTCACAGCGCAAACAAAACACTTCTTCGGCGATGTTTACCGAAATAGACAAAGGTGAGTGAAGGAGGCTACTCCACTCACATAACTTTGGCAAGAGAATCTTGTTCTAGAATAACCCTCTTTTCCACTCACGGACGGGGTACAGACTAGTCATATTCTCCCGCGGAAACCTACCCTATACCTGAAGTTTCCCTGCCGAAGCAGACCAGGGTGCATGCCCCCTGGGTTTCAGTCATATCCCTCCGAATTACTCGCGCTCATCGGGAGGACGGACTGGAGATTGAGACATTTATTGCTTGAAAAGACCATTCAGGGATGGTATATGACTATTTGCTCTGTATGATCCGGGAAATGAAAGCTGGTCCACGAGCTTGACCACTCTTCCTTCGTGCGGAAAACACATTACTCTAAAGAGTGAGGAGACAATTTCTCCCATGCAATAAATATAGTCTCGTCCAAGGAGTAGATTGTAATCCAGGGGTCCTTGAACTACCATTACGTTCATGTGAACTGTTTTCCTTCTCAATGTTATGGGCACATAGGGAAGGATCCCTAACGGTCGACTGGTTCCTTTATCAAAAGATTTCTCATCTCAGGCAAAAGCGATGGTGAACCAAGCACTTTCCAAGAAGTTGAGGAAAGGATACTCACAGAAGCCCCCTCATCTATGATGGTACCAGCCATAACCATTCTATATATTTGAACGATAATTCGGAATGGTACGCTTGCTGGTAAATGGGGTCTGCCTAGTTGATTCCAGTCGAAGGAGACAACTAGGTTGCTTGGAGGTGGGACCGAATAGATGGCCGGGTATGGCTCTGACGAACTTCCTTCCTGCGGTAAAGGAATGGGTAAATTGCCCCCTTGTTCGTCGGAGTCTGTGTTTATGAAGAGAATTTGGACGGTGTCATCCTTGTTCTCTTCAGTGACTGTATCATCTGAAGATAAAACCTCTGAAGGCAAGACCGGGTCAACTGCCGCCTCGAAATTTTGACTTTCGTCTGGTATGGATCCAGATGGTTTATCTTCAATGATAGGTGCTTCAGCTGACCACCTAAGCGGGCCAGCCAGATTTTCAACTAGTGACGGACTCGGCAAGAGTTTTTTATATCCAGGAGGAAGTCGTAACGGTGAAACTGGACGATCATCCAAAACTCTTTTAGCTTCGTCTAAGAAGGGACAACGGTGGACGACATGATCGCCTTTGCACAGTTTACAAGGAAATCTACATTTCCCTTTTTGTCCTGGGGCTTCACTTTCACTAGTTGATGGTGTGCTTTCAACATGATCATCAGAGGTTGACGACACTGGGTTGTGCAAACGAGGAGACCAGTCCCTTAAGATCCGAGGGATACAAGGACAATCTCTGTGAAAGTGGTCTCCTTTGCAAATGACACATAGCGATTTAGGCCTGGTCGGTGCAGTGTGTGGATTTTTGTTAGACGACACTCGTTTTCCCCCATTCGCCTTTGGCTCTTTCTTCTTCTTTTCCTTCTTCTCCTTAGGAACTTGACTTTTGGCTTTACCAGCCCCATCAAGCGAAGAGGAAGGAGGAGAGGCAGAATTAGAGGAAGTAGAAGGTTGGTGGGCAACTCTGGACTCGTCTAATTGCTGATTTGATTGTTCAGGAATAGTGGAGTTCTGAACGACAGAGGTTGAGAAGAGCCATACAGGCAAACCAATTGTCAGCCCTAGAAGCAACAATGTGGCCATATGGGGCGCACCAACATCTCCCCAAGAGGAGAAGGGACTAGGATTTCCTCCAAGCAAGGATAATTTTAGGGGCGAATGTTCGCCCTTTGGCGAAATTAAGGGGTTTTAAATTTTTAGTGGGCGAATATTTTGTATCATAATACATTTTTACAAATCACCTCAAATAGCCCACCTTATTTTAAGGGAGAGGGTAAAAAAGGTAAATTTAGCCCTTGAAATTAGGGCTTACAACCTTCCATTCGCCCATTTTCAAGAATAGGTTTTATTTAAGTGAATCCATTCGCCCATTTTCAAGAATAGGTTTTATTTAAGTGAATCCTATGGGCCAAATACCATATTTATAAAAGAGGTATGGTAAATTAATAAAAATATAAATAAATGAGAGGTATGGTAAATAAATAAAACATTTTTTATATTTACTCCATAAGTCACCTTATATGCATGTAAGGGTGTAAACAAATAAAAATATAAGTAAAGTGGAGGTATGGTAAATAAATAAAACGTCTTTTTATACTTACTCAAAAGGTATGGTAAATAAATAAAAATATAAATAAACTAGACGTATCGTAAATAAATAAAACCTCTTTTTATATTTAGTCCATAACTCTCGTTCTATTTATGAAGGGTCAAGAAAGAGGTTTTATTTAAGTGAATCCTATGGGCCAAATACCATATTTGTAAAACAGGTATGGTAAATTAATAAAAATATAAATAAACGAGAGGTATGGTAAACAAATAAAACATTTTTTTATATTTACTCCATAAGTCACCTTATATATACGAACACTCAAAAAATGGGTTATATTTAGGTGAAACCTATGGCCAAAATACTATGGGACAAATACCATGGACTAGATTGTTATTAATACCATGCAGAAAACCATTATTAACCCTAATATTAGAATTAATAAAAATAAAAATGGCACATGGTATTGACCCATGGTATTCACCAAAATGGCACATGGTATTGACCCATGGTATTCGCCTGGAATGTAGCCTATTTAAATGGGGGAATTAAACCAGCATGTAGCATATGCTAAGATTCACTAGGACTTTGCAAAGTTTTATTATTTAGTGAAATACTCGCCAAGATCTTACAAGATTTTATAATTGAGTAAAATATTCGCCATGCCTGGTGAGAGATTCGCCAAAAAATTATATATACATATTATATTATTGATAAAATCGCCTTTCATTTTTCCTATATACCATGGAGATTCACCCATTTATTATATTTATAAATTTAGGGGGGGTTCTTAAAATTTTCCCTACCTCCAAGGGGAATTGCTTGGTTGGTAGACTCCATTTTCTCAACCCAAGATCAACGTAGGAAAGGGTAATGAATATTCCGTTTAAAATAAATTTTTATACGCTTTGACACAACTTGTTTTTTTTTTTTCAGTTTTTAAGAGTCGAGAAAAAACAAAAGATGACTCTAGTCTCCTTCGATTTTTAATGAGCCTGAAGTGACAAGTGCTCAGATGGACCTTTTCCGTTAAGGAGTCTGAAAAGGAACGAAAGGGACTGCTCTGGAGGTCTAGGTAGAGGGAGTACCAAACCAATCGCAAAACTGCAGAATACTTTTTACGGTACGGCAGTCAATCTTCCCGAATGCTGTGTTCAGTGCATTGCGATTGATAGGGCGGCAGACACGGCTTCCTATGGATAAAGGATTTAAGCCTATAGGGGTCTCCCAAAATATACTCGATGGTACTTGGGAGCACAAGTCCGTACTGGCACTTATCGTCTCAAAGTGGAGGAATCACCCAACCATCAGTGAGGACAACAGTTACCAGGCTTTACGACGCCGGAATACGTCTCTAGCCTAGACCTCTAAATGTTGTGCGTTAAGTTCCAAAGCGTTGTTAGATTCATTGAATTTATTTTAAGTTGATCTTGCTTATGAAGTTTGCCTTTTGGGTTCACCACAAGATGTAGATGTAATTCCTAAAATGCAATATAAAGATGATAAACAAACTTTTATCTCTTTTGTGCAATGAAAATCCTAGCTACTAGAGGAAAAGAAAGACACAATCTTTTCACAAAGAGCAAAGAGCACACTGTAAATGCACTTTCCTAAATCAAGCCAAACAGACTGTCTATATGCAAATGCACATGCATGTATTTGTTTTCGACTTTCTTAGTATTGATGCTAAAAAGAAAGTTGATGTACAAATCTGAATTTGCTTTCAAGCGACAAACACAAACAAGCTTCTTTTCGAAATCAAAAGATAGAGATGATTACGACACCTTGCGATTTTGAAATGAACACTTGTACTTGACACTAGAAAATCACAAATTCAGACCAAAGGCAATAGTAAAAGTATAATCGACCATCAACAACAATCAAACTTTCTCCTATGATCGAAATCGACACTTGCGACAGATCCAAATCAAAGGACGATAGTACGACTATTCTACTTTTGCAATGGAAAACTGTAAACGACTCAACAAACACACAAAAACATCTACAGTTATTTTGTACAAAGGAGGCGGAATAACAACAAGGAAAAGGGGTTTTAAACAGACACATATACTGATCACAGGCAGCAAAATTCAGAGACAGAACTGGAAAGAATGAAGCACAAGAACCACAGCTGCACAGGGCTAATCTGATCAGCGCAACTGTAACACAGAGAAAATGCAATGCAGCGTAGGTTGCCCTTTCAGGAAGTGCGCTGAAATTCAGGATCTCTTAACAGTACCTGCGCTGGGCCAGAAACTAGAATCTGTCCGAGTTCTGGGTCACAGTTTGCAGTTCAGTCTTTGGTTTTTGGCCGAGTAAAAGCAATCAGTAATGCACAATCAGGGGTAGATCTAAGGAGGGTCTAAGAGCTATCATAAAGGGCAATCAGATAGTTTGTGAATCAGCTGTTCAAATCATAAACATATCCAGTGAATGGATTGAAGCAGCAGATGTCTACTTTGCATTTGTTATGGCAAATGCAGTTTGAACACCACTTATAAGTTTATGAAACAAACAAAGAATGATACACAAACAAACTAATTAGACTTCCCCAGCGGAGTCGCCATTTTGTTACAGGGAAAAGTGTCTATTTAGAACTGCTCTATCCCACTAAGGTGTGACAACGGCCTTAGAAACAAACAGAGAAAACTACTTTTGTATTTCCTTTATGAACTATAGATAGAGAGGAATAGAAAGAACCAACCTGTGTCTTGCGTTAATCCTTTGATCCAATCCCTCTCTTCTTTGACAGCCTCCAGCTATCTGCTCCCTTACTTGCCCAGCTTCACCAAGTACCTGTAAGATCACAGAAGAAGAACACTATACAAAGACATGGATCTATATTCATAAACAACTTAGGATCAGATTTAAGTTAACCATACAAATGTAACAAGCATCAATGATACAAAAGCATGGAGGAAAAACTCAAATAGTTTTTATTGATAAACAAGAAAAGATCCAGGAGGAGTTACAACCGATGGTTCCCGACCCAGCATCAACCTCCCAGCAAAGAAGCCCCTCTTCACCTCCAACAAAGCATAGATCACCCAATACTCTGATGTTTGTCTCAAAACCAACAGCAATTCCTTACAATGTGCAAAATTCCAGCCTCTGGATCTCTGGGATGAGGGATCCATATATAGATATGTGTAAGGAGGATGAGTCAGCTTGTAATTTGATTAGTGTCTTTTCTCTGTCAGTTCTTGCTTCCACTTGGAGACTGAAGGCCTCTTACTCATCCTTGGTTGAATTCAGTGAGGCAAGTGTCACAGGAGAAGATTCTGGAAGCTTCCATTGTCTCTCCACCTCGTGGAATGACACTGCCATTTGTCATTTCTCGCCCAACGCACCCTCACAGTGTATTTAGGTGCATTGCAACGCACCTAGCCAGTGTATTTAGGTGCAATGCAACGCACCTAGCCAGTGGAGCAGCTGAAATGATCCTGTTTTGACTTATTCTGAGCAGTTTCAGGTCGAGAACTTCTGGGAGAAGCTGTAATCTGTTGACCTTGTTCCTTTAGGGGTTAGAACAACACTTTTAGGGACTTAGGAGCCCTTGGTTTATGGACATTTCATGCTTGGAGTTGTAAGGCACAAAAATGTCTATAACACAAAGGTGAAAAAATCAATCTATCCAGAAGTTTAAATAGTAAAGATGCATTAGGTTCCAGAGTTAGCCGTTGTGAATTTGTTGTTAAGAATTAGCCATTAAGAATTAGTTGTTGAATTAAATGATTAATTAATCAATTATTATATTTTATTTTTATTTTGTATTAAATTGAATTAAATTAAATTAATATATAATTATAGAATAAGAAATATATATATGGATATTAATAAATAGGATTAAGTTTAATATTATTTAACAATTAGTTTTTAAAAATATGTTTAATATTATTAAACAATTAGTTATAAATGTTTTTATATTAAAATATTTGTGAATATTTTAATAGGAAAGTCAAAGAAATAATAACAATAATAATAATAATAATAATAGTGATAATAAATAATAATTAAAAACTTAAAAAAAGAATCAATAAGTTGGGTGGGAATCCAGCTCCTATGGAGATTCCAGCCATCATCTCAATTTAGATTAATATCATGCTTCTCAATCTTGATGGCTTCTCTTAGCTTCCTATGATGGAAATGATCAACCCTTGCGATGACCCAGGAATCCTCAATGCAGACATAGTATTTGGATTTCTTTGCATATTAAGCTAAATTTGACGAACAAGAACGATTGTGTTTGATATATGAAACATGCTCTTGAATTCTTTGGTTAATGGAGCGACCAATTTCCCCAATGTAGGGAATCCCACAGGAACAAGGGATCGAGTAGACCCATTTCATGTCTTTAGGGTTTACATGGTTCTTATCATATCTAAGGGAATTCTTAATGGTAGTAAGGGGTTTGAAGGTAGCATAAACTCTATTGTTTTTAAGAATATAAGCAATGTTATCAGTTGCCCCCTGAATGAAAGGAAGTTGCACATTTGATATTTGACAATTACGAGCAGGTTTAATCTTTGATACTTTACTGGCTCTTTGAAAAGCTCTGAGACCTTGATGCTTTCTATAGCCATTATTTTCAAATACTTTTAGGAGATAAGATTTTTCATCTTCTAAGTGATTTTCATTAGAAATCCTAAGGGCACGGGCAGTAAAGGTGTTAAGAACACCGAATTTTTGCACTGGGAAATAATGAGAGCTAGCATGAATTTATTGTTCCGTGTGAGTTTTCTTTCAAAAAAGTTGGTGAGCAACAAAACCATCATCCATTCTAGAGAGAAGAATATCAAGGAAGGGAAGGCGACCATTAACCTCTACCTCCATCGTGAATTTGATGGAGTCAGATTGGGAATTAATATGGTTAAGAAAGAAATCTAATTTATCACGGCCATGGGGCCAAACGAAACAGGTATTGTCAACAAATATCTTCCAATGTTTAGAGAAGAATTAAGCAGAGGCCGAAGCATTGGTCTCAAAATCTTCCATGAATAGGTTAGCAACTATGGGGGAAAGAGGATAACTCATTGCGACCCCACAATTTTGTTCATAGAACTCACCCTGGAAGTTGAAAAAGGTAGAGTCAAGGCAAATACCAACCAATTTGGTTGTGTCATCATTGGTGATCTGATTTATGACTCCAATGGCCTCCTGAATGGGGATTTTAGTATACAGGGAAACGACGTCGAAGCTTACTAACAAATCCCCTGGGTCAAGCCTTATATTTTTCAATTCTTTAACAAAGGAAGCAAAACCCTTAACAAAGGAATTTGTGCTACCAACAAGAGGATTGAGCTTCTGAGCCAGGGATTTAGCCAAAAGATAATTGGTCCCACCTATTGTGTTAACAATAGGGCTCAGGGGGATCCCAACTTTATGAATCTTAGGAAGGCCATAAATTCTGGGGGTGAGAGGGCTATTTTCAATAAGTTTTTTGCAAAGATGATTAAGAGCATTATTAGATTTTATGGCACACACAACCTCTTTTGAAACTTTTTTAATGGGATTCTTAATAAGTTTAACATAACTACCACAATTATAAAGGTGGTCAATCATTTTGTTAACATAGTCAGTTTTATCTAAAATAACAACAACCCCACCTTGATTAGCTTTTAAGACAACAATGCCATGGTTATCTCTTAAGGCTTTAAGGGAAAGGAAATCATTATTGCTAATGTTTCTTTTAGGAGGTTTTTCTTTCCTAAGCACAATAGCACAATGTTGCTTAATAACTTCTTTAACATTATCAGGAAGGTCTCTAATTCCATATTCAATATTACAAATAATGTCAGTAGGGATATTTTTAGGGGCAAGGGAAAAATTAAGCCATTTATTTAAGATCCTCTTATTTGTCACTTCTTAAATAAAGGGCTTACTTTTTCCCTTGCCCCTAAAAAAATCCCAATAGATGACATTATTTGTAATATTGAATATGGAATTAGAGATCTTCCCGATAATGTTAAAGAAGCTATTAGGAAAGACTGCGCTATTGTGCTTAGGAAAGCAAAACCTCCTAAAAGCAACATTAACAATAATGAGTTTCTTGCCTTTAAAGCCTTAAGGGATAACACTGACATTGTTGTCTTAAAAGTTGATAAAGGCGGGGTCGTTGTTATTTTAGATAAAGTTGACTATGTTAACAAAATGATTGACCACCTTTATAATAGTGGTAGTTATGTTAAACTTATTAAAAACCCCATTAATTTTTTTTCAAAAGAGGTTGTGTGTGCCATAAAATCTAATAATGCTCTTAATCAACTTAGCCAAAAATTTATTGAAAGCAACCTTCTCACCCCCAGAATTTATGGCCTTCCAAAGATTCATAAAGTTGGGATCCCCCTGAGACCTATTGTTAACACAATAGGTGGGCCGACTTATCTTTTGGCTAAATTCCTTGCTCAAACTCTCAAAACTTTTGTTGGTGCGCGTGAAAATGTGAATTTGGGTTACACTTTTTGCCCTTTTTTGAAAAAAATGATCATTTTTAGAAGTTCTTCAACTTTTGGCAAACCAAAACAAATTTTCTGTTTAGAATTTCATTTTACAATAAAAAGAAATCTTGTCAGAAATTTTATTAGCTTTCTATTGCTTATTTTTTGGAACTTTTTTACTCACATTGATATGTCAACTTAGCAATTGTTTGACTATGTCTTATTTAAAAATCAAGGGATTCATAACACATCATGTTTTTGAGCACTAGTGTATTCTTTGTTAACTTGGCATTTTTGAAAAAAAAAATGTGTTGCAACAATCTAGACAAACTCTACTTCGATATCATTATATTTACGAAACCAACTGATGCACATCATAATTACTAGAATTTTTTGAATTGAACCAATATGAAAAAACTGCAGATTTTGAAGATGTTTAGCTGAGTGTCAAATTTCTCAACATATTAGTTATAAACTAAAAAACTAAAAACTACCCATTATAGAAGACAAACCAATGTAATGAACCATAATTTTTTCATATTTTTTTATAGTGTATTTTAGAATATACAGATTTTTTATTTCACTGAATCATAATGACCTTCAGAAATTTTTTGCAAACATTTTTTTAGAAAATTAATTAAAATTAACAAATTTCTATGAAATTCCATAAAATTTATATCTACTGAAAGTAGATTCAATTATGAAAATGTTGGTATTGGTTCTGACAGTAAATTCATCAAATCTGATGGAGTTTAAACATTCTGAGGTTGGAAAAAGGTGACCAAAGATGAGTTGTTGTAGAGTTGCAGGTTAAAACATTAAAACCACATTCGGCCGAACTTGTGTTTGTCGTCGACGCCCATTAAAATAAAAGAAAAAATAATTCGGCCAAATTACTTTAAAAGTTCGGCCAAAAATGTGTCGATATTTTCCATCGGCCGCAAAAATGAAATGATGCGACCCTTCGAAAAAGATGTTTCACCCAAATGATATAGATAAATGGAACCAAAACATTATTTTCACACTCTTTTCTCATTTGGAGTGAAATTTTAAGCTAAATCTTCTGGGTTGAATTTTTTGGAATTAATTTTTTAAATAAGTCTTTTGGGCTGAATTTTTTAAGTGAAATTGTTTAGCTTAATTTTTAAAGTAAGTCTTTCGGGATAAACTTTTAAAGTGATATTTTTTAGCTTAATTTTTAAAGTAAGTCTTTTGGGCTTAATTTTTAAAGCAAGTCTTTTGGGCTTAGTTTTTAAAGTGACATTTTTGTGCCGAATTTTTAAAGTGAGTTTTTTTGAAAGTTATTTATTTTTGCTGAATTTTTAAAGTGAGTTTTTTTGAAAGTAAGTCTTTTGTGCTGAATTTTTAAAGAGTTTTTTGGTCTAAATTTTGAAAGTGAATTTTTTTTGCAGGATTTTGAAATTGACTTTTTTGGGTTGGATTTTAAAAATCTACATAGATTGAATTATCATGGGAAATCAAAGAAATTGCAAGAGAAAATATGATCGAACAAGAGACATTGAGATTCGTAGAGAATACGGGAGAAACTATTACAAAATAAAGAAGGAAGAGTGCACAAATATTGAAAGGCCAAATCAATCTCAACTAGAAGTTGAAACAAGTATGTAAATGTAAATATTATAAATGATATTTAAAATTTAACTAGTGTATTGTGAAATTTAATTTTTATTTGATAAACTAATTTGAAAAATATTTTGCAATTTAAACATCAATAGATATTCCTCATAACATTGATAATGAGATTGAAAATGTTGAAAGATAAAGTGAAAAAAACGATGAACCAATGATTGATGTTGTTGTTGAAGAAGTTGAAAGAGATTCAAGTGAAGAAGTTTAATCACCATCAAGTATATATATATATCTATATATATATATAGATATATATATATATATATATATATATATATATATATATATTTCATGTGTATTATTGAAATTATACATATTTATTAATTTCAGTTTCATTCAAACTCTATTTTTCAATTTTATTATTTAATGAATATTTATACCCATTTACATTTAATTTTCATATGTACAGATGAAATCAATATCAATGATAATATGTTAGAAAATGTTGACACTGACATATATGGAGATAAAAAAGCTGACCATGTTATACGATATCATGTTAAGGTCATTATTGAGAAGTTCTTCAAAGATGATAGTGTAACATATCAAGCTCAAATTTTGAGAGGTCTCTTAATATCAAAGAAATTAAAATACGCTACAACACTTTTGGGTATTCGAAAATCAACATAAGATAAAAAGGTGAAGGAAAATGTGACTCAAAATATAAATAGTGCTCTAAAAAAAATTAGAAGATATAGAAATAAAAACGATGTAGATGCACGTAGAGCAATACAAATGGAAGTGGTTTCATCAAGTACTAAAGAAAATCGTTTGGTAAAATCTATGGAAAAATATTAGGGACTTCACGAAAAAAATTGCACAAACATAAGAAATTTCGATTGCAAATAGATGTAAATGATGAGCTCGCTTGTTGGAAATTTATTTGTAGACAACCATACAAAAATAGACTTGGAAAAGATGTTAAAAAAATAATATATGAATATTGGATGAAAAATTCACGTGTTTTGGTTTGAGTTGTTATTCTTATTGTTGTTAGCAAAGTGAATTGTAATAGATCTACGCTGGTTAAAAAAAAAATCCAATAGGACACCACACTACCTCTCTGAGGAACATACTCCATCTAGGTTCACCAAAGTATGTCCTCACAGCAGAGCTCGCCCTAGGTTTTCAATCTGCATACCCCTGGTGCGAAATATATGCCATCACCGCCATGGCCCCGGGAGGGGGTCCCGAGGGCCCTCCTCCTTTGCCTTCTCCGCCAGATATCCTTGCTTTCAAGAAGTTGAGCGGCGACAATAGTAAACGCCCAGCAAGGGAAACTCAACACAAGTTCATAAAGAAACTTGACAACATCCCCACAGTCGCCCTACCCGTTGAAGATTCTTGTAGATCTGCTATGAACTTAGCTGAAAGAGGGCTCATCGGACAATTTACAGGGCTATGGCCTTCCCCCAAGGTTGTCGAGGCTTGGGTACAGAGGAACTGGTGACCATTAGCAAAGGAAGGCATCAACAATTTTCTAGTTGGTAAGGGTTATTTTGTCTTTGTTTTTGATTCGGTAGAAGACAAAAATCTCATTTTTAGGAATGGACCATATTTCATGGGACCTCAGGGTCTGTATTTAAACTCATGGTCACCAGATTTCGATCCGACACAAGATGTGCCGACAACAGTTCCAGTGTGGGTGCGCCTCCCTCATCTACCACTGCACTGTTGGAACCCGAAGTCACTAGAAACGATTGGTAACACCCTGGGAAAATACATAGATCGAGCAGAGAGAAGGGATCAGTACTCATGTGCAAGAATATGCGTCGAAGTCAATTTGGAAATAGGGTTACCTGAAGCTGTAAAGTTAACAATAGCAGACTGGTCTTATATCCAAGAGTTAGACTACGAGCAGCTACCATTCAAATGCAGACATTGCCATGAATACGGGCATTTCACAAGATACTGCAAAAAAAAAGGAGGAGGAAGATCTAGAGAAGTCGAAAGGAGAAAAATGGACCCAGGTGCAAAAAGCAGTCCAGGCCAAGGTGAATAACAGGAACAAAGGGAAAGAGGCACCGACGGAATCTGGAGCTCCCTTAACAAAAATGGTACAAGCGAAAGGAAGAGGAGAATAACCAAGGACAACAGCCTCAATAAACCCATTCGAAACCCTCAGCACACCAAACGAAATTCTAGAATCAGAGATAGAGGAGATTGAACGCCAAGTTCCTTCACTCGAAGCAGAAAAGAAGAACATAGAAGTAACCCAACTTGACTCCCCAAGAGGAACCTCCTCCTCCTCACCTACCTATGAAGAAATGACAAGGAAAAAGCCTCGGAAACCTCTGGGTCATCGGAGGATGAGACATTCGAGAGACCCTCCAAAAGAGTTGGGAGGAAATCTCATAAGGAAGCCAAGGAAGAAGAGGCGGAGAGGAAAAAAATGCAAGGTAGCCAATCCACCATTGAAATGTCTATCAAGAGAAACACCAAAGCAAGGCCCCCTAAGGGGGGATCAACTCACTCCACTCCCGTTAAATAATGAGACTAGTCTCTTGGAATTGTAGAGGCTTGGGGAATCCTGCGAAAGCTGAAGTAGTTAAAGACCTTCTGAAAATAGAAACTCCTGATATCCTCATGCTCCAAGAGACTAAGATTGAAGGGGAAACCCTTCTTGAGATCAGCAAAATAAAATGGGGAAAAATGCAGGAAAGGCCATTAGTTCAAGAGGTTCCTCTAGTGGCCTAGCAACATTGTGGTCGGAGGACAAGTTTCAATTAGAAAGTTCCTTTGAGACCCAACATTGGATATACACCGAACTTCGACATCTATCTAGTAAGCTCTCCATCTCTCTTTTCAACCTTTATGTCCCAGTCCTCCTTACAGAGAAGAAAGAATGCTGGCTGACCTTGTCTGATTTCTTAGACATTTACTCCCCTCAGAATATAATAGTGGTTGGAGATCTCAACCTCGTCTTTGATCCAAAAGAAAAGAGAGGTGGTAATAGTGGCAGGGACCAAATGCTTCCATTAGTAGAGGAGCTAATACTTCATTGGGATCTTCTTGACTTCAAACCGAAGAAAGGCCTTTATACCTAGACAAACAATAGAGCTGGGGCAGAACACATCTCTGCCCGACTAGATCGTTTCCTAGCGCAGAGCTCTTTGTTGCTAGGAAAAAGACTGATCTCCTTGAAAATTCTCCCAAAGCTGGCCTCAGACCACAAACCTATCCTCTTACAGCTGGAAGAGGAAGAAAATTTGGGCCCTATCCCTTTTAGATTCAACCCGCTTTGGTCAGGAAAAGAAGGGTTCATGGAAATTGTTCTGGAGGCATGGTCCACACCTGTGACAGGATCTCCCAGCTTCGTGTGGGAGCAAAAAATAAAAATAACCAAGAGAGCTCTGAAAAAATGGATTAAAGAACCCTCAAATTCTCCCACCAGCAACAGAAAGGAGACAGTTCAGTTTTTAACAGATCTGCAAATGGATATGGAAAATAAGGAGATCTCTGCTTCAAATTTAGAAAAAGAACAAGCTGCCCAAATCAAATCTTTCCACGCTTTCCGCCAAGAAGAAGAGACTTGGAGGCTTAAGTCTCGTAGCCTGTGGCTTAAAGCTGGAGACCGAAACACCTCGTTCTTCCATAGGCAATATAGAGCTCGGCTATCCCGAAATCATATCTCTGAAATCACTTGCTCAGATGGGACTATGCTCAAAGGTCAAGAACAACTAAAAAAGGCAGCAGAAGATCATTTCCAGAATCTCTATAAAGAGGATGGGAATGGTAGTGAAGAAGTCATCTCTGAATTTCTCTCTCACATTCCTTCTTTGGTAAGCAAGGAGGACAACACTAGTCTTACGAAACCTTTCTCAGAGGAAGAAATCTGTAAAGTAATTTGGTCCATGGAGCCAGACAAGGCACCAGGACCTGACGGCTTCTCAATTCATTTTTATAGAATCTGCTGGGAAATAATAAAAACTGATTTACTAAGGATGATTAAAGCTTTTCATCAAAAAGCTAAAGTGGGAGGCAGTACTAATTCTACCTTTCTTGCATTAATACCAAAAGAAGTGAATCCGGGCACTTTTGACAGGTTTAGGCCAATCTCGCTCTACAATGCATCATACAAAATCCTAACAAAATTGCTGGCAAACAAAATCAAGCCACTGCTTGGGAAACTCATTTCTCCCACCCAAGGCGGCTTTTTCAAAGGGAGACATATATTGGACAATGTAATACAGGTGCAATAAGTCATACATTCCAGTTATCTTCGGCAGGAGCAAGGTATGCTCATAAAGCTAGACATGGCAAACACATTTGACCGGGTAAATCTTTCTCTCTTATACAAAGTCATCCTTTCCTTTGTTTTCAGCTCTAACTTTGTCCATTTGATTAAAGCTTGTACTGAAAAGACATGGATAGCTCCTTTAGTTAATGACAGGCCAGCAAACTATTTCCAAGCCTCAAGGGGAATAAGGCAAGGCTGCCCCTCTCTCCCCTTTCTTGTTCATTCTGATGGCAAACTCGTTAAGTAGAAAACTGACAGCTGAAAAGAAAGCAGGAACATATCCAGGAGTTAGGTTGACGAAAGGGCTAGAGCCTCTCAATCACGCACTATTTGCAGATGATACTCTTCTTTTGGGGAGAGCCTCCATCAAGATAGCCAAAGTTTATAGTTGAATTCTTCAAAAATTCTGCAGCATATCAGGAGCTCTTATAAATAAAAGGAAAAGTGCGATATACGGGTGGAATGTGGATCAACAAGCAATTCAGAGAATAGCCCTCTCCTTAGACTTTTTTGGATTCGCTTCTTGGGATAAAATCAAATATCTCGGGTTACCAATAACCCTAGGCATTAACAAATTATCGTTGTGGAAAGAGGTAATAAGCAAAATTAAGTCCAAGATTATAGCTTGGGGCGATCAATGGCTCACCAATGCTGGCAAACTCGTCCTTATAAAATATGTTTTGTCCTCCCTACCTATTTATCAGGCTTCCTTTCTCCTGGCTCCAAAGAAGATCACGGAACAAATCTCCACACTTATCAGGGATTTTATGTGGAGAGGAGGAAGAGGAAACCAAAGAAAATTCCACCTAGTGAATTGGGATACAGTTAAACGCCCCATCTCTGAAGGAGGCCTACAAATAAGAGACCCAGGCCTTGCCAATCTAGCTCTTGGAGGTAAAATACTTTGGACCCTCTTCTCAAATAGCAAACACCCTGTCAGTCAGGTCATAAAGAAAAAATATCTAAAAGGCTCATCGCTAAGGAACATTCAGATAGATAACAACATCAAAGGAATGTCGATATGGAATCTCTGCCGCCGTGGGATAGAGTTCTTGCAAAAGAACTTGTATCGCATTCCTGGCAATGGAAAAAACATGATGTTGTGGCAAGAAAACATAATGGGACCATCGCCTTTGAGCAAAAATGAAGCAATCAAAGAAATCAAGAACTGGCTCATGCAGCAAGGATTCCTCACCCTGGTAGATATGTCGACATGGGACGACTCCAGAAAATGGTGAAATTGGGAAATCCCACGAGTTACAGATCAAATGCGCAGTCAAAAGACCCTCCTGGAAGAAGTGTTAACGGGACTGGCACTTTGTCAGGCGGAAAGAGTTGATAGTGCGGACACAACCAACCTCCCTAGGAGCCTAAGACTCTCTAGTGACAAACAAGACAAATAAGAGCAATCCTTCTCTAAACATGCATTTACTATATAAGAAATCAAGTGTTTAGATCCTACCTGTAACCCAACGCTGTTGTAGCAGTCCAGCTCCGCTGATCCGGATGAGCTCCTCCTTCACTTTGAAACCTGCATACACTAACAATCAAACGATTAAATAGCACTTGATAATCTCATAGAATAAAACATATTTAACACATAGACCAAGGAGTACATGAAACAACTCATAAATAACAAGTTATTGAGAAGAATGGACTCATTTGCATTAATAGGTAACAAAAGGAACAAATACAACTTGAGCCTTGGTGTTGTGCAAGTCCTTCCCAGGGTCCATCAAGAGTTCTCCTTTACTTTGACAAAGCTCACCCACTTCCAAATAGAACAAGCAAAGATGGCAATCTCTCCTCACAAGCTTCTAAATGGGAGTCCTAATTCCTGCAACATCTACCCTTAGAAATGTATAGCTTCCAACCTCTCCTCCTTCTTGCCCAATGCCTGTATTTATAGTGCTCAAGAGGAAGTTAATCAGGTCCACCATCTATGGGATAATCCCCTCTTTGGATGGGATAGCTCCCTTATTGATGGGATAAGTTCCTCTTTGGTAGGGGTGCATGAACCATCTGGAGGCGCTCAATACACGTCGAACAACCTTCTAGAATGCTCTAGAAATGACCACAAGTAACTTTTTAAAGATGAAACTTGCGCATTTTGACCTTTACAGGGGGACGCACCTGCCCCTTTACATACAGAGCGTCCAAAGATGCAACTTTTGTGAACACTGGGTGCGTACCCGCAGGTAAGGTTGAGAGAACCTGCGTACCCAGAGATAAATACATTTATAAAGACTTTCTCTCTTTTTGGAGTTTGACATGGAGAGCAGAGGCATAAGACTTGACTAAGAGGATAGCATGACTGTTGATAGAGCCATACTATCTGTAAATAGCCATGGTGACATTTTTTAGTGTAACAGATTGCCCCCTAAAGTGCGAAGCCTGTAATAGATTAGGGTTTTGTATTATCTAGGAAGGGTGAAGCGCTTTATCATTTCAAGGATTATCTCGTGGAGAGCCTGGTCAGAACCCGCAATTTTCAACACAAAATACATGTATAAGATTATATCATCACTGAGGTAGGCATTCCCATACTCAGATCAAAACTTTAACTAACAGACTAACTACTCTGATACAGGAATGATCTTGCAGTACATCATAATCATAGACTTTTGTAGACACAGTATGGGCGCAACCATCTGTTTATGATTAGTCTACTTAGATAATGAATACAAAACTCCTCGTAGCCTGGATGGTGGAAACTAGATCCAGGGTCTTCATTTCTACTTCGTGAATTGGTATGATTCTAGCCATGCGAATAAATGAGTTGATGTCGAACATGGTAGAAACCACTTGATTACCAGTTGATGATGAAAACTGTTAACAAGCGTGAGAGAGACCACTAGTAATGTCAATGGTTCTCAAAGTACCCAGTACAATCCATGAGATGTGAATAAATGAGTTGATGTCGAACATTTCACGGAATCCTTCGATCGAAAGTCGATGATGTAAATTGACGTCAAAGGCGAGAAACCTGTCATTGATGCATGCAGACTTCAAGGTACTGACGATTTCTAAGTCATCTCTCTAGATAATGTGTTGATTTCGATAGAAAGCGACCCGTTGTAGGTAAGCCCACAACACGAAATCATTGTTCAAGTTGAAGAAATGTTGCTGTAAGGACTGACTCAGGGATGGTCAAATGGATGACAAGTATTTTGCAGATGAAAGTTTTGCTTGCAGACCTCTTGAACACATAACGACACGACAGATGGCTTGGTGATGAATAACTCAGAGTTAATCCCCGGAACCCGGCTGAAGACTTTCAAAGTAGTTTGATCAACTGTGAGGTAAAAGATTTCCCAACCCAGGTGAATGAAAAAGTGTCGTGTTCAAGAGTGGTAATAAAGTTTCTTCTGAGACAAAAGATAACAAATAGGCTCATTCTTCTCTCTTTTCCCCCACCATTTCTGGCAAGTACCTCTTTATTTTTAACAAGCTTGAGGAGGATAACATATGCTTGATTATAAGCTCATCCTTCGGATGAGTCCAACCTAGTTTTGATTCGAACCCTAGGAAGGAGTGGTTCGTTCCTGTTTGTAATTGAACAGGTCCTTTACTGTGAAATGTTTAACGAGTCCAATATAGGAGAAACTCAGTGTTTTTCAATTTTAGAGAGTCTGAAAAACTTAAGAAGACTCCAAGTTGAACTTTTTCGTAGATTTGTGTCCCTCAAGCCCGAAAAAGTATAAAATAATACCTGGGGGAACCGCTTGATCTTGCGACCAAGGAGTACTTTCATGATTAGTGCCACTGACCTGAAAAGTAAAAAGCGATCAAGGACACGTCGTTTTATTTCCAGTATCGAGTTTGAAACGAAAAAAACCCAGCAACCTTTTCCTGTTTTTACGGTCAGAAAAGGGCTATAAGGGGACCGTCTTTTAATTCCGTTTTAACGAGTGTAAAAGAAACGCTCGGCAATCTTTTCATATTTTGAGAGTCTGAAAAGGGCTTAAAAGAGAACTCCAAGGTTTCACTTTTTCGTAAGTTTTAATGAGTTCGAAAAAGGGATAAAAATGTACTCATGGTTTTCACTTTTTCGTAAGTTTTAATGAGTTCGAAAAAATGATAAAAAATGTACTCATATGGCCGACTTTCAATTTAATTTACGAGCAGGAAAAGACGGAAAGGACTCGGCATTTTTATTTATTTTACGAGAATGAAAAATAGCAAAATAATCTCTGGATTTTCATGAGTTTAACGAGTCTTGAACCGAAATTGACTCGAAATGGGTTTCATTTTTACAAAAGCTTGAAACAGGGAAAAACTATGCTTCAAAGTAGTTTCATTTTTTACACAAGCTTGAAACAGAGATAAAACTGTGCTTGATGCCCCCTAAGCGTAACTGGTAGAGCGCATGCCCCCCAACTTCATTTCATTCAACTAAGCACAAGCTGGATGGAATGAAGGTTCATGTTCGAGATCGTTTGAAAGACTCGACCTAAAACTATAAGAAAACTATGCAAAACATTGAAATAACTAACCTAAATATACAACTCAACATATACGAGATCTAGTCAAACTCTCGACTCAAGTAGAGGAGGATTTGTTTCATTTTTTAACGAGCTTGACACAGGAAAAGAACTATGCTTGGATTCAGTTTCATGTTTACGCAAGCTTGAAACGAAAAACTATGCTTGTTATAAGTCCACATGCCCCCAGCATAATGACGCAAATCAAGGTACATGCCCCCCAAGCTTCATTGCATTCAATGAGGTGGATGGAATGAAGCTTTACTTTCAAGATCTTGGAAAGAATTGTGGGAGGTGTTTCATTTTTTAGTGAGGTTGACACAAGAAAAGAACTATCCTCAAAACCCTTGTTTCATTTTTTAAACGAGCTTGACACAAGATAAGGAACTATGCTCATAACTACTCTACAAACTACCTAACAAAAAACTTTACTCAAAAAACCTTGATTCATTTTTTAACGAGCTTGACACAAGACAAGGAACTATGCTCTAAAATCCTTGATTCATTTTTTAGTGAGCTTGACACAAGACAAGGAACTATGCTCATAACTACTCTACAATCTACCTACTTAACCTACCCTTGTTTCATTTTTTAACGAGCTTGACACAAGACAAGGAACTAGGCTCAAAAATTTCGCATGCCCCCAGCATAATGATGCAAAGTGAGGTACATGCCCCCCAGGCTTCATTGCATTCAACCGGCTGGATGAAATGAAGGTTTACTTTCAATATTTAACTTGAAAAGGGAGTTGTTTCTTTTTTAAGGAGGTTGACACAAGAAAAGAACTATCCTCATACCTGATTCATTTTTTAACGAGGTTGACTCAGTAACAAGAACTATCCTCAAAACTCTACTTTCTACAATCTACCTACATATCCTAAAATCTACCTGATTCATTTTTTAATGAGGTTGACTCAGTAAAAGAACTATCCTCATGCTAGCCTGTTTCATTTTTTAACGAGGTTGCTACAGGAAAAAACTATCCTCGTAACATCCAATTTCATTTTTTAACGAGGTTGAGAGAGGAACAAACTATCCTCGCAACTCCTTGTTTCATTTTTTAATGAGATTGACACAAGACAAGGAACTATGCTCATGACTTCTAGTTTCATTTTTTAACGAGGTTGAGACTAGAAGAAACTATCCTCACACACACTGATCATGGCTTCCAACTGGAAGAAAGACATGTCAATGGACACACCTTGATCATGGCTTCCAAAAGGTCTTCATCAGAAGGAAGAACCCTTATCTGGAAGGAACACATGTCAAGGGACTCAAAAGGGATAAGAACATCGTGTTCAGGTAATCCCATAGAGTTTTCCATGTCAATTACCGGATCTAAATCAAAGGAAGATGAGCAAACAGTGAGAGGCTCACTTACATCGGTAACTGAAAACATGGGACCAGTTGCCACATAATTAACCCGTGGCAGGGTAGGTACCACTTTAGAATCAGGAACATTTAGGGGTGTCATATTATTGGTAGTTGAGACAAGACTAGGGAACGAAAGCTGGTCTACAGTCACAATACTACCATTGTGAGGGAAAGACATCACGCGAAAGAGTGTCGACACGACATCTTTCATTGCATAAACATAGTCTCGCCCAAGGAGTAAATTGAAATCCAAGGGACCTCGAACTACCATAAGATCAATACAGACAGTTTTACCTTCCAAGGTAATAGAAAACTTAGGAAGGATCCCTAAAGGTTCACTAATGGTTCTGTTAAAAGCTTTCAGATTCTGCGTAATAGGCGCAAGCTGAGGGGAACCCAAAGCTTTCCAAACAGTTGAGGATAAAATACTAACAGAAGCACCTTCATCTACCTGAGTACGATGTATGTCCCTACTACCAGCCTTAACAATGATTTGGAAAGGGATGGAGGAAGGAAGACGAGGTTCTGTCAGTCTATTCCAATCAAAGGAAAAGACCTCAGTGCTTGGAGGGGGTTCTGTAGAAACAGGTGAAATGCCCCCCGACATAGAAGAATCTGATGTAACAAGAAGAACCTGAGCGGTATGAAGTTCACTCTCTAAATGGAAAGTGGGATCGACCGAATGTGAAATTGAATCGACCACTTGATCAACTAATGGATCATCAACCTGAGTGACATGAGTTTCACTCTCCAATGGAACAGTGTGATTGACTGTAATTGAATTTAGATCAATCACTCCGTCAGTTGACGGTAGGTTGGGAGAAAGTTTACGGTAACCAGTTGGAAATTCTTGCTGTGGAACAGTAAGTTTTTCAAACAATGTTGAGGCTTCATCCATGTGAGGGCAAATGTGAGTTTGATGACTCCCTTTGCATAACTTACAAGGAAACCTAACTTTACCCTTTTTCCCAGGAACCTGACTATCACTGGTTGATGGATCAATGGAAAGTTGATGAGATTTTTCTGACCATACTTCCAAGACCTTTGGAATACCAGGACAATTGACAAGGAAGTGGTCACCCTTACAAAGCCTGCAAGGGTATTTGGGTTTACGATGCATGTCGGAGTTTTCCTCAACACAACTAACACTTACAGTCGTGGTTGGTTGGTTGACTTCTTTCTTATCTTGCTTCTTCTTCTTCTTCTTCTTCTTCCCTTTCTTCTTCTTCTTAGCCTCCTGGTTACTAGCATCAAGGCTTTTACCAGGCGAAGAGGAAGAAATGGAGGAAGAAAAATTAGGCGAAGAAGGTAAAGGGTCAACAGAAGGTTGGTGATGTTGAGATGGTGAACTCTGTTGAGGTGGAACAATTGGAGTATTTTGGGCCAACGAAGTTGAAAATAACCATATTGGTAATCCTATTGTAAATCCAGGTAATGACAAAGTAGCCATATAAGGAGGACCAACATTTCCAAAGTAAGGAAAAGTACTAGGATTCTCATTAGGAGGGGTTCCTAGGTTGGTAAATTCCGGAACATTTGCCATTATATTCAACTTCAGTGAATTTTATTAACAATCTTAAAACTAAAATTAACAATTCACAATTCACACCTAACAATTAAAATTCACAATTCACACCTATGGTCTCTAAAACTAAAAACAAACAAATTAACACGCGCTATCAAATCTAGGAGTCAAACCATACACAAACAGCAGCCTTCCGGACCGAAAACACTAGTTGGTGATGAAGCCCAACATCGCCGAATTTAGTACAGAAGTGGTGGGTGGAACAGTTACCCCGGCAACCTGCTTAATGAATAGACTGGACCAAGTTCCTCCACTTTTAACCGTCTCGAGTGAAGTGAACCCCCCAGAAAATCCAAGTGAGTCTAGCTGACATCTGCTCCAGGTACAGTGGGATCTTCCCTCCACCGTCACCTTGGGTAGAACCCTAAAGATAATGGTCACTAAGGTTACCAACAGCAACAAATGCACCTGGGGGAACAGTCTACACTCCGACAGCACGCAAGGGCAGAGTATCAAGCTCAATCCCCTTGCCGGCTCCTTGACAATAATCCAAGGTTTACCGACAAGTGACTCCTGGTTCCTCGACAATGATTAATTCGAGGTTTACCGTTTGTAATACGTGCGTGTCTGGCGTCGTTCCCAACGAGGGAGGATTGATCCCCTCACTGGTTCGGACACGAGCTCGTGCTTCTCCTTTAAGAGGAGCTTTCCCAGAGTACAAATGAAACAATTGGATTTATCCTACCACAAGATAAGCTACTTGTTTGGTTTGACTGTCTTGGAGAGTTAATTACTCTCCTACTCCAAGACACTAGCCTAAGCTATGTTGGTGTTTCAGAGCCCTAGAAATGTAAAAATTACTAGATGAATTTTAATTAAGCGTTGTGTTATTAAGGCTGTTATTACTCAAATGGGTAAATGGAGATGAAACCAATGGTGTTATGACCCAACTCAACTGAATGCAATCGAATATGATAATGTAATCGTTTCAATTCGATGAATCCTAACTAAAGTAAGGAGAGAGTTTCCATTCACTTCCAACAATGCAAAAATTGATCACTAAGAGAAAATATAACAAATTCTCTAATGCACTAATTTTATCAAGAAAAACTAATGCAAATCAATTCCAAACCATTTTTTTTTTTTTTTTTTGTGTAAATTCAAATCAAAGAAAACTTATCTAAATCTACGATTGATTTTCCAGAATGTAAACTATGCAATTGTAATCTATGCACAATTCACTCGAAAAGTATGCAAATGTAATCTATGCACATTTTTCATTCATATTCTGAAAATGAGAATTCTAATTATGCAAATGTGATCCATGCAAGAGAATTCTCAAACACAAGACGATTCTAATGTAATCTAAGAACCAATCAAGTGCAAGTCGAGAAAATTGGGTGAGAGTTCCTAAGATCAAAAATAAAAACACTCAAAGACGATTAACACTCATACACAATTTAGCCCCCCCCCCCGGCGAATGAGGGGGAATTTTTTTTGCAAAAACGAAAGAAAAAAGATGCAAAATTGTGAAAGGACTGAGAGAAACATCCAAGTAATGACCAAAGGAAATCAAAACAAGAATTTCTCAAAAAAGAGACTCAAAACACCCAATTGATGAAAGCTTAAAGCAGGAATGCCAATGAAACAAGCTTAGGTGAAGATCTTTGACAGGAGACTAATGGATCTAGGCGGTAAAAACTAAGAAAAAGCAAAATCTAAGAGAAAAAATGCAAAAAATGAAATTTTCTCAAATTTTAGCAGGGGACGCAGGCAACCCGTTAAGACAGGTGCGGGCCCGCTCTGTGCACACAGTGACAGTGCGTCCAAGGACGCACTGTGCAATACTCAGAGGGTGCGTCCTACTGGAAAATTCAAGAAAAAATAAAATGAAACTAACCCTAAGCTAACCCACCCAAAAACAAAGTCACAGAGCCAAAAACCAGAAAAATAAACCAATTTTCTCAGAGCAAAGTTCATACAAAGGAAAAGACTTTCACATCAATGGATTCCCCAGTGGAGTCGCCAATTTGTCAGGCGGAAAGAGTTGATAGTGCGGACACAACCAACCTCCCTAGGAGCCTAAGACTCTCTAGTGACAAACAAGACAAATAAGAGCAATCCTTCTCTAAACATGCATTTACTATATAAGAAATCAAGTGTTTAGATCCTACTTGTAACCCAACGCTGTTGTAGCAGTCCAGCTCCGCTGATCCGGATGAGCACCTCCTTCACTTTGAAACCTGCATACACTAACAATCAAACGATTAAATAGCACTTGATAATCTCATAGAATAAAACATATTTAACACATAGACCAAGGAGTACATGAAACAACTCATAAATAACAAGTTATTGAGAAGAATGGACTCATTTGCATTAATAGGTAACAAAAGGAACAAATACAACCCGAGCCTTGGTGTTGTGCAAGTCCTTCCCAGGGTCCATCAAGAGTTCTCCTTTACTTTGACAAAGCTCACCCACTTCCAAATAGAACAAGCAAAGATGGCAATCTCTCCTCACAAGCTTCTAAATGGGAGTCCTAATTCCTGCAGCATCTACCCTTAGAAATGTATAGCTTCCAACCTCTCCTCCTTCTGGCCCAATGCCTGTATTTATAGTGCTCAAGAGGAAGTTAATCAGGTCCACCATCAATGGGATAATCCCCTCTTTGGATGGGATAGCTCCCTTATTGATGGGATAAGTTCCTCTTTGGTAGGGGTGCATGAACCATCTGGAGGCGCTCAATACACGTCGAACAACCTTCTAGAATGCTCTAGAAATGACCACAAGTAACTTTTTAAAGATGAAACTTGCGCATTTTGACCTTTACAGGGGGACGCACCTGCCCCTTTACATACAGAGCGTCCAAAGACGCAACTTTTGTGAACACTGGGTGCGTACCCGCAGGTAAGGTTGAGAGAACCTGCGTACCCAGAGATAAATACATTTATAAAGACTTTCTCTCTTTTTGGAGTTTGACATGGAGAGCAGAGGCATAAGACTTGCCTAAGAGGATAGCATGACTGTTGATAGAGCCATACTATCTGTAAATAGCCATGGTGACATTTTTTAGTGTAACACACTTGTTCACATGCATTTGACGGACAAATGGGGATGGGGAAGGACTAGAATCTACAATGCAAGGCATGGATTTGCCTCTCTTCAACCACAACAAGCTTCAAGCCATACTACATCTGTGTGGAAACAAATCTGGGACCCTCTCGGTCTCCCCAAAATAAATTTCTTCACTTGGGTATTAATGCATGGGAAAGTGCTAATTGGTGACAATCTGAGTAAAAGAGGTATTCATGGGCCACATCGGTGTTCTCTTTGCTGCAAAGCCCAGGAAACCATGGAGCATGTGTTTTTGGATTTCTCTTTTGATCATGAAGTATGGGAGTGCATCCTTCAAGGCCTCAATGTCTCTGCCCCATCGCAAGTTAAAATAGCTAACCTTTTTACCACCTGGAGAATGTGTTATCCTCACATGACCCAAAGAAAGACAGCATGGAACAGAATCTGGAAAGCAGTACCTAAATACGTCTGCTGGAAAATATGGCTCGCTAGAAATGACCAGATCTTCAATAACATTCTGAACTCCATTTGAAGGTGGCAACAAAACCAAAAGCATTACTCCTTGAGACTGTGGCCAATCATCCCCTTAAAAACGATAACATGCTTCTCTCGGAAGAAAAAAAATGGATGGGAACTTATATATTTCGAGACAGGATAAAGAACACCACTTGCCCCAGTAAAACTCTTGTATGGAGACTACGAGAAGCGGACTCAGATTTTCAAGCTTGGTGGAGGAAACAAGATAAAACACCAATCTTTTTTTATGGTGCCTCCAAAGAAAATCCAGGGACAACAGGAGCATGGAGAGTGATCTACTCCCCGTAGGGTATTCGTGAAGATAGCTTCAGTTGGGGACTTGGACAGAGAACCAACAACCAGGCAGAAATCCTTGGGTTGCTAAAATCCTATCAAATAGCACGTGAAAAAGGCATTAAGGAAATACAAGTCTTCGGGGACTCAGAAATTTTGATAAAGATATTAAATTCGAAGGACCACTTCAGCAATCTGGCGCTCAACAAGACACTTCAAAGGCTGAGATACGTGCTCCAAGACTTCTCTTCCTATCTCCTTTTCCATATTCTACGTGGCTCAAATAAGGAAGCAGATGCAAAAGCAAACCTGGCATGCCTCCTGCCACAAGGAGCCTTAAGCAAGAATGATGAAGAACCTACATGGAACTCGATCTCGTAATCTAGAATAAATCTACACCTATGTAAGGAATAGGAGAGCTGCAACTAAAAGAAATTCTTAATATTGTAATGATGGTTGTTTTGGTTTCGACCCAACCGGTTTTAAATAATTAATATAACCGTTATAGTTTAAAAAAAATAAAGAAAAAAAAATCACGTGTTTCACCAAAAGAAAGGGATGTGATGCGGCGAAAAATAGCACGAAATCAATATGAACATGCAAAACATATCATGGACACCACTCGGATAGAGTTGTTCAATAAGTTCATAGAAGAGAATCGTGAAATTAATATCTCAATCAGTACTTTTGTGCAACAAAAACCATGGTATGTTAAACCTATCACTGTACACGACACTTGTTGTTGTCATTATCATGTGGAATTTCAATTATATTATGACACCCTCCTTACTTTGGTAAAACATTTTGGAAAAATTCACCTCCTCCTTCCACTATCCATGGTTTCATATTCATAATTCTATGTGAAAGAGAAAGTCATGAATTATTTTACCAAAAGAAATGTGTTGGTGGTAAAAAATGTGATCATTATGGAAAATTAAATTTATTTCACAACAAATATACTATTTATATAAATGATCAATCATTGTCTAACCTAAAAGTGAAATGGAAGAGATATGAATATATCCATACATTGATTAGTTCAAATAATAGTACAAGTGCTAAAAGGATTGATTTACAAGAAGAAGAAATTCCTGTGATAGAGTTTTTGAAGAAATTTGAGACAAAAATTTATAAGTACACCAAGCATTCACATAGAGCTCAATGGCAAGACCTGCAATTCAAAAAATCCTGTGAAATTTTTCCACTAGGGACCATTTTGTTAATAGTTGATTTTGCAAAGAATTACACATTTGTTGCACAAAATGAAATACATAGTGAATATTATCATTCTGACCAAGTCTCTATGCTTGTCCATATTCTATATAGACATGCTGAACAAAATGTTGATGATATAGAAAGCACTAGTGAGAATCAACATGTTATTAAAGAATATCACTTTTATATCAGTGATGATCGTACACATGATACACATTTTGTACAACATTGTTTTGATAAGATTTATGACTCATTGAAAGGTCGTGGAATAAAATTCAATGAACATTGGATATGGTCAGATGGATGTGTAGGTCAATTCAAATCTTCACAATCATTCTTTTGGTTGTGTCATCTTCATAAGAAAACCCACATTAAACATTGTTGGAATTTCTTTGAGACTGATCATGGAAAATGAGAACATGATGGTGCAAGGGCATGTATAAAATGAGCACTTCGAAGATATCAAATGGACCACTCTGCAAACAGACTTGTCTCAGTTGGACAAGTTGTTCAATGGTGCAATGTTTCACTAAGCCATTAGACTAACCCATCAAGGGAGGTACAAAGGTATGCACATATATACAAATTAACTTGTATATAGTTTTAATATATGATAATTTTTATTAATTTTCTAATTTTAAACATTTATAAATTATATAGTTTAAACAATATGAGGATGATTATCTTTGATATATAAATTGTATTTTAAATAACATATTTAAATTCTTGTTTGAATTTACTATAGTTTTTTTTGGCATATTGGAGTCAAAGAAGTAGATAGATCGATTACATATGAAGCTGAAACAGTAAAAGGGACTCAAAAATTGCATTCAATTAAAACAAAAGGATTACTGAAATGCGTTTGCATTTGATAAAAAAAATATTCTTGTTTTTGTTCTGTTTTCATAGAGGAAAAACAATCCAATGATGTTTGTGAAAGCAATATGTATGTAAAACCCTGGAAACATACAAATCTAAATACAAATGGAAAAATGTCAATTGCAAGCTTCGAAAAGATGGAATCAAAGGAGACTATAGTATCATCTGAAGGTGATTGAGTTTCTGATCTTGTTAGAGAAAGTAACATTTCAATTGATTTCAAAATATATATATGTGTGTGTGTGTGTGTTTTTAAAATCAATGCGTATAAGTATCTAGATAATAGTTAAAATATAGAGATCTAGAAATAGATAATAAAATCAAGTCCATATTGATATTTAGTTAATTTCATGTTAATTATGATCTGAATTTACACTTGTTTTATTGTGCAGGAGATGTTTTTGTTGTAGTTGCACCCATTAACAACATAGAAAATGTCAAGTATTATTTGATGTGATGCACTGAATGAAAGATGAAGTTATTGGAAGACTACGATGATAACAATTTTATATATGAAAGATGGTCTATTATACTGAAAGGTTATTTTTTCCAAGAAACTCACCAAACTGAGAGTAATGTTTACTTTCAAGACTATCAACCCAATGTCATAAGTTGTCAATATAGTCACTTGGTGTGTGCAACGCGCATAAAGTTGATAGAAGTTCAATAAAAAAACAATTGAAAGTTAAAAAATGGAGAATGTCAAAAGATGACCATGAACGGATCATTGAAGATGGCATTCCATTAGAATTTTTTTTAATTGAACTTCCCAACAATTTTCTTCTACTTGGATTCATCTTTGAGAACTTAGAGTTCAAGTACATTGTTAGCATTTCTTTTTGTGCACTCTTAAGTTGTACATTCTTAAGAATGTGATGATGTGAAAATGATACTCATTGGGTCTTGTATTGAGTTACAAAGTTATATGTATACTGCACTGTAACTGCTCTGCTATTTTTTTATTGTGGTTGGTTGAGTCAAGCGTTGTTATTGCTCTGTTAATTTGTGATTGTGGTTGGTTGAGCCATTTACTAAGAATCATTTACTAACATTATAAGAATGATTGAATGCAAAATGTACCAACTAAATGCAAATTTACTTTCATTTCTACATATTCATGAACTTAAATTATATGTAAAACATTTAAAAGCATCAAACCATGCATGCATCATGCAAATTGTGGGCCATGTTTTATAATGCAATTTTATCTAACTTATGTTTGTGCATTCAAACAAATTTATATTAAAAGTTAACTATCAACCGACATCCATAGTAGCCTTTCTATACATGAATACAAAATATACATACCATATTTTATAATGCAATTTTAAGTTATCATTGTTTTAGACATTTACACCGAATTATAAGATTCATTCAAATGCAAAATGTAGACCTCACATTTTGTAATTTGCAATTTTAATAGATTCATTTTAAATAACTCAAGACAAAACAACTTTAAACAAAACTTAGGAATCATCTACTAACATTATAGGAATGATTGAATGCAAAATGTACCAACTAAATGCAAATATGTAAAACCTTTAAAAGCATCAAACCATGCATGCATCATGCAAATTGTGGGTCTGTTACAGGGAAAAGTGTCTATGCAGAACTGCTAATCCCACTAAGGTGTGGTAGCTACCTTAGAAACAAACAAAGTAAAACTACTTTCGTTTTCCTTTATGAAAGATAGATGAGAGAAGAATAAAGGAGACCAACCTCTGTCTTGCACTTGGCTCCTAGTTCGATTCCTCTCTCTTCTGATAGTCCTTTGCTACTTTCTCCCTTGTACACCCATCTTCACAGAGTACCTGTAGAATCAAAGCAGCATAACACTATACAAGAACATGGATCTATTATCATAAACAATCTAGGATCAGATGTAAATTGACCATACAAATGCATAAAACATAAACGACACAAGGGTATGGAGGAAAACTTGAATAGCTTTATTGATAATCAAGAAAGAGCCAAGAGAGTTACAACCAGTTGTTCTGACCCAACATCATCCTCTCAGCAAGTAAGCCCTTCTTCACCTCATGCAAAGCTTAGATCACCCAACACTATGATGTTGCCTCAAGAAACTAACAGCAATTCCTTACAAGATGCAAAATTCCAGCCTCCGGATCTCTGGGATGAGGGATCCATATATAGATATCTGTAAGGGAGATGAGTCAGCTTGTGATTTGATTAGTGTCTTCCCTCTGATAGTTCTTGCTTCCACTTGGAGATTGATGATCTCTTACTCATCCTTGGTCGAATTCAGAGAGGCAAGTGTCACAGGAGAAGTTTCTGGAAGATTCCATGCCTCTCCACCTCACGGATTAACACTACCATTTGTCACTTCTCGCCCATCGCACCCCATAGAAGGGCTTTTTGAAATGCAACACACCCACAGAGTGTACTTAGGTGAGATGCAACGCACTTTTCCTATGGAGTAGGTGAAATGATCATGTTTTGACTAGTTTTGAGTAGTTTTTCATGGAGAACTTCTGGGAGAAGCTGTAATCAGTTGACCTTGTTCCTTTAGGGGTTGGAACAACACTTTTAGGGACTTAGGAGCGCTTGGTTTATGGACATTTTATGCTTGGGGTTGCAGTGCCCAAAAATGTCTATAACAGTTGCCCCCTAAAGCATGAGGTCGTTAATCTTTTTGATGTCGGGTGAAATACTTTATCATGAGGCTCCGAAGTTCTTTCAAGTTGGGAGGAGACCTGTAATAAGATACAATACAATACATTATCTTCATAATATTTTCATGATCTAGCTGAGGCGGGCATTCCCATGCTCAACTTTATAAATTCATTTTCACGTACATAGGACAGACAATCGTCTGAGTTTAGACTGATGATTCTGGTAGAGCCATCATCCCTTTGATTGGTTGATTATCTGTGCAGCAATGATGTACATTTGATGTCTTTATTTCCATGAATATATATTGCAACCCAGATGGATGAAACTAGATCCGGGGTCTTCAATCTCGTTCGATCTTCACTCAAAGTACAAGTCGATCCATGTGAGAGATGTTCTGGAGTCAAACATGGAAAGACATCGCCTGATTACCAGCCAATGATGTAAGCTGTTAACAGGCGCGAGAGGAATCACCGACAATGATAATGACCCTCAAGGTACTGCAGTAAAATTCACGTGGTGTGAATAAAGGACTTGGCATCGAACACCACGCAAAATCTTTAGGTCGAAGGCCATTGATGTAAACCTGTTGCCGGAAGTGAGAAACTTGCCATTGAGGCATGCAAGCTTTAAAGTACTGAAAGGGGTGTCCCTAGATCGACCTCTTGGATAATGAGCTGATGTTGACAAGAAGCGATTCGTCATAAGAGGGCCTTAATGAATCCCACATCAATGACACGGAATGGAGAAAATGATTTTAATGGAGGTGAAAACGATCTGGTGATATAAGGTTCAGGGTGGCGGTCATTAAAGAATGGAGTGTAAATGTATTGCAGCGGGTGAGACACAGGTGAATTCTCTGAGTGACTTCTCTTGAACATATCGGCGACACTGACGTGATGGATTGGTAGCATTAACCCCGAATGTGGATGGTGTGATGGGACCATGGTGATGTGATCGGTGAATGAAACAACCCAACCCGACTTGGATGCGGAGTGAAAGTGTCATGTTCAAGAGCGACTTGCTATCAACAAAGTTTCTTCAAGTTTTCTTCCCAATTTTTCCCCAGTCATTGCTGACCAGTACCTCTTTATTTTTGTCAAGCTTGAGGAGGATGACATATGCTTGTTCTATAATTTTCCCTTCGGGCAAACCCATCGCTATGTTTTAACGAGCCTAGCGATAGTGAAACTCGTTCTTGTCTGCTATGGACAGGTTTGTTGCTATTAAGTTTTAACGAGTTTAACGACAAAGATAACTCGGTCCTTTTCAATTTTAGAGAGTCTGAAAAGGGACGTAAAGGAAACTCCAAAATTCCTTTTTCGTCATCTAATCCCTTAAGTCCGAAAAAGTATAAAACAATATAGAAGGGATGAATTTTCGATACTTTTAACGAGCCGAACAAAACAAGCGCTCGATCTTTTTGTGTAATAATCCCTCAGGTCCAAAAAGATTAAAATCTAAAGGAGGGATAGCACTTCCGGTCCCTTTAACGAGCTGGAGAGGCCAATGGCTTGGCAATATTTTCATATTTTATGAGTCAGTTGAAAAGAGCTTAAAGGAGACTTGTCTTTGAGGAATGAGTGATAAAATTGGGTAGCAGCTGATTCCAAGTAAGGTTTGGAATTTTCCAATCACGGCAGTGTTACAAGGATGGCTAGCGGGATCACTCTTCGCAGTTGTTCCTCAAAAGGGGTAAACAATCAAATGGAGGTGAATGATCGGCCGATACAGAGTGGAGGTGATGATGGGAACACGACCAAGGCTTTAAAGGCTGAAGTACTACATTCACGATGATTATTTACCGGGAATTGGTTCATTTTTTATTGAGCTTAAACACTGGGGGAAACATTTGCTCATTGCTTATGTTTATTTTTTAACGAGCATGAAGTCCGCGTTAAAACTACTCGATACAACAGTCATTTCATAACTTCACCATAAATAGCTTTTTTATTTCAAATATTGTACTGCATTTTCAATCGCTTCATCAAACTAGTTAGAAATGAACAATATATGTTTGAAAAATGAGTTAGAACACTAATATTTTACTCGAATTACGTAAAAAGTAATTTAAAAGTGCTTTTACCTCTCATTTTACCATTTCATTTGAACTTTGGCTTGTTGGAGCTTTGGAGGTGCTTTCCCCCCTTGATTTTCATCCGGTGATTCCGGGAGATTCTGTGGATGATTCTCGGCGCCTTCTGGACCAAGTAGGAGCTAAACTTGAGCTCTTTCATTTCATGCTTTCCATTTTGCATTCTGAGCCTAATTTCTGGTTTTTCTGAGCCTCTGGGGTTTGAAAAACTCGCCCTAGCTTCAGCGCACCCTTTGTGTATCGAAAGGTGCGTTGGATGTTAGCCTGTCTACTGGCCAACTGACATGCAACGCACCCAGAACACTACTGTAGGTGTGATGAGCACAAGGAAGGAAATTTATGCACAGTTTTTGATGGAAATTTTGTCTGTTTCTCACCAAATCAGGATCTAACTCTTCTCTTGTTTGTTTTCAGAGATTTTTGGAGCAAGATGACTATTACATGGCAAGAACGTGAGCATGAAGAAGAGGACATGCTTGCTTTACATGATCCGGTTACAGTAAACACACTGTGGAACTGTGGCTTGCTGAAGTTTTTCCGCATTTCTAGCATGAGACAACAAATCAACTTGCTGTAGTATTTGCTCGATGCTTCGGATCCTACCAGCCAGGTGTTCCAAATTAGGGGCAAATCCATCCCCTTGACTGTAGTGGACATTTAGTTTTTGACCGGCTTATCGAGGCGGAGTGCCCCCATCTCTTTATCAGGTTCGGCCCGAGGAGGTGAATCTGTGAGAGATTATGTTCGCAGGTATTGCAAAGAGGGATCTCAGCCGAGTAAAGACGGCAAGATAATCATCCGAGATGTCACTGACAGGTTCCTGAGGACTATTCTGTTCACTTTTGGTAAGATGGCTGGTGGTGCGGCTCTTCATGTGGCCAACCGATCTTATATGCAGTACGCCTTGGAATTTTTCCAACCGAAGGTGTTCAACTGGTGCGACGCAGTACTCCTTGTGATGAAAGAATAGTTGACCAAGGTGAAGAGCGGGAGATTGAAGAACTTTGGATATGGTTCTATCTTGACCGCCTTCACCTTGGAAAAGATACCACTGATGCAGACGCAGTATATTGCACTCAATTTACCTCCACCGACTGAACCACGTATGCAGAGATGGGTCGACCATATGTCTAGGCATGCTGGTCAGTCTCAGATTTCCTTTTCTGATACCTTCTTCGGGTGGTTTGATCGTCAGGAGATGGTTTATTCCGAGTATCCATATGCTGGTATGGACTTCCGGGGTGACCCAGATTTAGTACTGTCGGCTGGCGAACAGTGGGGTGCCATTGGTAAATTCTTTGACCATATTCCTGTCTATCGTTTTTCTTTTATAATGTCCTTGTGCTTTATCCTGTCAAGACTAATCAAAACTCATGTGTTCATGCAGATGTCGGTCCTGTTCGGCCAGTAGTACGCCTGAGAGTGCCAACTGTCGCCCCAGCAGGAGAGGCTGTTGGAAGGGCTATCCTTTGCGACCTCGATGTGGTCGAGACTCTCACAGCATTACAGGATCAGGTCGAGGGCCTCACTCTCGGTATTCCAGATGTGAGGGCTGACGAGCTGCCTTTGAGGTTGTAGCGGCATACTACTGGTGTGTCGAGACGATGGACTAGGCTCTTACGCATGATCGCACAGGCTGTGACTTGTTATCACGAGCATCATTAGACTAGGGTGCCCCCTATCGTTTTGAGTTTTGGGTCATTTGACCAATTATGTCTTGGTTACAGAACATTATGTGTAAACCATAAACAGTTATATATATATATTTTTTTTATATTCGGAGTTTTATTTTGGTTAAGTTGCATCATCCTGATGCAAATATTGATGAGATGCTTCTTTTTATAAATGTTGCAAATGTCTATCTAACACATAATTTGCCAATGAGTCAGTTAATGTGTTTAAACTTCTGGAAATATGCTGATATTGAATAAAATAAAATTGCCTTTCCAAAATCTCAACCCTTAGGAACATGCGATAAATAGCTGGATTTCGGACAGAGTAGATACCAGTGAGTTGTAGTATGACGAGTTGTGAGTCTAGCTTGACAATCAGTCGGCGTATGCCATGTGTGATGGCATCAGAGAGAATTTCTATCAACATGCTATATTCAGCGATGTTATTCGTTGATCGACCAATACATAACCCTCTGAAACTTACTAACTCGCCGCTTGGATCAAAAATGGCCCAGGCCGCGGAAGATAGGTTCCGTGAACTATGACTCGCTCCGTCGGCATATCCAATACATGACTCCAATAGGTTTGACATCTGCAATAAATGTAAAAAGTGGATTACTTGACCAAAACAAATACTTTAGCGAAAACAAAAAACATAACAAAAGCATATAGGTTACTATACTGAATCACGCATAGTAACGCTTAAGGTACAACCCGTTACGAGGTTGCGCCAGTGGAATCCCGTCATAATCCATTAACTCATAGACTCCTTTTGCCAACACTCGCTTAACAATAGAGGGGCCCATCCATAAAGACTTGAATTTACCTGCCCCCAATTTATCGGATTCTTGGTCATAAAGCAAGACCAAGTCACCTTCTGAGAAGACACGGGGTTTGACATTCTTGTCGAACTGTGCCTTGACTCATTTCTTATGGGCTTCGTTAGCCAAAGCAGCATCACGACGGGTTTCATCCAATTGGATTAGTTCCAAGAAACGAGCCTCCTCTTCTGAAGTCCCGGGGAGAAGGTCAATTGCGAGTTTGAGGGATGAGATTTCACACTGGATTGGTAAGACTGCTTCTAGGCCATACACCAGTTGGAAAGGTGTAAACCTGGTTGCATTCCTTACCGATGTTCGGTAAGCCCACAAGGCTGAGTACATGATTAGGTGCCAACTTCTTTTGTGAACTCCAATCATCCTTTGCAGCATGCGCTTCAGGACCTTGTTGATTGCTTCAACTTGTCCGTTGGCTTGCAGGTAATATGGAGTAGAGCTGTCGTGAGACAACCCTAATTTGGCAGCTAATTCGACCATCATGTGATTGCGAAAATGCGATCCATGATCTGTGACTATAGCTTGTGGGACGCCGAATCTAGCGACTACATGATTGAAAAAGAAGAGGGCAGCTGTTTCACCAGTATTATCTAATGTAGGCATCGCCTTGGCCCATTTGGTAAAATAGTCAACTGCGACTATGATATACCCATGCCCCCCAGTCGAGGTGGGGTTACATGTCATGAAATCGATGCCCCATTTGGCGAATGGCCCAACAGCAACTATTGGCTGTAGAGGTGCGGGTGGTCTTCTGGTTTTTCTATCAAAAGTTTGATAGGCATGGCAACTTCTTACTGCGGTTATGCAATCTTTGAACATTCTTGGCCAAAAGTATCCTGCTCGTAAAAAAATTTGCGCTGTAGCGTAACCGGATTGATGCCCCCCACACGCGCCTGAATGGCAATCATTCAGGACTTTTTCGGCCTCCTCATGGGTGAGGCACCTCCGTAGAACTGTATCAACACCACGACGGTAAAGTGTATCACCGACGATCATGTAGTCTTTTGATTGGTATCGAATACATTTTTGTTCGGAGCGGGAGGTATTGGGCCTATATTTTTGGGTTTGGAGATAAATTATTATATCCCCATACCACAGATTGCTTGAAGATATCAGAAACAAATTTTCGTCCACGATCGTTTCTTCGGATGTTTCATCGTTGGACGACGATGGGAGATCGCATAATAATTCTGCGAAAACCAGGGCTTTCTTTGACTTGGATTTTACAAATTCCAGATCAAACTCTTGTAGAATTGCTATCCATTTTGAATATTTTCCCCCCAGCAACTGTCGCGACAATATATAAGTCATGGGGTTGCAATCTGACAGAATGGTAGTTTTTCGAAAGAGGACATAGTGTCGAAATCTCTGTATTGCTTGAACAGCTACGAGTGCTAGCTTTTCAACATAAGAATATTTGCTTTCTGTATCATTTAAGTTCTTACTTAAATAATATATAGGATGTTCAATTCCGTTGTCTTCTTGAACTAAAACCATTGCGATGGTTGTATCCGCTGCAGCCAGATACAGGTTAAAGTCTTTTTGATAATCAGGAGCGTACATTAATGATGCTTTCATTAGGGATTCTTTTAAAGCATCAAAGGAAGCTTGCGCAACCTGATCCCAGACGAAGGGTACTTCCTTTTTCAAAAGACGTGTATAACCTTTAGCAAGTTTGGCGTAATTTGGAATGAACCTCCTCAGAAAGTTTGCTTTCCCTTGGAGTTTCTGAATCTGAAGCAAATTGGAAGGTGGAGGCAAATTTATGATTGCCTGAACCTTACATGGGTTGAGACGAATCCCGTCTTTTGAGACTACAAAGCCAAGTAAACGACCAGAACTGACACAGAACACACATTTGTGTGGATTGAGTCGTATCTTGTAGTGTCGGCAACGTAGAAATATCGCTCTTAAATGCTGCGGATGATCAGTCTGCTTTCTCGAATGAGCCGGAAGGTCGTCGAGGTATGGTTGAACGATGTTTTTGATGTCATTGCCCTCTGAAATTTTTCCCCTGCATTCTTTAAATCAAAGGGTAATTTTCGATATGCGAATGTGCCCCATGGACAAATAAATGAAGTCTTTGACTGGTCCTGTGGGCGGATATTTATTTGATTATACCCGGAGAATCCATCCATAAATGAAAAGATTTCACATCCGGCGCATTCATCAATTATCTGGTCAATGAAGGGTGTAGGGTAGTTGTCTTTTGGACAAGCTTGATTTACATCCCTATAATCGACGCACACTCTAATCGTTCCTTGTTTTTTCATAACAGGGACAATATTCGATACCCAATCGGTTAGAGGAACCGAGTAAATGAAACCAGCATGGAGAAGTTTTTCAACTTCTGCCTTGATGGCAGCGACTTTCTTGGGGTGCACCTGCCGTAGCCGTTGTCATACTGGTTTGACATATGGATACATCTTGATTTCGTGTTCAACGATACTCGAGTCAATGCCTGGCATTTCATTATATGAACAAGCAAAGACATCTCTGAATTCGCGAAAAAGAGCGTTATATATTTCCAGTTCTGAAGGAGAACAACATTTGCCAACATAAATATTCTCTACAACATCTGTTTTGGTCGAGATATTTATGGCGATAGTCTCTTCAATGTTGGACAAGTTTCGCTCGAAATCCACCGTGTTTACAGTATTTGATAGAAAATCAAAAGCTGAAGGATGATAAAGGTCATCAGGAGTATCTTCTTCACAATCCGGAAGAAGGGAATGATGGTGGTAATCTTCCCATGGTGCCCCTTCAATTACCATTGATTGAACAATTCCTTCGTCGGTGACATGCACTCGCGACCAAGGATCTGAAGGGGTGCCATATTCCTTAGACCTATCTATCCAAACGCTTGATGAGCGTTGATTTGGGTTTGCCTCCCATGCTAGGAACATTGATTGCTACAATATTTCTGTTGGGCTTGGAGGCAATACCTGCGCATGATCCATGTTGATATCATTTTCTGAGATCTTTTTAATCGAAGATATCATATTGCAGGTTCCTACCGATGCTACTTCCACCAAATTGATTGGAGGCGGAAGGGCAAAAGTTCCCATTAATATAGGGTCTTTTAGTAGACCTACTCCGATATTTTGAAGCGAATGGGGGCTTCCATGGATCATTGAAATGCTTCCGGTAACTTGAGAACCATTGGGGAGGAAGGTTTGTTGATCGACGATTGTAATCCCTCCTTGAAAGGGAAATGCAATATTCCTAAAATAGGTCGATACAACAGCAGCCATAGCATATATCCATGGTCTTCCCAGTAGGATGTTATAATCGAGGTTTCTGTCGATTACTTCAACATCTATTTCTATTGTTTTCCCTCTTAGTTCAACCTTCAAGTTACTTAGAATACCATATGGGGTATATGTTCGTCCGTCAAATGCTTTTAATGTCGTTGAAGATCGCGACAAGGTTGGAGGTCCTAAAGTTTTCCAGCAACTCATCGACATAATACATGTATATGCCCCCTCATCAATAATTGTTCGATGAACAATTTTGTTGAGGGCTTTCACTTGGACGAGGAAAGCTAGTTGAGCTGGCAACTGAGGATCGTATCCTTTATGATTAAAGGATACAAGATTGGAATCTTTTGGCTCTATCCCACCGATGGCTAATAATAAAGCCTGCTTTTGGGATGGGCAATTTTGCAGTACCTCAAGTGTCGACATAGCGGATGGCGATTGGGCCAGATATTCCACTATATTATAATGTTTTGCTACTCTAGCACGAGGATTAAATGTCGACTTGTGTACTACTCCCTTTGGCGGTTTTATTGTCAACTCAGGAATGATGGGCGGCACAACTTCTGTCGAAGTTGTTGTCAAACTACTAGGTTGATCTTTATCCTTGTTGTTCGACAACTGTGGATTCCCATAATCTTTGTTCCTTGTCAATATCAAAGCATCATTTTGCTGTTTGGAAACCGAAAACATCAGCACTTGAGAC
The DNA here is from genome assembly GCA_031772625.1 of Pinus tabuliformis. NCBI lineage: Eukaryota > Viridiplantae > Streptophyta > Pinopsida > Pinales > Pinaceae > Pinus > Pinus tabuliformis. The sequence goes on from CM062820.1 coordinate 577,474,838, forward strand.
GGGGAAGCATTTCCACTGTCAACCAGATTTGTTCCTGGATTTGGAAACGGATCAGTTAATACTGCCGAGGTTTTTGAATTCTTGAAGAATTTTTTAAGCTCAGCTCTGTGTGGACAATCTGCGGTCCAATGATCCTCATCGCATATAAAGCATGGACGACTTGGTTTCCTATTTCCAGAAGGGTTTGTAGAAGATTTTTCAGGTGATGATTCCTCCTGTTTCTTCTTCTTCCCTTTGGTTTTCTTCTTGCCTCCTGGTTGCTTGGTTTCTTTGCCTTTATCTATCGAGACGACATTTACTTCCGAGGCAAGAAGTTCTTCTTTTGCATTTTGACTGGAAATCTTACGGGCCTTTTTAGATGTAGCCTTTGTCGATTTCGTGTCTATTGCACCAATCACGCCATCGTTGGCATGAGAGTCATTGTTTGATTTAGGAGGAGGAGGGATCGAGAATTCCGGTCTAGGAGCGTCAGGTATTTTATCGTAGAGCGTGCCAGACTGAGTATAAATCAAGTCTAAATATTGCGCACGAGCAATGACTTGCTCTTCGGTGACGACTCCCCCTTTTGCCACATCTTCCGTAATGGAAGGCAATAATGACTTAATAAACCATTCAGCTAAAAGCTGATCAGGAACATACGTTTTTACCATTCTACGACGACGTCGCCACTCATGTATATGATCAGATATGTGAGTGGTCGTTGTTTGTTTGAAATTGGTAAGAAGTTTCGTTCCCGTTTTGTACCTTATCGGTAACTGAAAATGGGTTAGAAAGGTTGTGGCTAGGGTACTGAAGTTGTCAAACGAAGCTCTGGGCAATTCGATATACCATTTTTCTACCGGACCAGTTAACGTCCTCTGAAAAAGGCGAAGCCTAATCGAATCATCGTTTAGGGTGTTTGATGAACACCACAGATGAAAGGTCATCACATGATTCGACGGATCTTCACCCGGATTTCCATTAAATTTAGGAATGTCTGATGGAAGTTTATGCGGAATCGCTGGCCACCAAGGGGCGTAAGCGATTGGATCGTTTGTTAACCGATTTAAATCAGGTAACTCTAAAGTTTCCACGAAGGGTAACTGTTGATTCAGGTTAGGTGAAGCATACCCAGGATAAGATGGAATCACCTGAGCAGTTGGTCTTTGCATACCAGCATAATGCATTTGATGTTGGTAACTTTGGAAAGGTTGGTGGGCATGACCATTGTAGAATGGTTGATTTTGACCATTTTGAATATACGGCTGCCCACTATTTGCAAAGATTTGCTGCTCAGATCCTTGGTATACTTGTTGGAATTGTGGTTGTTGGTATTGCACTAGCCATGGTTGTGAAGCCATGTGCTGTTGTCCGATACTAACTGTTTGACCAAGATGAGGGGTAATTGAACCCGTTTGGACCTGTGTCATTCCACCAGTCGGCGATTGTGGTTGAGTCGTAGGGTCAAGGGGTTGTTGCATTACAACCTGAGAAACCTGAGGTTGGCATACAACAGGCATCACTTGTACTTGCGACACCGTCACAATAGCTGGCATAGTTGGTATATTTGACATAGGTAAACATTGTTGCATTGAATATACAACTCTTGGTTGTTGAGGTAGTATCGGTACCCAACTGCTAGACGTAATTCCAGCGTAACCTGAATTCTGTTGTGAACTCCCGTATGGTTTTCCTCCCGGAGGGGACAATGAAAGGGTATACTGCCCCCCATACGGCAATGTCAAGGTCAAATTTTGTCATTTCAGTGAGTCTTCAAGTAAAATTTGGTCACTAGGCATTAGGTCTAGGGTTTGCTTTCACTCCTTTCAAAATTGCCCAAATGCCTATCCATGTCATCATTCTGCTGAGTTTATCATCTTTCATTGGGTTTTCATTATCATGTCAGTGTCTAATGAGTCATTTTACATCTTGTTCATGCTTCAGTTGTGCCTAGGCAAGGTCATTTCCCTCTCCTAGGGTTTTGAAGCCAATTCCTCTTGGACGGTCAAATCATGGGAAAAACTTGTTTCCTGATGTTCATACACCTTCCCCTATCCTTAAAGTACCTTATAAAACACTTCCCATCCCTTAGATCCGCTAAAATCCTCATTTTTGCACAAACCCTAGTTTCTAGCTACAACTTGGCAATTTTCTAGGTTTGGCATGTGTTTTGCCCTTTTGGACCCCTTCCCCTCACTCAATATCTGAGATTCCACTTTCCCCTGCTTCCTAATATCCCTCCCCACTCCCAAAAATTTCCCCAAGAATTTAGAAGCCCCCTATCCCCTTCATTTCGCTTCATTTCGACAAAATTCCTTCTTTCACACATCGGGACAAGTTTCACTCAAATGATGTTTCAGAGCAATAAAAGATGAATTTTGGGAAACTGAGAGAGGTTTTTGTCCACAACATGCCAAGGAAGAAAAACCTCCTTCACTTTTTGCACAGGTGTCATGGTTTGATAGAAATGTCAAGAATACCGTTGCCTCAGGAGAATCAAAGACACCTCTGAAGTGACCTTGGGAAAATCAAGTTTTCTCCTAGCTTGGTTGGCCAAATGATTTTCTAGATGGATAAACGGATAACTAGACACAAATATCTTTCCAATGAGCTATCATGAGCTCAATTTGGGGTTGAGGAAGGCATTCAAAAGTTGACTGCAATAGCACTCTTCCTTGAGGCAGCCTCATTTGGCACTTTTTGACCAGTCTTGGGAAATTTGATTTTTTATAGGTCAAATGAACTCCAAATTAAAAAATTCCAGTTTTTTTGGAAATTAGACTCAAAGACCTTTCCAACGAGCTATCCTGCACCTGATTCTGACACTGGGAAGGCCTCCAAAAGCCTCCTGAAAGGCGCGCAACCCGTCAGGCACCCTCTGCTAGTGCAAAAATTACACTGGCGCGACCCGTCAGGGGCGCGCGACTCGTTGGGGATTTCTCCACAGAACTTTGCCAGTGAGCTGCCAAGGAACCAAAAGTTGTTAAATTTGTTCAAGGTAGGCTCTCTACACATCATTTTGGTGGTTGGTTATGAATGTAAGCCCTCATGCTTGTGTTTTAACCTCAAATCATGCAAGTGACAAGACACTATATGGCTGCATTGTTAATGTGTAAATGTGCTAGGGTTTGTGTTGTTTCAAGGTATTCCCCTTGGTAAATTGTTTCCCTCCTTCCCTTTTTACTCATATTTGCATTCATATCTATTTTCCCCATGCTATGTTGTAAATAATTGCAAACCCTTTCCCCCTCCCAAAGCATCAAAAACTCAAACCCTACTCTTGCTTCACCATATGCATGCTATAAACATAAAAATTTCTTGGCGAATATGTGAAAGGTGTTGTAAATAAGTTTCCAAATGTCCCCTTGTTACATACATGTATTCCCTTATGTTCACTGTTTATACATGTATTCCTATATGCAGTGATTTTGTAAATGATTCCCTATATCCTTGTTATGTACATGTATGCCTGTATATATGCAAATATTTGTTTGCAATGTATTCCCTAAATTCCCTGTTATTCATATATTCCCAATTCCTTGTGAAAGAGGTCCCTCCCCTAACATTTCCCTCATGTCATTGTCCCCTTGAAACAGCATAGAGTTCAGCACTTTTACAAGCAGAAACAACAGTACATTTTGTCCACTCTGCTCCTCAAACATGTCAGAAACCGAAACATATGAGCAGAGTGATGACCAAGCATCAGTGTCAGAGGTTGAGGTACAGAGGAGACTAGAGGGTGCACAATGGACCATCACCTACCTTGAGCAGCGCAACAAACAGTTGGAAGATGAGCAGGCACTTGATGAGTTATGGAGGATTTGTAGTGACCGAGTCTTGAACCGAAGAAGACCCGGTGATCCATTGCCCGCTGACCGAGAGTCCATGCTCATCCAGGAGAACGCACACTTGGAGAGGTTGTTGGCTAAGGCCAACCAAGATAAAAAGTTGCTGAGGAACATGAAAAACCATTACTGGGCAAGAATGCATGTGTGCAAGGCCAAAATGAAAATGTTTCAAAGGCGGTTGTCCGAGGCCCTAAAAGGGAAAAAGAAGACCAATCCACTCCGTATCTTGGCTGAGGCTTCACTCAAAGATCATGGCACTCAATAGCCTAGCCACAGCTCAAATCCCAAATTTTTTTGAGAATTTTGGGTAATTTTGGCATTTTTTTGGTAATTTACAGGTTTTGGCTCTTTAACGGGTCTCACCGCCGGTGAGACCCTTTGTCATGGCAACTCCTTTTCATAAAAACTCAGCATTTCCTGATTTTTTATGCAAAGTTACATATGCCCATGGATGGACTTGAGTTTTTATGGAGTTTTGGGCCTCCAGAAGGTCAAAATACATGAAAAATTTGACTTTCTGCCACTTTTTTGAACTGCAGAAAGCTGTCTTGGGAGAATTGGTTTTTGATAGGGAAAATGAACTCCAAATTCAAAAATTCCAGTTGGGTTGGAAAGTAGACTCACAGGCCTTTCCAACAAGCCCACGTTTGCTCAATTTGGCCACCTGCAAGTACCCCAAACAGAGCTCCAAAGGGGCGCGACCTGTCAGGCAGTTTTTTGCCAGATTGCACTGTACAGCCCAGAAAACGCAGATTTGACTCAGTTTGACTTTTTGGGGTTGAAGATGATTATCTTTGATGTAATTTTTGTAACTCTAAGACACTTTTACTCTTGTTTAACACTTCTAGAAGATTCATTCATGTAATGGGTAAATATGTAATGTATGAATTGGTTTCCAAGTTTATAGAGGCAAGTTGTTTTGACTGCCTAGATTTTAGTGCTCAGTTTAGAATTGGTTGAAACAGCTCCTACAAGGATGAGCTCGACCCCTAGAGGCAAGGGAAGAGGTTGGCTGGCCTATATTATGTATTTTTTTAGTCATTTTCAAGGGTTGGAAGGTTGGACTCTTGAGGGAGAAGCTATCATTGTATTATTTCACTGTATCTCTGCAATATTTGGCTAAGGAAGACCAGGGTTTTGCAGTCCTCTTTGGGATTCTTGTGGACTCATGTGTTGATGGTGTGTTTCTCAATGTTCTTGTAAGTGTGTTTATGTGATCATCTCCTTTCTTTCCTTCTGCATATTAAACAAATGAAGTGTTAAAGTAAGAATTCATGCTTGCCATGCTCTGCTTTTAAATTTGTTTAATTTCTATGTTTTCTACTGTTTAAGGAGAATTCAAAGTATTATTTGCTCTCCTTAGCTCCTCACCGGTCTTTTCCATCCACTCACCTCAATCAAAGACATCAATACGGTCTCTTACCTCGCCCCAAAGAACCCCCTGCAGAAACTGTGTCAAATCCCTGCACCCAAAAGTGCAATTCCTCAATTTGCCACCAAAACCCAAAAAAAACCCCAAATCAACCTTTTTAATCAGTTTACTAGCCTAATATCAGTGTTACCTTGTTGGTCATCTCATCCCATTGAAGATCTGCCGAGATTGACCGGAGAGAGCCTTCTCCTGCCCCGTAGGGCTAGCTACGAGGCTAAATGGTTTGATGTAGCCTTGAGGTTTACCTTTCTCAGCCTGAGGTGAAATTTCAAGCGCTAACATACTGGCGACCATACTGGGGAAGAAAAAACTTGTTTGTGGATTGATGTGTTTGTCTCATAAGTCTTAGACGGAGCCTGAAGTTACGCGAGGTAGCCTTCGAAACGCTTTTGCTTTGCATAAGCGGAAGTAGATAAACGTTGCTTCAGTCAATCTCCGTGAGCTTGTGAATACAGCACTTCAATTGCATTTTACCCCAGTACATGTATCAAGTTCAGATCTGATTGTTGATAGTGAACAACGATCAGACACTGGCAAGGCTGAAATCATTCACTTGGCGACTCTAAATCAGTTTCGAGATCAGATCCAAAGACTCCACTAGAGGATGATCCCGACCAGCAAAAACATGAAAGGACAACATGCACAGATCAGGTATTCAAGTTGGAATTTCATCCAAGAAATTTTTTTCTTTGTCATAAATTATTTCTTCTCTTTTCCTAAGAATGTCAAGAAGGCTTTGCAAAGTATACTATGCTTGAGAAGAGATCCTCGGCCTGCAGTTGATTCTTTCCCTTTGAAGATTGTGAATACCAAAGATTTGCATACCTTTGAGCTTGATCAAGATCTTTCTTCTAAATCTTGTGATGACCATCTTCAAATTGATGAGCCTCAAGAGACCAAGACCGATTCTATACCTGCTGTACATGCCCCTACACCTTGTAAAATTCCAGATCGGTATAAACCTCTTGTTTTACCTTCTGTTCTTCATGCTTTCCCCAAAAACTATGATCTATACTTGCCGAGGTTTGATGGTGAAAGTAAGAATGTCAACGCTGAGCAACATGTGCAGAATGTTGAGACTTTTCTAGATGTTTTTGAAGTTGATGATGAAGATGTTAGTATAAGGCTTTTTGCTCTTTCTTTGCAAGCCAAAGTGAAGAGTTGGTTCAAAGCCCTGCCTGATGCAAGCATTTCAGATTTTCAGCAGTTCGTCAAAGTTTTTCTCGACAGGTGGATGATCGGGCAGAATCTTTTCTTGATTATAGAAGAGTACAACCAGCTAAAAAGACTACCAGGGGAGACAGTACAACAGTTTTCAGCTATATTTAACCAAGTTTATTATTCGATGCCAGTTGATATAAGGCCTACTCCTAGATCTGCTCTCTTGCACTATCCGGGTGCCTTTGATCTGGAGATGGAGTTTCAGCTGAGAGAAAGGGATATTGCAACACTTCACGAGATGCAGAACAGTGCAGTAAATGTAGAGGCTCATCTGTTGATCCGAAGGGCAAGGATGAAGGAAGAAGAGATGAAAAACATAGATCCGGAAGAATCGACATCTCTAGAGGTGAAGCTTGATATTTTGGTAAGTGCAGTGGGAAAGATGATTGACAAGATCAACGTGAGAAATGCTTATGATGTTCAAGCTCATGGCTCGCTGATTGAAGAAGAACAAGTTGCTGATCCAAAACATTTTGTTTCTTATCCTAGTTGTCATAGATCTGATAATGATTGTTTTGTAGATCACCTTGGAGAAGAGAGATCTGTTGATATGACATGCATGCTTGATGATGTGTTTTATAGTGATGATTTGCCTCATTTTGATGAGTATGATGATGATTATGTTCTCCAAACAAAAGCTAATCTTACAGACAAACCAGCAGTTAGTTTGTGGGAGGAAGAAGTTCATTTTCAGCAGCTTGAATACAATGTTCAGCCATCACATATCAGCTATGACAGTGATGAGGAAAGTGCAGCAAAGTTTGAAGTAAGTGAAGGATCTTTGCCTTTTTGTTTTGATTCGTTTCAGTTCATCAGAGATAACTACCATGCAATCAGAAATCAAATGTCAACAAATCTTGATTTGAATCATCTTGAGAGCAAAGGAAATTTTGTTCAAGACTTCTCATATTCAGATTTGCAACCCCCGGAAGCCATTGATTTTCAAGTTGCGGCTGAAGACTTGGAAGTGCACACACATGATTTAATGATTCAAGGTGATTCCCTACCATTCTGTTTTGAATCATTTCAGTTTTTGAAGGGTAGATTGCATAGTAAATCTTTAAATGAACAGCCTATCACAAATCAGCAATCTCTCAGTGTTAATGTTGAGGATGAGACAGATAACAAAATTCTTGAGCAGCCACCAAATGAACTTGAAGGGCAGATTACAGATGAAGGTATGGCAGCCAAAATACATGATTTGATGATGCAGGAAGATTCTATACCCTTTTGTTTCGAAGCATTTCAGTTTATAAGGCAGAATCTTTGTAAAATTTCTCAAGAAAAAGATGAACAGCTAGAAGGATGTCATACATTTTCAATGGATACATTGCAGCAGTCTTTTCAGGTTTTTCATGATCCAATAGCTGATGTTTTGGATGAGGTTTACAGTCAAAGTCTTTCTCCATTGACTACATGTGAGCTTGAAACATGTGCTGATATGAATTTGATCCGGCAGCCGGTTTCTTTGTCATTTTCAGCAGAGGTCTCGTCACAAGGCTCAGATCAAAGTGTGCATTCATGGTATGAGAAGAAGAGAAGTAATCCATTGGATGAGCTAATTTCCAGTGTGCTTGAATTTCAAGATCCTTATGCAGTGTTTTTGGAGGTGGATAGAGAAGCCATATCATTCAATGGATCTGTTTCTAAGTTGTCATGGGAGTTGCCTTTCAGTAGTTCTCTTGTTGTTCATAAGCGAGCACTTGCGGAGAATTCGAACAGCAGATGGGATACTTACTTGGTTGCACTGGTTGTTTCATTTCACTTGATCAGGTGATGAATGAAACTGTTAGAGTAGGTTTTGATGAATAAGCTCCACTTTGAGCATCATTTCCAATTTGTCAGTTGTGTTTAAGTATTGAGTCAGTTTTTTAGTCAATTTTCAGTCTCGTTGTTAAGTTAGTTTTTCAAGTCATCAGTTTTCAGTCATGCATTTCAGCTTGAGTTTTTGACTCCATTGCCCAATAGATAAGGCGCTGGTCTGCTCTCCCAAAGATCTGTCGTTCTTGGCACCTCCAAGGAGCTATCATCCCCATTGGAGCCAATGTTAGTGTCAGTCTTTCCAGCCTTCCTACAGTGATCAAATATGCTCTTACAAAGTGGTCTCAGAGTGTCAAGGTCAAATTTTGTCATTTCAGTGAGTCTTCAAGTAAAATTTGGTCACTAGGCATTAGGTCTAGGGTTTGCTTTCACTCCTTTCAAAATTGCCCAAATGCCTATCCATGTCATCATTCTACTGAGTTTATCATCTTTCATTGGGTTTTCATTATCATGTCAGTGTCTAATGAGTCATTTTACATCTTGTTCATGCTTCAGTTGTGCCTAGGCAAGGTCATTTCCCTCTCCTAGGGTTTTGAAGCCAATTCCTCTTGGACGGTCAAATCATCGGCAAAACTTGTTTCCTTATGTTCATACACCTTCCCCTATCCTTAAAGTACCTTATAAAACACTTCCCATCCCTTAGATCCGCTAAAATCCTCATTTTTGCACAAACCCTAGTTTCTAGCTACAACCTGGCAATTTTCTAGGTTTGGCCTGTGTTTTTCCCTTTTGGACCCCTTCCCCTCACTCAATCTCTGAGATTCCACTTTCCCCTACTTCCTAACATCCCTCCCCACTCCCAAAAATTTCCCCAAGAATTTAGAAGCCCCCTATCCCCTTCATTTCGCTTCATTTCGACAAAATTCCTTGTTTCACACATCGGGACAAGTTTCACTCAAATGATGTTTCAGAGCAGTCAAAGATGAATTTTGGGAAACTGAGAGAGGGTTTTGTCCACAACATGCCAAGGAAGAAAAACCGCCTTCACTTTTTTCACAGGTGTCATGGTTTGAGAGAAATGTCAAGAATACCGTTGGCTCAGGAGAATCAAAGACACCTCTGAAGTGACCTTGGGAAAATCAAGTTTTCTCCTAGCTTGGTTGGCCAAATGATTTTCTTGATGGGTGAAAGGATAACTAGACACAAATAGCTTTCCAATGAGCTATCATGAGCTCAATTTGGGGTTGAGGAAGGCATTCAAAAGTTGACTGCAACAACACTCTTCCTTGAGGCAGCCTCATTTGGCACTTTTTGACTAGTCTTGGGAGATTTGATTTTTTACAGGACAAATGAACTCCAAATTGAAAAATTCTAGTTGGGTTGGAAATTAGACTCAAAGACCTTTCCAACGAGCTATCCTGCACCTGATTCTGACACTGGGAAGGCCTCCAAAAGCCTCCTGAAAGGTGCGCGACCCGTCAGAGGCGCGCGACCCGTCAGGCACCCTCTGCCAGTGCAAAAATTACACTGGCGCGACCCGTCAGGGGCGCGCGACCCGTTGGGGATTTCTCCACAGAACTTTGCCAGTGAGCTGCCAAGGAACCACAAGTTGTTAAATTTGTTCAAGGTAGGCTCTCTACACATCATTTTGGTGGTTGGTTATGAATGTAAGCCCTCATGCTTGTGTTTTAACCTCAAATCATGCAAGTGACAAGACACTATATGGCTGCATTGTTAATGTGTAAATGTGCTAGGGTTTGTGTTGTTTCAAGGTATTCCCCTTGGTAAATTGTTTCCCTCCTTCCCTTTTTACTCATATTTGCATTCATATCTATTTTCCCCATGCTATGTTGTAAATAATTGCAAACCCTTTCCCCCTCCCAAAGCATCAAAAACTCAAACCCTACTCTTGCTTCACCATATGCATGCTATAAACATAAAAATTTCTTGGCGAATATGTGAAAGGTTTTGTAAATAAGTTTCCAAATGTCCCCTTGTTACATACATGTATTCCCTTATGTTCACTGTTTATACATGTATTCCTATATGCAGTGATTTTGTAAATGATTCCCTATATCCTTGTTATGTACATGTATGCATGTATATATGCAAATATTTGTTTGCAATGTATTCCCTAAATTCCCTGTTATTCATATATTCCCAATTCCTTGTGCAAGAGTTCCCTCCCCTAACATTTCCCTCATGTCATTGTCCCCTTGAAACAGCATAGAGTTCAGCACTTTTACAAGCAGAAACAGCAGTACATTTTGTCCACTCTGCTCCTCAAACATGTCAGAAACCGAAACATATGAGCAGAGTGATGACCAAGCATCAGTGTCAGAGGTTGAGGTACAGAGGAGACTAGAGGGTGCACAATGGACCATCACCTACCTTGAGCAGCGCAACAAACAATTGGAAGATGAGCAGGCACTTGATGAGTTATGGAGGATTTGTAGTGACCGAGTCTTGAACCGAAGAAGACCCGGTGATCCATTGCCCGCTGACCGAGAGTCCATGCTCATCCAGGAGAACGCACACTTGGAGAGGCTGTTGGCTAAGGCCAACCAAGATAAAAAGTTGCTGAGGAACATGAAAAACCATTACTGGGCAAGAATGCATGTGTGCAAGGCCAAAATGAAAATGTTTCAAAGGCGGTTGTCCGAGGCCCTAAAAGGGAAAAAGAAGACCAATCCACTCCGTATCTTGGCTGAGGCTTCACTCAAAGATCATGGCACTCAATAGCCTAGCCACAGCTCAAATCCCAAAATTTTTTGAGAATTTTGGGTAATTTTGGCATTTTTTTGGTAATTTACAGGTTTTGGCTCTTTAACGGGTCTCACCGCCGGTGAGACCCTTTGTCATGGCAACTCCTTTTCACAAAAACTCAGCATTTCCTGATTTTTTATGCAAAGTTACATATGTCCATGGATGGACTTGAGTTTCTATGGAGTTTTGGGCCTCCAGAAGGTCAAAATACATGAAAAATTTGACTTTCTGCCACTTTTTTGAACTGCAGAAAGCTGTCTTGGGAGAATTGGTTTTTGACAGGGCAAATGAACTCCAAATTCAAAAATTCTAGTTGGGTTGGAAAGTAGACTCACAGACCTTTCCAACAAGCCCACGTTTGCTCAATTTGGCCACCTGCAAGTACCCCAAACAGAGCTCCAAAGGGGCGCGACCCGTCAGGCAGGGGGGCGCGACCTGTCAGGCAGTTTTTTGCCAGATTGCACTGTACAACCCAGAAAACGCAGATTTGACTCAGTTTGACTTTTTGGGGTTGAATATGATTATCTTTGATGTAATTTTTGTAACTCTAAGACACTTTTACTCTTGTTTAACACTTCTAGAAGATTCATTCATGTAATGGGTAAATATGTAATGTATGAATTGGTTTCCAAGTTTATAGAGGCAAGTTGTTTTGACTGCCTAGATTTTAGTGCTCAGTTTAGAATTGGTTGAAACAGCTCCTAGAAGGATGAGCTCGACCCCTAGAGGCAAGGGAAGAGGTTGGCTGGCCTATATTATGTATTTTCTTAGTCATTTTCAAGGGTTGGAAGGTTGGAATCTTGAGGGAGAAGCTATCATTGTATTATCTCATTGTATCTCTGCAATATTTGGCTAAGGAAGACCAGGGTTTTGCAGTCCTCTTTGGGATTCTTGTGGACTCATGTGTTGATGGTGTGTTTCTCAATGTTCTTGTAAGTGTGTTTATGTGATCATCTCCTTTCTTTCCTTCTGCATATTAAACAAATGAAGTGTTAAAGTAAGAATTCATGCTTGCCATGCTCTGCTTTTAAATTTGTTTAATTTCTATGTTTTCTACTGTTTAAGGAGAATTCAAAGTATTATTTGCTCTCCTTAGCTCCTCACCGGTCTTTTCCATCCACTCACCTCAATCAAAGGCATCAATACGGTCTCCTACCTCGCCCCAAAGAACCCCCTGCAGAAACTGTGTCAAATCCCCGCACCCAAAATTGCAATTCCTCAATTTTCCACCAAAACCCAAAAAAAACCCCAAATCAACCTTTTTAATCAGTTTACTAGCCTAATATTAGTGTTACCTTGTTGGTCATCTCATCCCATTGAAGATCTGCTGAGATTGACCGGAGAGAGCCTTCTCCTGCCCTGTAGGGCTAGCTACGAGGCTAAATGGTTTGATGTAGCCTTGAGGTTTACCTTTCTCAGCCTGAGGTGAAATTTCAAGCGCTAACACGGTACTTAAAGGAATGGTTTTCCCTTGAGGACCGGACTGCCCAAATTGACATCCTAAAGGATCAATTTGTTGAGACTCAACATAAGAGTTTACGGATACTATTCCGGATGAACAAACAGGAACGGACCATACTGTCGAAATAGCCCCTGAGTGGGCTCCTTCTAGCGATTGAGAGCTAGTTGGGACAGATGGTATACCGGCGAACATTGTTGGAGTGATAGCAGGAAGTTCTGCTGTCGCTGTGTCGGACGACACAGTCCTAGATGTTGACGGTTGTTCAGACATTTCTAGTCTATCCAAAAGATTACCTAGCGATTCTACAGGAGCTTCCGCTGGCGGTAGACTAATTTATGATGAAGAATGGTACAGAGTGATCCCGACCCCAAATTGCGATGGAGTACTAGATGGAGGATCCTCCACAATCTCTTCTATAGCAATCAGACCAGGTGGAAGAGGTAGACCGTCAGGTCCGTAGAATATTTCTGGTGCCGAAGAAGGTATGGAATCTGCAGCGACAGATGTTTGGGGAACAACACTCTCCGAACCGGTTGTAGATGGAACTGGTTCAGTGATACAAGTGTTTACCCTTAGACTAGGATCAGTACTACTATCCTTTGGTGGCTGCTGAACTTCTTCTGTAAAGGCAGGGATACTAGAAATGTTTGGAGTAACCGGAGTCTCTGATGTTGTTGGAACACTTGTTCTAACTTTACCAGGAGATTTGGAACTGGTTAAACGAGTTCGCTTTTTCCGTAATAGTTTCGATTCCGGAGACAAAGACGGTTGACTTGTAAGCCTCTGCGAACGACGGAGTTTCAATTGAATTTCTTCCACGATTGCGGATTACTCGATCAACTAAAAATAAAGGGGAAGTATGTTTCCGAATTAGATGAATTTTAGACGCTTTTGACACAACTTGTTTTTTCAATTTTAAAGAGTTGAGAAAAAACAAAAGATGACTCTAGTCGCCTTCGATTTTTAATGAGCCTGAAGTGACAAGTGCTCAGATGGACCTTTTCCGTTAAGGAGTCTGAAAAGTAACGAAAGGGACTGCTCTGGAAATCTAGGCAGAGGGATTACCAAACCAATCGCAAAACTGCAGAATACTTTTTGCGGTACGGCAGTCAATCTTCCCGAATGTTGTGTTCAATGCATTGCGATCGATAGGGTGGTAGACACGGCTTCCTATGGATAAAGGATTAAGCCTATTGTGGTCTCCCAAAATATACTCGACGGTACATGGCAGCACAAGTCCGTACTGGCACTTATCGTCTCAAAGTGGAGGAATCACCCAACCAACAATGAGAAAAACAATTACCAGGCTTTACGACGCCGGAATACGTCTCTAGCCTAGACTTCTAGATGTTGTGCGTTAGGTTCCAAAGCGTTGTTAGATTCATTAAATTTATTTTATAGTTGATCTTGCTTAAGAAATTTGCCTTTCAGGTTCACCGCGTGATGTAGATGTACAATTCCTAAAATGCAATCTAAGATGATAAACAGTCTTTTATCTTCTTTGTGCAATGAAAATCCTAGCTACTAAGGAAAGAGAGACAGTATTATTTCAACAAAGAGCAAAGAGCACACACTATATGCACTGTCCTAAATCAAACCAATCAAACAGTCTAAATGCAAATGCACATGCATGTATTTGTTTTCAGCCTTCTTAATATGTGAATGATAAAAAGAAAGCTAATGTGCAAATTTGAATTACTTTCAAGCGACAATTACTAACAAGTTTCTTTTCAAATTCAAAATGAAGACTTGCTTTCGACACTAGAAAGACTACTAATTCAAATCAAATACAATAGTAACAGGGTAATCGACTATCAAGAGCAATCAGACTCTCTTCTATGACTGAAAACGACACTTGCGACACTTTCAAATCAAGAAACGACAGTACAATTACGTTACTTTTTTGCAAAGGAGAACTGAAAATGACTCAACAAATACACAAAAACACTTACAGTTCTTTGCACAATGGAAGCGGTGTTGAAATTTGGTACCGGAGGACAGGTGGTTCCCTAAGGCTTTGATCTTTGGCCTAGGGAAAAGTGTCCAAAAGAATTTAATTTTTCTCCTAAAGTAACTTTATAATTTTTTATAAAGTTAAATCTAATTTGAAAGTGACTTTAAGTGATAAAGTTACTAAGTCTAATTTTAAAGTGACTTTATAAAGTCAATGAAAAATTAGAAAGGAAAAGTGACTTTGGAAATAAATGACTAAGTGGGTCTTTATTAAAGTGGGGTGAATTAAAAAATAGAAAGTGAGATTTAAATGAGCATTTAATCTCAGCCATTGATCTAAATCTATTTCAGCCATTGGATTTAGGGATCACCCAAAAGTCATTTAGGGTTGGGTTAAGGGAGGAAAAGGAGGAAAAAGATCATTCATTCTTTCATGAGCAGATTGGGAGAAGGAGAGCAAGAGAGCAAGGGAGATTTCTGGACAAGGAGGAGAAAGAGGCAGCAGTTTGGCACACACACCAAGGCAGCACTTCAGCAAATCCGAACAGCATAAAGAACAAGCAGAAAAAGGCAGTTTTTGTGAGCAAAATAGTGGAAAAATTAATTTTCAGCACGAATATCGAGGAGGCGATTTTCTGCACTTTTTCCGAGGGCTGTCCGTACAAGTCCGTACGGCCGTCCGTACAGTCCGTACGGTCCGCACTTCCGTACGTCCGTACGGTCCGTACATCCGTACGGTCCGTACAGCTCTTACAACATTTTTCAGATTGTCGTTTGGGCTGAAAACAGATAAGTTTTGCTTGCTGGAAATTTCTGTTTTTGCTGAAATTTATTTGCTGAAAATTTTCTCTGTAAAAGGCATTTTCCAGAAATAAAGAAGAGCTCTCAAACTGGTTTTCCCCAAGAGTTGTAGGGGGTTTTTCCAGGGTCAAGTTGACCAAAAATCACTGAGTTTAAATGTGTTTTAATGGCTGTTTTAATTGCTGATTTTTTATTTCTGCAATTTCCAGCACTCTGAAAAATTTCCAGAATTTGTGTTTTCAGCAATATTTATTTTTTTCAGTCTGTTAAATGTATGGCTATGGGAATGGGCATTTAACTACATGGGAGAAATAAGGTGAAACTGAAAACCGGGGTGGGAAACAGAAAATTTTTACATGGTATCAGAGCTTGAGTGCTGAAGGGCAGTTTGGGACAGCAAAAGAGAAAAAATACAGCTGCTGATTTTTTCACTCAGAAAATTCCAGCAAGCTGATTTTTCATAAACAACAGGTTTATCTTTACCACAGCAGTGCTATTTTTCAGTTTTAGGACAGCAAGATGTCATTGGGATTGAGGGTGGAGGATAGGTTGGATGGGCATACAAATTACAGCATTTGGAAGGAGAGAATGCAGAGTATCTTTGAGGAGGCAGAAGTCTGGGATATCATGGTGCATACAGCACAGCACCATGTTGTTGTGCTTACTGATGCTACTCAGTTGGCAGCTTATAATAGAAAGAACAACAAGGGTAAGAGGCTGATTCTAGACGGAATCAAAGACCATTGCATTCCTCATGTGAGAGGAAAGAGCAATGCCCATGAGATGTGGACAGCATTGTCCAATCTCTACCAGAGTACCAATGAGAACCGGAAGATGGTCCTGAAGGAGAAGCTGAAGAACATTAAGATGGGGAATGATAGTGCAGCTGGATATCTCACAAAGATTACCAATGTGAGAGATGAGTTGGCAGCGATTGGAGAGGCCATTCCATCCACTGAGTTGGTGCGTATTGCAGTGAATGGCCTCCCCCGTTCATGGTTGAACTTTGCTGATGGGGTTTGTGCACGTGAGACCCTTCCCACATGGGAGAGGTTTTGGGATGATTGTATTCAGACAGAGATCAGGAAAGGACAGCTTGGGGCAGCCAAGCCAGTTGAGCAGGATGAGGACGTAGCACTGGTGGCAGGAGGCAAGAAAGGCAAAGGGAAGAAGCAGGCTTCCACAAGCGGTGGTGGAGGCAAAGGCAAAGGTAAAGGTAAACAGGGTAACTCACAAAAGGACTATTCCAAAGTGAAGTGTTGGAATTGTCAGAAGATGGGACACTATGCAGTTGTGTGTCCGGAGAAGAAGAAGAAGAAGGGGAAGAACCAGGATGTGGCAGCTTCAGCTGAGATTGAGGACTTTGCAGGTCGTTTTGACCGGGAGTTTGCGTTCACTACATGTGAGTCCTCTAGTGCAGGATCACCTGCCACACAGGTTCAGAGGGAGCATGCTTTTCCCTCGATTAGCGGAGCATCTACAGGTATCTGGTATGTGGACAGTGGGGCTTCACGTCACATGACAGGAGTCCGTGAGTACTTCTCAGAGCTTTCAGAGAGTGGCACTGATATTGAGGTAGTACTCGGTGATGACAGAGTTGTTAGAGCAGTCGGGGTGGGGACAGTGACATTTCAGAGGGAGTCCAAACCTCCCTTGAAGGTGTCAGAGGTTCTTTATGTGCCAGGGATGAGGAAGAACCTCATATCCGTCTCAGCTTTGGAGGACAGAGGATATGAGGTACTGTTCAGGGAAGGACAGGTGTTGATGTATCCCAGGGGCTCTCCAGCTGATTCAGCTAGAGTGATAGGTGTACGCCATGCAAAGGTGTACAAGTTTGCATTCCAGCCCCCTTTGGCATTGAGCTGTAGTACCGACAGCAGAGCTAGCAGTTCTGAGCTGTGTGAGATTTGGCACCGCAGGATGGGGCACATGTCTCATGGAGCCTTGAGGACATTGCGGGAGATCACTACAGGTGTGCCAGATTTCAGTACTGATCACCATGATACTTGCAGAGGTTGTGCGATGGGCAAGTTTGCCAAATCCCCTTTTCCCAGCAGTGACAGCAGAGCGACGGGGATACTTGATTTGATTCATTCCGATGTGAGCGGTCGGATGTCTCATGTTTCCTTGAGTGGATATGAGTATTATGTGTTATTCATTGATGATCACTCCAGGAGGACCTGGATTTATTTCTTGAAGACCAAGAGTGAGGTCTTCAAGCGGTTTCAGGAGTTCAGAGCTCTTGTGGAGACACAGACAGGTCGGAAGATCAAGTCCCTGAGGTCGGACAATGGAGGAGAGTACACCCTTGGAGAGTTTGTTGACTATTGTGCGGAGGCAGGCATTAGGAGGGAGTTCACTGTTCCTTACAACCCCCAGCAGAACGGGGTTGCAGAGAGGAAGAACAGATCCATCATAGGGGCTGCTAAAGCCATGTTACATGATCAGGGGTTGCCATTGTTCTTGTGGGCGGAGGCCTGCAACACAGCTGTTTACTTGCAGAACAAGAGTCCGCATCGTGCCTTGGGGCACATGACTCCTGAGGAGGCTTTCTCTGGGAAGAAGCCTGATCTTGGTCATCTTCATATCTTTGGATGCATTACATACTCCTATATACCCAAGGAGGAGAGGACCAAACTAGAGCCCACCGCAGAGAAGGGTATCTTTGTGGGCTACAGTGAGACCTCAAAGGCCTTTGGGATTTACATTCCTGCACAGAGGAGAGTTGTTGTCAGACGGGATGTGAAGTTCGAGGAGGACAGGGCCTTTAGGAGGTCACGGGAGTTAGAGTATCTGGATCAGCCAGACCCTCAGCAGCAGTTGAGTCAGTCGCAGGGATCCAGTGGGCAGGGATCAGGAGGATCCGGAGGTACATCTATGAGGATGTCAGGTCCATCAGTGAGCAGTGGCTCGCCGAGCCAGAGGGGTGGTGCTCCGGGCAGCATGCAGAGCAGTTCACAGAGCAGTTCACTAGGGAGTCCACTGATGGACAGTTCACACGGTACCTCAGCTTCTACAGGTTCAGGTGCAGGCAGGAGGACAGCAGACAGACAGTCAGGAGTTCAGGCTACTGATGGGGATGAGGAGGAGGAGTTTCATTCTCCTATGGGAGAAGCATGCTCAGGGAAGAGGAAGCCCAAGTGGCTTCAGGACACCTTGAGAGATGCCACATCTGTTGCTGAGCCGAAGAGGCCGGTCAGAGAGAGTAGACCACCTGAGAGATTTTGTAGCTATATGGCGATGGTTACCAGCATCCTTGACTCTGAGCCTTCTAGCTATGAGGAGGCAGCTAGCCAGCAGGTCTGGAGAGAGGCCATGCAGGAGGAGTATTCTTCTATCATGAAGAATGATGTTTGGGAGGTGGTGCTGAGGCCTGAGGGCAAATCCGTGGTTACTTCCAGATGGCTTTACAAGGTAAAGCATGCTGCAGATGGCAGCATAGAGAAATTCAAAGCAAGGTTTGTGGCTAGAGGGTTCTCCCAGGTAGAGGGAGTTGATTATGAGGAGACCTTCGCTCCCGTGGCTCGATATACTTCGATCCGCTCCATTATATCGATAGCAGCAGAGATGGGTTGGAAGATCCACCAGATGGATGTGAAGACCGCATTTCTCAATGGCTTCATACAGGAGGAGGTGTACATTGAGCAGCCACAGGGCTTTGAAGTGCATGGGAAGGAGTCCCATGTGTGCAGATTGAAGAAGGCCCTTTATGGCCTGAAGCAAGCTCCCAGAGCTTGGTACTCCAGGATAGATGCATACTTGCAGGGGATGGGTTTCACAAAGAGTGAGGCAGATCCGAACCTTTACTTTATTGTGATTGGTGAGGAGCCACTCATTCTGGTGATGTATGTGGATGACTTGATCATTACAGGTGCAGAGAGACTCATAGAGCACTGCAAGAGAGATCTTGCGGCGGAGTTTGAGATGAAGGACATCGGCTTGATGCATTACTTTTTGGGTTTGGAGGTGTGGCAGGAGGAGGAGCATTTCTTCCTGGGGCAGGGGAAGTATATTGTGGACATCCTTAGCAGATTCCACATGGAGGATTGTAGACCCATGTCGACACCGATGATCACCAACTGGAAGAAGCTTCATGCTTCGGATTCCGAGTTGGTGGATCCCACATTGTACAGGCAGCTGATTGGTTCCTTGATGTATTTGGTCAACACCAGACCAGATATCTGTTTTGCAGTCAACACGATGAGTCAGTTTATGTGTGAGCCTAGGAAGGTTCACTGGGTGGCTGCAAAACACATTTTGCGGTACTTGCAGGGGACAGTGGATTATGGTCTGGACTACAGGCAGGGAGATGGAGTGAGATTGGCAGGATACACTGATTCTGATTGGGCAGGTTGTGCTTCTGATAGGAAGAGCACTTCAGGGTGTTGTTTTGGGTTGGGTTCAGCAGTAGTGTCATGGTTCAGCCGGAAGCAGCAGTCAGTAGCACTGAGTTCAGCGGAAGCAGAGTATATGGCAGCCAGTCTAGCTAGTTGTGAGGCCATCTGGCTTCGCAAGATGTTGTTTGGCTTATTTGGTCAGCCTTTGAGACCTTCAGTGATTTACTGTGATAATCAGAGTTGCATTAAACTCACGGAGAATCCAGTATTTCATGACAGGTCAAAGCATATTGGGATCAGATATCATTTCATCAGAGACTATGTTCAGAAGGGAGCTGTGAAGCTTGAGTATATTTCCACTGATGAGCAGGTTGCAGATATTCTTACCAAAGCCTTACCACGGGGCAAGCATGTCTACTTCAGAGACAAGATGGGTGTGGTGAGGAACACCTTCCTCGGTAAGAGGGAGTGTTGAAATTTGGTACCGGAGGACAGGTGGTTCCCTAAGGCTTTGATCTTTGGCCTAGGGAAAAGTGTCCAAAAGAATTTAATTTTTCTCCTAAAGTAACTTTATAATTTTTTATAAAGTTAAATCTAATTTGAAAGTGACTTTAAGTGATAAAGTTACTAAGTCTAATTTTAAAGTGACTTTATAAAGTCAATGAAAAATTAGAAAGGAAAAGTGACTTTGGAAATAAATGACTAAGTGGGTCTTTATTAAAGTGGGGTGAATTAAAAAATAGAAAGTGAGATTTAAATGAGCATTTAATCTCAGCCATTGATCTAAATCTATTTCAGCCATTGGATTTAGGGATCACCCAAAAGTCATTTAGGGTTGGGTTAAGGGAGGAAAAGGAGGAAAAAGATCATTCATTCTTTCATGAGCAGATTGGGAGAAGGAGAGCAAGAGAGCAAGGGAGATTTCTGGACAAAGAGGAGAAAGAGGCAGCAGTTTGGCACACACACCAAGGCAGCACTTCAGCAAATCCGAACAGCATAAAGAACAAGCAGAAAAAGGCAGTTTTTGTGAGCAAAATAGTGGAAAAATTAATTTTCAGCACGAATATCGAGGAGGCGATTTTCTGCACTTTTTCCAAGGGTTGTCCGTACAAGTCCGTCCGTACAGTCCGTACGGTCCGTACATCCGTACGTCCGTACGGTCCGTACAGCTCTTACAGCATTTTTCAGATTGTCGTTTGGGCTGAAAACAGATAAGTTTTGCTTGCTGGAAATTTCTGTTTTTGCTGAAATTTATTTGCTGAAAATTTTCTCTGTAAAAGGCATTTTCCAGAAATAAAGAAGAGCTCTCAAACTGGTTTTCCCCAAGAGTTGTAGGGGGTTTTTCCAGGGTCAAGTTGACCAAAAATCACTGAGTTTAAATGTGTTTTAATGGCTGTTTTAATTGCTGATTTTTTATTTCTGCAATTTCCAGCACTCTGAAAAATTTCCAGAATTTGTGTTTTCAGCAATATTTATTTTTTTCAGTCTGTTAAATGTATGGCTATGGGAATGGGCATTTAACTACATGGGAGAAATAAGGTGAAACTGAAAACCGGGGTGGGAAACAGAAAATTTTTACAAGCGGAATATCAGCAAGGAAAGGGGTTTCAAACAGAGGTATACTGACCATGGGCAACAAAACTCATGAATAGAACTGAAAAGAATGAACAGAAACCAACATTTAGGAACAATTCCTAGTCTGATCAGCGCACCTGTAACACAGTGAATTTGAAATGCAGCGCACCTACTACACTCGGGAAGTGCGCTGAATTTCAGATTCACAGAACAGAGACTGCGCTGGGCCAGAGACGAGACTTTGCTTGGGTTCCGGGTCACAGTTTGCAGTTCAGTTCAGGGGTTTTGGCCGAGCAAGTGGTAATCAATAAATCAACAACAGGAGTAGATCTAAGGAGGTTACTAGAGCCACCACAAGGGCAATTAGAGAGTTTGTAAATCAGTTGTTTAATTCATAAACAAAACCCGGAGATTGACTGAAGCGACATTTATCTACTTTGCATTTGCATAGCAAATGCAGTTCGAAAGCTACCTGGCTCAACTTCAGGCTCCGTCTGTAAGTTTATAAAATAAACAAAATGTAGATTAACAAACAACCTAGTCGCTCCCCAGTGGAGTCGCCATTTTGTTACAGGGAAAAGTGTCTATGCAGAACTGCTAATCCCACTAAGGTGTGGTAGCTACCTTAGAAACAAACAAAGTAAAACTATTTTCATTTTCCTTTATGAAAGATAGATGAGAGAAGAATAAAGGAGACCAACCTCTGTCTTGCGCTTGGCTCCTAGTTCGATTCCTCTCTCTTCTGATAGTCCTTTTCTACTTGCTCCCTTGTACACCCAACTTCACAGAGTACCTGTAGAATCAAAGCAGCATAACACTATACAAGAACATGGATCTATTATCATAAACAATCTAGGATCAGATGTAAATTGACCATACAAATGCATAAAACATAAACGACACAAGAGTATGGAGGAAAACTTGACTAGCTTTATTGATAATCAAGAAAGAGCCAAGAGAGTTACAACCAGTTGTTCTGACCCATCATCATCCTCTCAGCAAGTAAGCCCTTCTTCACCTCATGCAAAGCTTAGATCACCCAACACTATGATGTTGCCTCAAGAAACTAACAGCAATTCCTTACAAGATGCAAAATTCCAGCCTCCGGATCTCTGGGATGAGGGATCCATATATAGATATTTGTAAGGGAGATGAGTCAGCTTGTGATTTGATTAGTGTCTTCCCTCTGATAGTTCTTGCTTCCACTTGGAGATTGATGATCTCTTACTCATCCTTGGTCGAATTCAGAGAGGCAAGTGTCACAGGAGAAATTTCTGGAAGATTCCATGCCTCTCCACCTCGCGGATTGACACTGCCATTTGTCACTTCTCGCCCATCGCACCCCATAGAAGGGCTTTTTGAAATGCAACGCACCCACAGAGTGTACTTAGGTGAGATGCAACGCACTTTGCCTATAGAGTAGGTGAAATGATCCTGTTTTGACCAGTTCTGAGTAGTTTTTCATGGAGAAATTCTGGGAGAAGCTGTAATCAGTTGACCTTGTTCCTTTAGGGGTTGGAACAACACTTTTAGGGATTTAGGAGCCCTTGGTTTATGGACATTTTATGCTTGGGGTTGCAATGCCCAAAAATGTCTATAATAGGGTCATGTTTTATAATGCAATTTTATCTAACTTATGTTTGTGCATTCAAACAACTTTATATTAAAATCCAACTATCAATCGATCCATAATAACCTCTCTATATAGGAATGCAAAATGTACATACCATATTTTATAATGCAATTTTAAGTTATCATTGTTTTAGACATCTACACCGAATTATAAGATTCATTCAAATGCAAAATGTAGACCTCACATTTTGTAATTTGCAATTTTAAAAGATTCATTTTAAATAACTTAAAACAAAACAACTTTAAACAAAACCTAGGAATCATCTACTAACATCATAGGAATGATTGAATGCAAAATGTACCAATTAAATGCAAATATATAAAATCTTTAAAAGCATCAAATCATGCATGCATCATGCAAATTGTGGGCCATGTTTTATATAACCAATTTTATCTAACTTATGTTTGTGCATTCAAACAACTTTATATTAAAAGTTAACTATCAACTGACATCCATAGTAGCCTTTCTATACATGAATGCAAAATGTACATACAATATTTTATATTGCATTTTTAAGTTATCATTGTTTTAGACATCTACACCGAATTATAAGATTCATTCAAATGTAAAATGTAGACCTCACATTTTGTAATTTGCAATTTTAATAGATTTATGTTAAATAACTCAAGACAAAACAATTTTAAACAAAACCTAGGAATCATCTACTAACATTATAGGAATGATTGAATGCAAAATGTACCAACTAAATGCAAATATGTAAAACATTTAAAAATATCAAACCATGCATGCATCATGCAAATTGTGGGCCATGTTTTATAATGCAATTTTATCTAACTTATGTTTTTGCATTCAAACAACTTTATATTAAAATTCAACTATCAACCGACATCCATAGTATCATTTCTATACATGAATGAAAAATGTACATACCATATTTTATAATGCAATTTTAAGTTATCATTGTTTTAGACATCTACACCGAATTATAAGATTCATTCAAATGAAAAATGTAAACCTCACATTTTGTAATTTGCAATTTTAATAGATTCATTTTAAATAACTCAAGACAAAACAACTTTAAACAAAACCTAAGAATCATCTACTAACATTATAGGAATGATTGAATGCAAAATGTACCAATTAAATGCAAATTTACTTTCATTGCTACATATTCATGAACTTAAATATGTAAAACCAAGTTTTAAGCATCAAACCATACATCATGCAAATTGTACCATGCAAAATGTACATAAACTCCAAAATTAGCATGTATTAAATCATAATAAAGAGTTCAAGATTTAAAATATGTCCAAAATTTATATAATTATAAAAGTAAATATATAATAAAAAGTTGTCAAATAATAAGATGTATCAATTCATAATAAAGAGTTTTACTTTAAATATGTCCAAAATTTATATCATGATAAAAGTAAATATAACATTAAAAGACTGTCAAATAAAAAGTTGCATCAACTTAGAGAATCTCGCTGAAATATATGATCTATCAACCTCCTCGTTGACTCATCTGAATCATGGGTGCACTGCACAACATGTGTAATTGCATATATACATAAGATTATGTACTTTAAAATTAGATTTTAATGCTTTAAAATTAAATGAGAATGTAATCATCAAAACAGAATTATAAAAAAGTTTCAACTTCTCTGCAATACCTCATGGTTTTCCCCCGCCATTGTACTCTTTTGGTGTTCGCCTTGCATTGTGCCCACCTGGATGCCCTGTATAATACATGTACATGTATATATTAGAAATTTTAAATTGCACATGAAAATGCATAAACTCGCAATATTAAAAAAATTGTTACACGATTTTTTCAAATTGTTTAGATGATCATATCCCCATTGTCAACTCCATCGCTAAAGTCCTTGGAGAATGAAAATCATCTCCCCAAACCTAAAATTCCAAAATTTTAAAACTATAAGATAAATCTATCTCATTTTTTAATGAAACTTGCACTTCAATTTATAACAAAACATAAGTGAAATATTCAATACTTGTGGCACATCTCCTAATAGGGAGGAAGAGGGTGGTGCTATGTCCAAAACATCGGTCATAATCATAATCTGTTAACATTTAATTATATATACATAATTATTTATTTTAAAAATATGTCCTCACAATATACCGATATAATAAAAGTAGAATAATAACTATATCAACATGAACTCTTCAAAAAAACTAACATCTCTCAAAATATCTTCATTGGAACCTGAACCTGAGACCGTGAAATTATCAAAATTTTCGTTCAACAAATGAGTTAACTGCAAATGGTGAACATATGATACATTTGTGTTAGATTATATTTGAAAAAAATAACAAAATTTATGTGAATAGGCATTAACACATACATTACAAATTACATTAAAATATCCACCCTAACTATTAACACATACTGATCCCAGATCCATTTTTTCATGAACAATTAGGTATTGCCAACCATTACGACAAGCCTTTGCATATGCTTTAAGCTCCTCAATATTCATATCATCTATCTCTTCATCTGTTTTATATACAAAATTAGCATGTGCTTCAGTGCGTGCTCTTTGCCGATTTATATAGATGTCAATTTTGGTCAATGCACTATGTGTGTTGTCTATAACGGAATCCCTTCCTTCTCGACTAATTTGAGAAGTGGCATCCATCTCTGACCGCAAAGTTACTAGACGAGGAGGTTGGTGTACCAAAAGTGGTTGAGGGCGAGGCAATTCAACATCACGTAATGCGCCCTTATGATCATATAATCGACCTTTCCCAGTACCATAACATTCAATTTGAAGGTCATTATAATCGGGTTTCATACCCAAAAATAATTTTTCATAAAATAATTTTACAAAATAAATTGGAACCTCGTCGTTCCATGGCAGCATTCCAGACACTGCAAGGAACCAATCATACAAATGGCTGGCTATATCAAGGTGTTTGAAATATTTCACCTTGAGCATCTTTCTTTCTGGCCCTTTTTTGAAATTAAACTTAGATTTTGCATTTTCTTCTGTAACCCTTTTATTAATCTTGGCCCATTTATCGAGACCCATCAATGGTTCCTTTCTATGCCTCATCATATCTGTAAATGAATCCATGGTTGGCCCAAGCTTGTCGTAAATATCAAGAAATGAGCTTAGAGAGTGCACAACTATCTCTAAGGTTTCTCTATTCTTTGCGGTGAGCTCCAAACTCCCAAGATCTTTCCTCAATTTAAAATAATGAGTTTTTCACCTTTGTAATGTGCATTGTTGGAGGTTTGTTTCCCAAGGAAGCTCATTCGGAATATCATATGGATAAATGGTAATTGGTGAAGGGCCTTCTTCTTGAACTATCTGGCTTCGCTTACGTCTACTTGGACCAACATTTTCACCCTCTGGATCAATATATAAATTTACATAAATATAAAAACATGTGAACAAATGTATTCATACATGTATGCAAGAAAAACATGTATACACATATGTACATACAAATCATTTACATGTACAGATTTGTTTTAACATTAAAAAATTATTATATAATTTACCAAAATGATCTTGACGACCACCCGGAGAATGTTGACCATTGTCACGCGACAACATTGTGAGCGAAGCATCTAAAAAAAATAAAAATCAATTCAATATTTATGTGTAAAGACATATGATTCTACTTATTTATCATTTGAGTAAATGCATATATATATATATATATATATATATATATATATATATATATATATATATACCACGATGTGAACATTCATTTGATATTATCTTTGATCCATGACCTCGACCTCCCACTCTAGTGGACGCATGAGACTCTATTGATGTTTGCCTCGAAGAATCATGTGGCATATGTTCATTCATGATATGGATATCCATAGATTTATAGATGCATGATATTTAAAAAGTTACATCACGCGTAATTTACAATTCTTTTTAAAATTGTTATTTAACAGGATCAAGAATTCGGAAAATTGTTGTAACCCTTGAAGTTACCTCATGCATTTAAAAACTTTGAAATTTCTATTTAAAAAGATTAAGAATTAGAAAATTAATATAACCCTTGAAGTTACCTTATGCATTTAATTGATGTAACCCTTGAAATTACATCATGCATTTTAAGATCTTAAAATTGTTATTTAAAAACATTGAAAGAATAAGAAAATTAATGTAACAATCTGAAGCTCTTCATTTAAAATATACTCAAGACTAAAAACACAAATGTTGAAGCACGAACATTTTGAAAATTAAATACAAAATTTTCTAAAACATGTCAAGTTCATCAAGTTGTGCTTACATAGTGGGGGCACACTTGGTATAGAATTGAAAAAACACATGGTCATTAAAAATGACACATTTATAACTAAAAAACACACACATATCAAAGATATCTTAGAATTTCCATCAATAAATATTGATGGAGAAATTCTTAACACTAATTCATCTTTCACACACAAACCTTGAATTGGCATTTCCCCATATAATAGATCACTAGACATCCTATTAACATTTGCACAATGTCTTATGCTAAATGATTGAATTTGGTTGACACTATTTTTTGCTTCTCCATGCAATTGCTTTAAACTCACTTTTTAAACTTGGTACATGCCTTTCATCTAGTTGCATACAAGTTCAGAATTGGTGAAGACTACAATTCCATTGGAGCCATACTCCCTAACTGTTTCTAAGCCTTATATTAATGTAATATAACATGCTTCGTTGTTTATTGTTCTCCCAGGTACTTTCCTTTTCCTTTGGAGGACTTTGTTCGTCACAATATTGCATAACACATAAGTAATCACTGCTTTCCCTGGATTGAGATAACAAGAAACTTCTATGCATAATGTCCATTTTTCAACCATGTTTAATGGGTTTTCTGATCCCTGTAAAAAACAAATTCAATAAAATGAATTTAATATATTTATACAGGTATTGTCAGGTTGTGCAAAAGATCATTGTTTAGATAAATTTGTCGAAAGGCTAAGTAGCAAGAAGGGTTGTTTCTACTTGGTTGGATAGTTGGAGAATTACAAGAAGAAAACAACTAGAGATCTCTAATTCAACTCAACTAGAAATCTTTAATTCATTCAACTTAGCTTCAACTCAACTAAAGGTTGAAAATATTTACTAATTTATTTTTATGTTCATTCCATAGATACAAATCTTTCTAATTCAACTTAGTTTCAAATCACCCAAGTTTGAAAGTATTTTTTAATTTATTTTTATTTTCATTCTTGGAAATTTAACATTTATTCATTGTTATATTTTTAGTATTAAAGTTATAATGCATGTTTATTTATATGTCATACATCGATCTATTTATATGATTCTTTAAAAACTGTAGTTAACAAAAAAAAAATGAAAAATGTTGACCGAATTTATTCTAGTAAATTTAACACTTATTTTACCTTGTTATCAAATTTGCTTACTAAAACTATAATACATGTTTACTTATATGGCTTAAATGGGTCTATTTATATATGCTTATTTCAAATATAGCTAATAAAAAAGAAAAAAATTAAAATGAATTAATGATAGACTTAGTTTTATTCTAGTAAATTTAATATCTATGTTGCCTTCTTAAAATTAAAACACTTAACATTAAAATTAAAACACCAATAATAAATGACAAAGCAATGCCAACACTCTAATTAGCTTCAATCTCATGAACCCAACAAAATAGAAATGAAAAAGATGTATCTCAAAAAGAAACTACAACTTGAAAAGAGAAAGTGTAAGAATCTTCAATTAAGTGTATTTTGCCTCATCTTAGGATGCTAATAAGACGCATGTTCTAAGAAAATATGGAAGTTTGAAGTGAATTACACATAATGAAAAAAGAAACATAAATGAACATATAACAATCAAAGCAATGAATGTATGTTACTAAGAAGCATCAAAGTTGTTTTACGAGATAAACCAAGGTAGAACAAGTCAACCCAATAACATTAAAATTAAAACACAAAAAATAGATGACAAAGCAATGTCAACACTCTAATTAGCAACTCAATAATATTAAAATTAAAACACAAATAAGAGATGACAAATCAATGCCAACACTCTATTTAGTTTCAATCTCATGCACCCAACAAAATAGAAATGAAAAAGATGTATCTCAAAAAGAAACTACTACTCTAAAAGAGCAAGTACAAGAACCTTCAATTAAGTGTACTCTGTCTCATCTTAAAAAGTTAATAAAACTCATGTTCCAAGCAAATAGGGAAACTTGAAGTGAATTACATATAATTAAAAAGGAAACATAAATGAACATATAACAACAAAAACAAGGAAAAATATGTTACCAAGAAGCATCAAGGTTGTTTTACGAGATAAATCAAGGTACAACAAGTCAACCCAATAACATTAAAATTAAAACACCAAAAATAGATGACAAAGCAATGCCAACACTCTAATTAGCTTCAATCTCATGCATCCAACAAAATAGAAATGAAAAATATGCATCTAAAAAAGAAACTACTACTTGAAAAGAGCGAGTACAAGAAACTTTAATTAAGTATATTCTACCTCATCTTAGGAAACTGATAAGACCCATGTTCCAAGCAAATAGAGAAGCTTGAAGTAAATTACACATAATAAAAAAAAAACATAAATAAAGCAGTCATGCTGTAATGGAAAGCAAAAGTGACCTGGAACAAATTGATAATGTGGAGGATTGAAATTGATAATGTGACAACAATGATTGGAGGAATCTAAGCTAGAAATAACATTTAGGGAATATGCATTGATAATATTATTTTCCTTTGAAATTATTATTGTCGAGTGACCTAGTTAAATTGGTCATTTACAACATTTTTTAAAATACTTATACAGTCTAATTTTATTTAAAAATAACGCGTTCTGCAAGCACTCTTTAGCTACTATATTATATATGATATTCTTTCAATTTTTCTTTGTGTATCTCTATGTGAGGTGGAGTAGTCCCTCTGTGTCCGTATCGGTAAGTGTTAGGGGATGTATGAACTCTAGTTTGGTAGCGTTTCAGTAAAAAATAATGCATGGACAATCAAAAGGAGTGAGTCTAAAGTATTAGTCCATATGGCTTAAGACAAAGGCTAGTCTCTTAAAACATCTTATTGCCATGGAACTAAGTGCATGGACTAAGAGAGTCTATGGTTTAGTTGGAACAAAGTAACTCGCTATCTCTGCCAAGTGTTATACTCGCCATATCTACTAGGAGTATAACACTTTGGATGGACTCACTATAAGAGTGTCACATCATTGTCAAGTCCAAATAAATGGGCGCATAATTTCAATGTTGAATATATTATAAAAACCAAAAGTCCAAATAATAAGTGCATAACTTTAATGTTTGGAAATATTATTAAAACCATATTAAATTAAATGGGTTAATTTATATATTAATTTTGAAATAAACATTAAGTTCCAGAAGTAAAATGTCATATTTGTATAAATTATGTTTTTCTTTAATATGCAATGAAACATGGCTCATCAAATGTGCATATCATTTCGACTGAATTTACAGATGGTATATATTGGGATGCTATGGGATGCAAATAATACTAACAGTGATCCGATCAATTATTTTGGATAAAGGCCCAAAATTCAATTTTGAGAAGGCTGCGGCTACATTTGAATTTCCTTGAGAAAGCACCCAACACCCACTTCCTCCAACAGTCATTCATTCATCAAAGCCAACTCACATCTCCATTGATTTAAAATTTGTATGTTCCTTTTCTTATAATATTGAGACTGATATTGGATTGATCTTTCTCCTGTCATTGGAATTTCTTTATATTTCAAGTGCCTACCTGTATGAGATGTTTCTGTTTCACACACCTGCATGTATGCCATGCATTTTTTTTCTTGAATTGGTTTGTAATGTTTGGGCTTTTAGTTTTTCTTGTTGAACTATGGGTTTTGTGTTTTGGCAGTGTACTGCACTAATTGATTTTGTGTCACGGAAAGAGAAATCATGTTGCTCTTATGTATAGTGTTTGAAATAATTTTTTACTAGTTGAAATAATTTAATTCTAAATGTCAGGGCTCATGATTTTCAGGTCATGAAAATCTAGATCGAAATAGGACAGAGATAATAGGAATTCCAAATTCTTTTGCACCTCAAGTTATCACAGGTACGAAATTCTCCATTCTCTTTTAATAAAAAAGGAACACTAAATTTTCAATGTACAGATTGAAATTTGTTCATTAAATTGATTGAATTTTTTTTTTATGAAACTGGTTTTAAGAATGGACAATCATATTTATTTATGGAGAGTTACATTTCCTACTCCACTAAATTTTCAATGTACATAATGAAATTTGTTCATTAAATTGATTGAATTTTTTTTTTTTATGAAACTGGTTTTAAGAATGGACAATCATAGTTATTTATGGAGAGTTACATTTCCTACTCTTCATTTGTGAAAATTAAAAAAAAAAATATTACAGTTTTAGTTATGTATTTAAAAGTTATAAGCCTATTTACAAAATTTGCTATGATTACAAGGTCGGTTTACTAAGGTGACGAATCTAGATTATGGTGCCCAATATATTAAATCAGTTTTACTATATATATATAATTGAAACCTAATGTATGCTCAGGAGCATTAAATGATGGTTGCCGCTATTTTAAGCGTCAAATCCCATTTGCACTTTCAAATCGCTTGCAGATTCTTTCCTATAAACCACATAAAGTTGAGCGGCTTTACTTGACCAATCGTTCTAGAAAGGCATGTTATTGTAAGAATTTGTAATCTATGTTTGGTTGGTTGGGACACATATTTACAAAACCTTCTAATTTCACATTTTCCTTAGTCACGACAACTTTTTGATGGGTCCGAGGAATTTCAATCATCTGGGCACATAAATGGATTTGATTCTGACTGAAATAGCCCTTTTAACACAATGTTTCTCTTTCGGTTAAGCGGAAATATAAACTCCATCCATTTCATTTGGGGGGAAGTGGCTCATCCCGTAGGGTAGATAATCAGGCTCAACTAGGTAATCGGTCACAACAAGTGAATCGACATCAAAGAACCCCCAGGTAAAGAAACTTGGTAATTGTAAGAAACTAGGTAATTATCATTGAATAAAAATAAAAACAGAGAACATTCTAATTTTATTTAAAAATAAAAACAATTAGATATCATTTTGGAATTCATTTGCATTAAGTAAGTCATTCACGTATGACCATTTCTATGAGAGGTAGTCGTAACTGACTAATTTCTCATGATTTTTGAATAGCTCACTTAAAACTCATTGTATCGGGTTATGCTCACAGGGGTGAAGAAGTGGGATTGAAACTAGTGAAATGAATCACATAACATCAATCATCACTTCTGGGGCTTGCACCTGGTAACCAGGGCTTCTCGGGAGGTCACCCATCCCAGATCGCCTCTGGCTCAAGCATGCTTAACCGTGGAGTTATCCCCACAATCAAGCCCACTTAGCTTGCTACTCCATTTGCAAAACCTTAGCAAGTATTGTGCCTCATGAACCATTCAGGTAATTGTAAGAAACTAGGTAATTATCATCAAATAAAAATAAAAACAGAGAACAATCTAATTTTATTTATTAGTTACATGTTATATATTACAGGGTAATGTTTTTAGCCGAGAGACTTACTTGGTCCAAACAAGGAGGCTGAGAACGCTGCCAACGATTAGTGCAACCAACCAATTCCTATGGCGCCAAGCTGCAAAAAAACTTAAAATATCATAAAAAATTCCAATTTAACCTGTAAACAAAAAATTTTAATTACAAAAAAATTGAATTTTGAACGTATCTTACAGCGCTCGGCAGGGCTTCAGCTCAAACCAACCTCACATCGCTTGGCAGAGCTTTGGCTCAAACCAATAGAGCATTAGATTTAGATAACGACCCACACAGCCCTCAACAACACATAATGAAAAATCGACAGAGCTAGCGAACCTCACAACGCTCGGCAGGGCTTTGGTTCAAATCAACATAACAATAAATTTCACTAACGAACCTCATAGCGCTCGACAACATAGAATGAAAAATCAATAGAGTTGAAAACTTCGCACCAGGGTCTGGCCTGTCGTATATATAAAAGTTTTTTCGGCTGAATTATTTATTCAGTCGAACTATTTTTTTGTCGATTTTTTCAACTCCGGAAAAAATTTTGTTTAACTGCCAAAGTTAGTCTAAATGACCAAAAGTTCAGTCGAACGTTAGTAAAATAGTTTGGCTGAAAATAAAAATAAAAAATAAAATAAAAAATTGTTCAAAAAATTGAGAATGTGAATTTTTCGGGGGTGTTTCTCACAAAAGTGTAAACCAACTTCACATTTTCACCCTAGCACAAATTCCTTTGTTAAGGACTCTGCTTCTTTTGTTAAAGAATTGAATGATATAAGATTTGACCCAGGGGATTTGTTAGCAAGCTTCGACATTGTTTCCCTGTATACTAAAATCCCCATTCAAGAGGCCATTGAAGTCATAAATCGGATCACCGATGATGACACAACCAAATTGGTTTCTCTTTGCCTTACCTCTACTTTTTTCAGCTTCCAGGGTGAGTTCCATGAACAAACTTGTGGGGTTGCAATGGGTTCTCCTCTTTCCCCCGTAGTTGCTAACTTATTCATGGAAGATTTTGAGACTAAAGCTTTGGCCTCTGCTCAATTCCGCCCTAAGCGTTGGAAGATATTTGTTGACGATACCTGTGTCGTTTGGCCCCATGGCCATGAGAAATTAGATTTATTTCTTAACCATTTTAATTCCCAATCTGACTCCATCAAATTCACGATGGAAGTAGAGGTTAACGATTTCCTTCCCTTCCTTGATATTCTTTTCTCTAGAATGGATGATGGTTCCGTTGCTCACCAAGTTTTTCGAAAGAAAACTTACATAGAACAATATCTTCGTGCTAGTTCTCATCATTTCCCGACGCAAAAATTCGATGTTCTTAACACCCTTGCCACCCGTGCCCTTAGGATTTTTGATGAAAATCACTTAGAAGATGAAAAATCTCATCTCCTAAAAGTTTTTGAAAATAATGGCTATAGCAGGCATCAAGGTCTCAGAGCTTTTCAAAGAGCCAGTAAAATATCAAAGATTAAACTTGCTCGTGATTGCCAAATATCCAATGTGCAGCTTTCTTTTATTTAGGGGACAACTGATAAAATTGTTCATATTCTTAAAAGAATAGTCTTTGCTACCTTCAAACCCTTTAATACCATTAGGAATTCCCTTAGATTTGTTAAGGACCCTGTAAACCCTAAAGAAATGAAAGGGATCTACTTGATCCCGTGTTCCTGTGGGATTCCCTACATTAGGGCAATTAGTCACTCCATTAACTAAAGAATTCAAAAGCATGTTGCAGACATTAAGCACAATCATTCTCGTTCGTCAGCTTTAGCTGAACATGTGGAGAAATCCAAACACCATGTTTGCATTGAGGATTCTCGGGTCATCGCAAGGGTTGATCACTTCCATCATAGGACGCTAAGAGAAACCATCGAGATTGAGAAGCGTACTATTAATCTAAACAAAGACAATCGTTGAAATCTCAATAGGAGCTAGATTCCCACCTTATCTTATTGATTTTTTATTATTATTATTTGTTATTACTATTATTATTTTATTGATTTATTATTAATATTATTATTATTATTTTTTCTTTGACTTTTTTATTAAAATATTCATTGATATTTTAATATAAAAACATTTATAACTAATTGTTTAATAATATTAAACGTATTTTTAAAACTAATTGTTAAATAATATAAGAGGTATTTTTAAAAACTAATGGTTAAATAATATTAAACTTAATCCTAATTATTAATAACCATATATATATATTTCTTATTCTATAATTATATATTAATTTAATTTAATACTAAAAAAAATTGATTAATTAATCAATTAATTCAACAACTAATTCTCAATGGCTAATGTTGGAACCTGATGCATCTTTACTATTTAAATTTCTGGATAGATTAATTTTTTCACCTTTGTTTTGAGGATGAACCACATTAGAAGGTTCGAAACGTTGACCATAACTTAATGATGTGATTAATCCGAAAAGCAATCTTATAGTTCTTAATTTGTATTTATTAATAAACATTTTTTTTAAATCTCTAAGTTGTTTCTATTGTTGAACCTACTTTGGATTAGTACACTAAACATGTTTGCTTAAATCATTTTTGTTACTACTCAAATCACTGCTGATATATACTAATATCGTGACTTGATTGTATTAGGCCCGTTGTTACAGTGATATGGATCATATTAGTCATTAGTGCAGCCCTTACCTGTCGATATATATTATATACTAATGATATGACTTGATTGTACTAGGCATGTTGTTACAGTGACATGAGTCATATTAGTCATTAGTGCAGTCCTTGGTACATGATGGCTTGGATTACAACATCATACGTGGGTATGTTTGTGTTCAAGTTACTTTCAGTTATGAATAACAATGATTTGTCTTCGGGGTTTTGGATAGACAGTGATTGGGTGTTCTGTTAAAGCACTCCTTGATGTGAAGTCATTAGTTCAATTCCCTGCCTAGATTCAGGTGACATATTAAACATGATGAAGATGTAGTCCCACCAAACTTACCAAAAAAAATAATAATTTGATGGTTTTCTAGCTATGTTTATAGTTTGTTGTGTTATGAAATTATGATATGTTAACGGTTAAGTTTATAGTTTGTTGTGTTATGAAATTATGATATGTTAACGGTTAAGTGTTTCCAACTGATAAATAATTATTAATCTTTTGACCATTAGTAACTTAGTAGTGAAAGTCATTAGCTATTGTCATAGCAGCTAGCAATTCATGGAGCTTATGGCTAGCTTAATTTCTTAGCATGAAGTTTGATATTCAACTTAAAACTACCTAATTATACATAAACAGTTCGAAAGCTTTCAACATACCAGAATTTTAGTTAAATGAATCAATCTTGTACTCATTAAATTGAAAAGTGCAATCATATTAAAGTTATTCCAACATTCTTTTTCTAGCAGATGAAATCTCCCATAACAAATTGAAATTTAAGAATGTATTTATGGAATCCCATCATAGCAGAAATTTACACAAATCGCATAACAACTAATGTTACAGTTTCTAGGTCACCCCATCAGAGCCTTCATTTTTCAGGAAATTGATTTTCTCATAATTTAAGAGGACTCTTTGCTAGTACAAATTCTGAAACTTAGGGAAGCAAACTCACAATTTTCTTATCCATAAAAGAAATCTAGTCTGGGGAACTTTAGTGGACTTTCTGGCTGCCGCTGGCTTTCAAAATTGAATGGCACGGCAATCTTAACATAAACATGAATAGGCCAAGTGATTTTTGTCAATAATGTAACGTGATACCGAATCTGACAACATAGCAACAGAATTTTGTTTTGTTGTGGGTACAAGTATTTGCGTCCTTCCAGCTGCAATTCTCTGTCCAACAACATTTGCATAGAACATACCCGAAATTGCAGGAACAAACACATCACTGTGAGAGCAGATATAAAGATCAAGGGCTCTTTCAAATTCTGTATTTCCAGAACGAAAAAACTGTTCCTTTTCATCAGATGGCACAATATTTTCCTGTCACAACATAAGGTTGATTTAGAAACAAATTAAGTATGATAGTTTAATAGTTAAGCAATGAAATATCTATTATACCTCCATCTACCAGATTGAAGATACGGACAAAAGATGAAGTGGTGAGGGACATAAGTAACAGATCGGCAACATGACGGCCACAGGATGGTTTACATACCTTGGTATATACATTTGGAAATATATCTTTGAGAGAATTGAGGTTTTCATGCCATGTGGATTGTGTCAAATAGAGAGGAGTATCTGTTTGGAACCCAACTTTTCTCAAAAAGATGCCAATATCCTGTGCTCCAAAACACTTTTTTGTTCCCGGCCTGATGCTACCACCAGCATTTTCACAGCCCTTTTCCAGCAAAATATCCATTCTCAAATCTATAGCAACAAAGTGTCTTAGTGATCCATCCTCTGCATCATGTAATTTTTTTAGCATTTTATCTCCCACCCTTTTAATATCGGGGTGAAACTCAAGAACACCATACATGCCAAAGCAACGGACAGATTCAATCACAGGGTTTGACCCTTCTTTGATTTTCATATCTATAGATGGGTAGAAGATACTGAGCATGATACTTCTTGTCCTCCTAAATAATGGCTCCACCTTTTCTGCTATATATTCTTCTGTGACCCTGTGTGGAATCTTAATTACTACAGTTCTTTTTGCTATTCTGTCATTAGGCAATTGCCTTGCCACTTTAACCACATCACGGAGACTGTAGATAAACTTATCAGCATCGTAGATTTCCTCAAATTTACTGTTCAAGGCAAGCATGCACTAATGGTTATTAGCATGATTGCACAAAGAAAAGCAAAATACATCATCTACACAATATGAGAGTCCTTACGTTTCAACACTTCCACTGCTATCATTTCAAGAATATTTCACTTCTCAGTTTGTTCTCATCATTTTGCATTTACCTAAAATGCTACTATGTTTTCAGAAACTATGAAAAGATGAAGGCAGAAAATCTACTAATGCTATCTCTATAAAGCCCAATAGATTTGGCCACTCATCGAGTACATTCAAGAAATCATGGATAGTATTCCAGAGAATTGATATTCTGTCACCTGTTAATCTGTATGACAATCTACATTTTCTGATTCTATATATTTAGAGTGAATTCACTTGGAAAGTTGGACAAGGGAATGGAAAACCAGTTCACAAGTAATTCACTTAAATGTTTTTATATTTTCTTGTCTTCCACTCCTTTATTCAATTAGTGAAACACTATCTAAGAAGCTTCAAGCAACATCAGTATTGTATTTGATAAAAAATTGTAGATTGCTGCAATATCTTGTCATCGCTCTCAAATAATGTTACATGATGAAAGAGAAATTGCCCACCATAACTATGAATCAATTACGGAGATCCTCAACCAAAATGCAACATATTGCCAATTAGCTTAATCTTAGGCAGACAAATTACTGGTCATAAATTATAATCAACACATGAAACATATTCATTTGGAAGATAAAGCTCTTAAGAAGTAAGTAGTAGTGATTTGGATAATTTTAGACTTCAGTATACATGCTCCATGTCAGATCAGATTCATGTTTGAGAATGCACAAGAAATCAATTGTTCTGAATATAAAAAAAAACTGCAGCTAGACCTTAGCTGATAAGTTCAATTCCTTGTGACGCTGGATCTGCACAAGCAGCTTAAGGATTTTCTGGATTGGGTATACTGCTTTTGATGTGGCAGCTTAGCAGTTCATGTTCACCTTTCAGTTGTTGAATGACAGGGATATGACAGCCAGTTATCTCATTGTTGGGCCAAAGCATGCAACTTGTTCCTTTACCCAACTAGACTGAGGCCTGCTAACATCTTAACATGTGCCTTAAAGTTATATTTTAAAGTTTAAACTGGTGAGGTTAGATCCTAAAGCAATTGTAGCAGAGTACAACCAGAGACACCTAGCCTTAACTTTTACCATCATTTTTATGAAACATGTCATGCCTAAAAAAATGGCAAACGCCAACAGAGTTCACATCACTGCTTTCAAGAGGCATCCCATTCTCTGAGAGAGAGATAGTGCACCGAAATAATATGTACTTTTTGTAGCATCTGAATAGAAAATCAGGGTCAGGAGAAAGTAGGAAACTACTTTTTAATTCATATAAGTGTATGACCTGAAATTTTGCACGAAGGGAAAATGGTTTGAAGATTGGACTGGTGGGTCTACTTCATTACTTTACAAGCTAGCAATGGAAAATCCCAAGTAGAAGAAAATATGGAAAGATTCTATGCAGATTTCAATGGTTAAAATGCCTAAGCAACTTGCCATGAGGTAAGTAAGGGAAAATCCTTTCTGAAGTTACTAGCAGTTAATCACACAGACAATAGTTCTTTGCTCTGTACTAAAGGAGAGTGTCACATCCAAACTTTGGTCAGTGAGAATTTTGGGCTCTTGAATGCCTATTATGATGTGAACAATGTTTCCATTAGTGCGTGGCTGTTTATTTTGCAAACTATAATTTGCCGGTGGCAAAATCAACAAAATTATTCGGTAACCAATCCTGCTTCCATTGGTAAATGGAAGGAAAATGTCTCTTATTTTTGAAGAGGAAGGAATAATGATGTAAAAAGAAAATACTTGGTAGAAGTATTAACAGTTGATCTAATTTGATCGAGCTTAGAAATCGTTTTTGAATTTTCCTTTATCTGCAACAGATTAATTGGGCTAAAGAAATCCAGTATAAAATCTTCAGGCAGACTGATGCGTCAATTGCTAAACTCCATCATTAGGTAAAACTGTACATTTAGAAACAACTGACAACATTGAACTTTGTCAAAATCATCCACGTGGTTCAGGGATTGAGCAGAATAACTGGAGATCATGATTCAATTCTTATGGATCTGCAAGATTTAAGCAATTAGCTTCACTTATACGGTACACCCTAACAACATGGGGTTGTCTCGGGAAGCCTAGGCCCCATCTACCAGTGCACCCAATTCAAAATGCTTCACATTTTGATATCCACGATTTAAACAAAGTAATAGGCAAATTGTAATTTGAATGATAAGTTATGTGTAAACATTGTAGAGAAGAAGCATGAAAAACAGTGAATGGGAAACCTTCTTGGCTTGAATGTGTAAGCCAATTCCAGTAGCTTTCTCTAAGTACCCTTGAGATTGAAATTAAATCACTTAATAATAGTCTGCAAACCTAAATAACTGACCTGTTTTCATCCATTGAACTTCCTTTGATCTCCGGGAGGACCAATGTTGCTCCTAAATACTTTGCAACAACGATCGCATCTGCAACCTGGTAAGTGAAGCAAGACAGATGGGGAGCTTATCATTAAGGAAACACACAAAGAAATTGACATAGAAACCAGCCATTAAAAAAGAAAAACACTGATATTTTAAACAGATATCCTATCTTAAGGCATGCAATAAAGGCAATTCAAAGATACAAGTTGATTTTAATAGTCCAGTATATGTACAAGAAAAACCCCTGGGAAATGTTTCTGGGAGAGGGAAATGTTTCTGGGAGAGGAAAGTCTGGAATACAGGCTAGAAATGCTTCAGAAATATTTTCCGGGCGTTTCCTGATTTTGGCAGGCATTTTCTGCCAAAATCAAAATGCTTTTTTTCATTAATGATAGATCCCATGATCAACCATTATTACAAATTTTAAAGAGGAGATAAAAGATGAAGAGAAACTCCCAAATCCTAAAATCAATGCCAAATGTTTTCCAGAAAAAAAAGGGTTTATAGATTGTAAATACACTGCAAACCCTTCATATTTTTTCACTGATATCTTACAGCATCCTTGTGCATTTTGTGAATAGACTTCATGTTTGCACACTTTGGGAGATGCTTTTGAAATGCAAGGTGAGACAGATACATAGTAGGAGCTGTTTTCTAAGATTTTAGAGGGTTTCATGAATCTGGACGATTAGGCTTTTTCATTCTTCTTGAAATTTTCCTTCTTCATAAGGAAAATGGCATCTGCTTGTTTGAATGCCTCCATGGAGGAGGCTTCAAGACCTTTGTAAAACATATCGAGAGAGAACTAACCTCTTAGGAGTTATGGCACAAAGTTGCAGAACTTGTAAGGAGGAAGGTTTTGAGGGCAGAGGTCAGTCTGTGCGGAATTTTTTTATCAGGGCTCCATGGTTAACTTTTACAAGACGGTACATGGATTGAGTGTTGTCAAAGAACCAACAAGGAAAAAGATGAATGCCAATTATAAAGAACCAACATCAAGTATGCATGGGCAGGGAAACGGACAAAAGAAGAGTTGGAGCTCCATTAACCTCTTCATCAAACATCATAAAGCCAATGATTGCAGAGGGAGACAAGAAAAAGAAAAAATGCCAGATGGTTGGAGGAAGCTGTCTTCACTGTTTGCTGATACTTGGTCAGATTTACCAGACTTGCAAGTACTAGGCGAGTCTTAAACTACTTTTCAAGTTTTATGCGATAGCCAGCCTAGAGATGAGAACTAAGTATAAAAAGTCATTAGTATCCTCTAAAAATCTGATTTCATGTGGAGGAGGCTTTTCATCAGAGATGAAGTTGTATAATAATATAATTGCTTTTTACATCAAGATTCAGAGCACTTCCAAGAATCTGATGAAGATCTGAAAGGATAATATGCAGGACAGTTGGTTTACATTTTTTTCTTAATTCATACCGCGGTTCACCAAGGTGTTTGGACTCTACATATAAATTTTGGAACTTTGTACGATAATATATCTAAACCT
This sequence comes from Pinus tabuliformis, assembly GCA_031772625.1. Classification (NCBI taxonomy): domain Eukaryota; kingdom Viridiplantae; phylum Streptophyta; class Pinopsida; order Pinales; family Pinaceae; genus Pinus; species Pinus tabuliformis. The sequence continues at coordinate 577,515,837 of CM062820.1, forward strand.
TAAAGTAAATCTAAAATTCCACATTTGTCTATTTAATACTAATAATTTACATTATTGTTTATTTTGATGTTAATGAAGTGGATTTATCATGGAATGAATTTTTTATATTTTTTTTTAATTTGAGTATATTGTGAGTATTTATTCATTTGTTGAGTTTTATGTTGAATCTTTCATGAGTTATAAGTCACGCTCTTGCTCCTTGGATTGGCCAAGTCAATCCTGAGTCCAAGCTATGTGTCAATAGGAGGGAGTGACAAAGTGGATAGTAAAATGGCCACATGCAGGTTTACATCCAGCATCACTTTTAATGTGGTTCAATCACCTTACTGGCATGAGAGGGTTTTGTGAAAGTTTGTCTCCCAAATAGAAGAAGAATATCGATCAGGGCCTTTAAAGGATGGGGATGTGGATCCAGAGGGACCTAACTTCAGGATTGCTTTCTCCAAAATAGATTCAGTTAAAGGTTCATCTACAACTAGAAAAAGGCTATTTAAGCTTGGGGCTACCTCAGGTTCAAACACAATGAAACCAGTGGAATCTCACATCCATAATGATGCCTAGCCTGATGATCTTGACCAGTGACACTTAGTATGTCTTTTTTGTCATAGTATAGAATGTATTGCCAATAATTTGGTTCCGTATTTGACGTAATCATAAACTCCTACTTTTCTGTTTTGCAAACCATGCACCTTACATTTTCCCCTTTTTATCGCCTAAACTCTATTTATAAAGTTAATAATTGGTTGTGCTATGAGATTGTGAATATGTAATGAGTTGTGCTATCCCATGACTTCCATCTAAATACTAGCTAGCTGCTATAGGAATAGTACTTAGCTGATGTGGTCCAATCGTTTTTTCTTGACATCTAATGTGAACAAGTGGCTGGATGACTATTGTAGAAATTGACTGAAAGATACATCCAATGTGAGTACAATGTGGGAGTGTGGAAGGAACTCCTAAAGAGTATCTCATAAAGCATGTTTTCACTTGTTCATGTACAAAACTTTGTACTTAACATTACTCTATTCCGTGAATTATTATTATTTGCTTTCAATATCCTATCTTATCATGGGCCAAAGTGGAAATCTATTTTTTAAGATAGAAAGTAAGTCACAGCAGAAGCTGGAACTTTGAAACTCATAATAAATCTGAAATTAATAGGGAGCTAACAGTAGTAAACAACAATAGAAATCACAGTCAAATCAGTTAATTCAGCACTAACAGCGGTATGCTCCATTATTTCAGCTGTAATTGCAGCAATGTTCAGTAGAACATTTGATAGCAGATTCTAAAGAAATAATGGAAGTAAAAAAGTCCAGCGCTACCAATCTTGGGCTAATTTGATGTTCTCCTTTAGCTGCTTCAATATTTGATGGCTTTTATTCTCCAAGAAATCTCTAACAATTGGCACTTCAGTGTCTTGAATAGTTAAATCAATCAGCAAAAGAATGACATAATTATAGAGGGCCTTAAATGGTGACATTCCAATGGCTGTGTGGTATGTTATATTGTACCAATTCTCTGCCAAGTGCAACCATTTTGGCCAGGAAGCTTGGTTCTGTACGACATAGTTTCTCCAATACCCCTCTAGTAACTTGTTCACAATCTCTGTCTGTCTATCCCTTTGAGGATGATCACTGGTATTTGGCTTCAAGGTGGTACCAACAAGTTTACACAACACCTCCAAAAGTTGCTTATGAATTTCAACTCACGACCACTAACAATATTCTTTGGAAGCCCATGCAACCTATAGATATGTTGCATAAACAATTCAACAGCCTTTGAGGCTTTGATAGTAATACCCATTGAAACAAAATGGTCACGGCAGTTGATCAATTGCCAAAAAATAGTTTTTTTTCTCTCCCACCTGGAGCAATCCAGTAATGAAGTCCATAATAATGGATTATCACTTTTCACTGGAAATGGGCAAAGGTTGCAATGATTTTGGAATTTACAATATTTGTTTTATCCCTTCGACATGTTTCATATGAAGCTACAAAACTTTCATATATCCTTTAAGCCCCTTCTAGAAGAATACTCTTTATACCGTAATAGGTCTTAAAAAAATCACCATGACTAACAGCAGGTGAGGAATGGCATTCTCTATTAAGACACTCTCAAAATCTAGAACTGGGCACAAGATAAAGGCAATGCTTATATAAAATCATATCACCTGAGAAGAAATACATGTTCTCTTTGTGTCCTTACGAGATCATGTAGCTGAGAAACAACCCTCGCATCTTTGGTATATTCTGCCAATATCTTTTCTTTCCACCATGGTTCTACAGTAGATATCACTTTAGTTCTGGAAGGTGGGATAAGGAGTCTGCAGCCACATTGTTTACCTCTTCTTGTGATGAATTTCAAAGTCAAAAACTTGTAATTAGCTCACCCATTTGGGTTGTAACTTGTTACTCACTCAAGTCATTCTGTGATAAGAAATACTTCAAACAATGGTGGTTTGTCCAAATAATGAAATGCTTCCCAACAAATATTGTTTGAACCTTTCTAGAGCATGCATAAGAGACAGCATTTTTTAATCATATATTGATAAGAACTTCTACTTATTAGTCAATTTCCCACTGAAAGGCAACTGTCCATTAATTTTCCATGAGGATAACCCCTATGCTAATGCTGCAAGCATCACGTTCAAGTTTCAACTATAAAGGGTTGTGAGATATCTAGGAGTGCTAGTACAACGTTGGAAGTCATTACCCCTTCATATGTTGAAAGGCAGACTTCGTTGCCTCTATTCATTTGAACTGGTCCTTCTTTGTGAGATCAGTTAGGAGTGCCATGAGGCCTCCAAATCCCTAATAAAATTATATGTAGAAGTTGTATGTCACATTCTTTGGACCAATCAATAGTGGCCTGAAACGTACTTGGGTCAGCACTAACTCTGCCCCTACATATGATGTCTCCCAATTACATAAGTATGCAGCACATTCTTTGGAGTGGGTCAATCAATAATGGTTGGAATCTTCGCTGGGTCATACTCATCTCCAACTCATTGCAATCTCATACTTCGATTCTTTTGCAGATAGAGAGTCAAGTCATAGGAGTTCTAAAACAATTTTCAAATGATGAAAATGCTCCTCCATATTGTTGCTAAAAATGAGAATATCATCAAAGAAGACAAATATAAATATCCGTAAGTATGGCTTCATGATTCAACTCATTGTGACCTTGGAATGTGGTTGGTGACTTGGTTAGCCCAAAACACATCACCCAAAAATCATAGTGGACATGACGAGTTATAATAGTTGTCTTTAATTGGTCATGTTCCCTTACCCTTATCTGGTGATATCCAGATCTCAAATCAACCTCTGCCCCATGTAATTTTACACAGTAATTCATAGGGAATCTATTTTTAATTGTCCTATTGTTTAATTCCATGTAGTCAATGTATATATGGAAGGGGCCATCCTACTTCCTTATTAACACTAATGGAGACGCAAAGGGACTTTTACTAGGCACTATATGATCCATATCCAATAATTCTTGCACTGTTCTTTCTATCTTGTCCTTAAATAACTTTGAATGCATACAGGGAGGAACAATGACCAATTTGGACTCCGGTTCTAGCTCAAAGATGTGCTCATGTCCCATCTTGACTAACAGGCCATGAGGTAGATATCAAAACATCTGCCAATTCATCAATCAGTCGTTGCACTTTCCTTTTGGTTGTTGGTTTCTGCTCCTTTACCTTGACATGCAAGCCCTTCATCGAATTACACTAGAGGATGAAACATGGTTCATCCTCAGCAAGCTGGATCCCCTTGGCCCTATACCTTGTGGTGCACTCTGTATCAACCTTTAATTTTCCTTCACACATGGCACCTATACAGAGGCGCTTCTTGTAATCAAGTCGTTAAATTTCTTGATTACAATAGGCTTGGTCTTATGTCAAACACTCTGATACCCCTCTTCCTCGAGACTAGCAATCAACAATGGAAAAATTTATTTGAACTTTTAGCAATGGTGGCACAGTCGTACATAACCGAGTTTGTCTTATAATTTATTATGTTTGAAAATAAGGAAAAAGTAATTTTGGTGTAGAGGTTCATGGGAGGCAATCACTGACCACAGGTCAAAATCTCAATCCTAGAGATCTAGCTAAATTAAACAGATAAGATACACCCTAATGCCATGGATGTACTTGACAACCTTGAACCTAACCTGCATCATTCTCGACAACTTGGACTAGCTGCATTTACTTCATAAAAGAGATTACTGCTCAGTACTTCATATCAGATGAACTAGTCCTAACAGGCAGGCATACAACTATTTTATAGAATCCACCATAAAAGATTGATCATCATAATGAATGAAGAGCTTCCAAGCAACTCAATATCCATTATCCCAAAGATTTGCTTCTTCCCAGAAATTTGCTCAATCTGAACCAGGAGATGGTTATCAGAATATGAGGAGAAAGGAAAATTGAAGTTGTTAAATAAACAACACATTTTCATAAATATGAACATGTGAAAATAAACTTGGAGTGACCCAGGTAATCGTTATCAGAGAATGGAGAGGAAGGTCAATTGGACTTGGTGATGAAAATACATTTTCATAAATATGAACACGTTAAAAAAAACGTCTCGAATTTCAACGTTTTGTAGGTCAAAAAGCAGCATGGAAAAGATGCCGTACCTGTGAAACATGATAGTGAGGGCCATTTGACAACCTAAATTGCACAAACCCCACACTCCTCTCCGTGCTTTCTGTTTGGTCCACCAAAATATATTATTTGTCATTCTTCCTCTTTTCCACGCAGAAACATAACATAAAAATGGGAGAAGATAAAAGGTTAAAAAAAAAGAACCATCAAGAAATGAGTTGCAGCTTAACATAATGCAGATTCCTATATTTGGTTATCTTAAACTAAAACTCTGAAATAGCAAGCCAATGATTCATTGGATACACCAAGTCTGAAGTTGAGTTTAACATAACCAGTTGGGCATCTCCTTTAGTCCAATCAGAGGTTCTCAAATTCATCAAATACACTATCTCTATATTGTTGTAGCACTGCCCCAAAATACCTTCAATGTGTGTGTGTGAGAGAGAACCACCTACTAAACACTCACTTGTGATTTTGTCGTCCCAACATGGATTCAATGCGGGTTCAGATGTTCTCCACAAATTGCTGGGTTCCTTTTCCGTGGTAAGAAGCCCCTTAGAAGTAGCATAGACTGCATCTTCTGAAGGCGTTGAACCGTTTGAATAATTCACCTTTCAACATAAACCACAACAAAGAAGCACACTCAGTTACTAAAACCTTTGGAATGAAGCACAAGCCATCTATTCGTGAATCGGGTACAGACGCATACAATAAGAGTTCAGGAAAACAAGTTCCTACCTCAAGAGTTGTAGTGGGATCAGAGAAGTGGTCCTTCCTGATCATGTTCCCCAGCATTGCAAACATTGACAGTGTCAAGATAGCTCCTCCAACCTGCCTCACATCTATACCCATTGTTGCAATCACGCAAGGGCACCAGCAAACTTACTGATTCCACAAAGACTCAAACGAGTTACTTGAGACTAAAGTGGAGCAGATCTGAATGGCATGCAGTTGCTAGAAGCAATGCTTGAGCCAATGCCAACAATGCAGGTAGCTCTCTTTAAGTAGCAATACAAGCCAAAATCAAATAATTCAAGATCTGTGGATCCAGGAACCCAACTGATCACTGCTCTCCAACCACCTGCAATGCCCCTTTCCTTTTATGATTGACAGCCAGACTCTGAGAAATCCAGATCTGTGGATTCAAAAATCCAATTGATCACTGCTCCTCAACCACTTCCACGGCTCCTTTTAATTTTATGATTGACAGCCCAACTTTGAGAAAACAGTGATAGCCCACCTTCCGTCTCTGTTGTGTTTTTCTCCACATTACTATACGGATTCTACATTGCTTCTTCCATTGTCTCACCACACAGAATTGAAAGACTGCCTACCTTCTATTAATCTAATCTCGTCCAGTACTCCTCGATTCAGGCAACTAGCCCCTGTGAAGTTGGATGGACCCATTTGTTATGAGAACTTTAATTTTCTTAATACAAAATTTAGTTCCTCATCATGTGCAGATGGAAGGGACTGGGTCGCTAAGAAATTGACTTGTGGCCACAAATTGTACAGTGGGGAAGCATGAACATCGTTATTATCAGTATCACATCATATTCTCTTCCGACAAAGCATCGAATCTTCCTGGACACCGTTCAACAGGTAGGTTACCCTTAATTATTTTTGTTGGTCTTATTAATCACCTGGTTTTGTTTTGAGGCATCTAACCTTACTGTGTCAGGTAGGATACCTTGAATCTTTTTCTCCTTATTAATCCCCTGTTGTGTTCTTGTTCATATGAGAGCTGGCTTAATTGACCTTATCTATGAGTATGGAAAAGAGCTTCTTACCTCATATCTCGGGTGGATCTTGCCATAAAAATTTAGCCCTTTGCAATGAAGGTAGTTGTGATCATGACAGGGTTAGTTGAAGGTGCAGTTCAAAGAATCTAACATGGCTACCACTTTCACTCTGTGAATAAGTGTCATTACCAACCACATATATATATATGTGTCATTACCAACCATATATACAAGTGCATAAGTGTCATTACCCTATATATATATATATATAAGTGAATAAGTGTCATTACCCTATATAGGGGTAATTTAGAGTTTTTTTAATATAAATTTTTTATTTACATGGCTACCATAAGTGAATAAGTGTCATTACCCTATATATATATAGGGTAATTTAGAGTTTTTTTAATATAACTTTTTTATTTACATGGCTACCACTTTCACTCTGAATAAGTGTCATTACCAACCACATATATATATGTGTGTCATTACCAACCATATATACAAGTGCATAAGTGTCATTACCCTATATATATAAGTGAATAAGTGTCATTACCCTATATATAGGGTAATTTAGAGTTTTTTTAATATAAATTTTTTATTTTATTTTTTTAAGAGTTTTTTTAATATAAATTTTTTATTTTATTTTTTTAATAATAAGTTTATTAAAAAATGATTGTAATTTATATTTTATAGATTATTGATTATTTAGAATAATTGTATTAAGTAAATTTATTTGGAAAAATTATTTTATATTAATTAAATCACAAAACCTAGAGTATCAAGAAAATTAATCCATAATAAATCTAACCATAACCCTAAAAATGTAAAAAAAAATTAATCCAAGACTTTTTAATAAACAAACTAATACTAAAAACTAATAAATTTATTATAATTAATAAAACAAGTTATGAGTTTTTATAATGACTTTCTTTTAATAAAAAACTATTATAATTTAATTCTTATTTTATTGATGTTAAATTTAGTTGGTGTAACGAGAAAGTTTAAAATTTAAGATAATTGGAAAGAAACATTAAAAAAATTCAAAATATAATTAAAGATTGATGTAAAATAACTTTGATGTGATTCCCATTGATTTTAATTATTTAAATATGATTAAAGATTGATGTAACTTAACTCTCATTTGATTCTAATTTTTTTTAATAATTTTAATATTCTTAAGATACAAGTTCTTAGATCACCGACTAATTTCACAAATAATAAACACAACTCTATATATATCCACTTTATTATATAAATACAATTTTTTTTATATTTATTATTAAATGCGGTTTTTAATTTTACATTCATTGTTATTAGCGCCAAATTCTTACTTGTCCATTCTAACTGAATATTTATTAATTTCGGATGCGATGTTGCTGTCTCACTTGGGAGAACCAACGCTGAAAGTTATGATGGTGTCATTTGACATCACAATGTAACATAACATATGCATTTTCTTGAGTTGCAAGCCAATACTGCCACCAAGCTTGTGTGACAATACTTCATGATGAAGCTTCAATATATTCAAGTGTGTGTAGTGGGGCTTGCTAAAGTGATATTAATAATACCTATAGACAATATGTTACTTCAATGTCTACATTATATAGACAATGATTTTAAATAAGAAAGTATTATATATATATATATATATATATATATTTAAATGTAAATATTTATAATTGTAATATATAATAAATTAAGTTATTGGAAAAAGTTGTGTTAATAATTTTGAAATGTTTGATTTTTCAGGTGAATTTTTCACAAGAAGTAGGAGCAAAGATAAAAAAAAAAAAAAAAGACAAATCCATTTAAAAGCAGTGGGGCAGAAGAAGAAAAAAAAAAGAGTTAGAGATTAGACATTAAAATTTATTTATTATTATTAAAATGAAATTTTAATTAAGATATAAGTTAAAAAATAAACAATAATAAATTGTTAAAAATCAAATTATAAACAATAAACTATTAAAGCATTAATACCTAATTAAATATTAATATATTACTAAAACTAATAATAAAAATATTAAGTCCTAATCAAAAATAAAAATTGATGATGGTTAATTTATTAAAAAATTATATAATTGATCAGATTTATAATTATTAATTTTAAATTAAGCTATAAAATAAATTATTAACTAACCATGAAAAATTATTAATGAAAATAATTAAATAATATAGGAGACCATAGACTTCCTAAGCTAGCTTTAAATTCCAGCCAAAACCACCTAAGGCTCAACTGAGGTTGGTATAAAGACACCAGGGCCTAGTTAAACCATTGGGAGATGGACGAGAATGTTGCATTGCAAAACATTAATAACATTAAAAATATTGTTACTTCTAAGTTCAAAGAAAAATGTGATGTGAGAAAGATTTAACAACTAAAAGAAAATTAAGATATTATAACGAGGTCATCAACCCCACATTGTTTATATTTTAATATTTTTATTTTTATTATCTTTTAATATTATTTTCTCGTTATCTACTCATTTTTATTTATTATTTATTTTTTTTAATTAATTAATTAATTATATTATATTATATTTATTATTTATTTTTTTAAGTTAACTTAATTTAATTTTTCGTTCTAATATATTTATTAATACTAACTAACTTTTATCATAACAACCCTTTAATATATATTTATATATACATTTAATCTAGACATAAGTCCTTTATATAACTACTTTCCATTTGATTATAATTTTTATTTATTAAATAATACTTATTAACTAACTATTAAAACTAATTAAAATTATTTTATATATATTTATATATTTTTTTATAAATTTTAAGGGATTGGTTACCTAATATAACTAATTTCCTTGACCATGGTCCTAAAGTCAAAATTAGCCGTTGGTCAAGTTAACCGTTGGAGGCTCTGCTCAGACTATTTAACATGCTAAGCTGGATCTGTTTCTTCAACTTGTCCTGACGATGAACCACACTGGTTGGTTCAAAACGCGTCGACAATTGTTTTCTTCATGTGATTTTCGCCGAAACTCTTTTTATAATTGATATGGATCACAGAAGCCTCAATTCAATAAGTATCTCTCTGTTTTAATTAGCTCAAAGAAGAAAATTAATATAGCCAAGATTAGAACGAACTCTCATGAGCTCCATAGTGAAACGGGTCGTTGGGCAGTTCCTAAAACACCATGGATGGATAGGTTATGCCATCTTTGTGAAAATACAAACATCGAGGATGAAAATCACTTCCTCTTAGAGTGCCCCGCGTACAACCACATTAGATCTTAGTTTCAAAATCTTTGTTGCAATACTGACCTTCCTAGCCTTTTACGTTGTCAAAATTACAATGAGCTCGGGAGGCTTCTCTCCAAGCTTTTTGAGCATAGGAATAAAATCTTAAATCAAACTAAATAATTCGTTTCTTTAAGTCCAATAGACCAAAGTTTGGTCTCAGTGGACGTTAACCATCATCATCATCATCAATAAAAGGGAAACAATAAATTATTAATTAAATAAGAAGAATTATTAATAAAGATAATTAAATAACTATTGATTAATTGAAAAAACATATTATTGTTATAAAATAATATTAAATTTATGAGAATGATTACTGTTGAATTTAGGCTTCTGTGATCCATATCAAGTTTATTAAGAAGAGCTTTCGGTGAAAATCACATCATAATTCATTTGTCAACGCATTTCGAACCAACAATGATAAACCACACTTGTTGGTTCGAAACGCATCAACAAATGAATAATGATTATTGTATTAATATTAAACCCATTAGTATTATAAATATTAGAAATTAATAATATAATTAGAGTAAAAATATAATAATTAAAATATGTATATTATTATTATATTAATACTAATATTAAAGTGAGTTGGTAAGTAATTAATATTATAATATAATGATTAAATTATTTATATTATCATTGTATTAATATTAAAGTTATTGGTAAATAATCAAAATATATAATGATTAAAATATTATTATTAAGACTTAAATTTGTGGAATATGAAGTTAAAATAATAATTGATTAATATAATTAATCCCAAGAATTGAAAAATTAATATAAAAGAAAACCAATGTTATTAAAATCGAAGTGAATAAGACCTTATATTGTTAAAGACAATAAAGTGGATGGTGGGATGCCAAGATTGACTAAGCTTTAAAACCATCCTCTCGATTAAAATTCTTAGGGTTCTTTTCGATTTCAAGGGCTTCCCTGATTAGACAAGTGGTGTGAAAGGGAGCAGAGGCAAGGATTTTAACTTTGTCAAAACAAATGAGATGCTTGGTGTTGTGAGGGTGTTAAGCAGTGGTTGATTTTGAGATCTGATTAAGGATGTTGATAGCCATGTGCTCCTTAAGACAGGCTTTGAATGATCTACCTGTTTGGCCTATGTAAGACTTGCCACAGGAGCAAGGAATCTCATAGACACCAGGGCCAAGCATGGGATCAAATTTGTCTTTGGGAGACCTAAAGAGTTGCATGAGGTTGGTTTGAGGTTTGGGGTTTGAAGGAGGTTTGGATGTTTTTCTTTCACAAGATTCTAGAAATCTGGTCAGTAACACCTTGGACATAAGGAAGGGTTACTTTGGAAAAGGGGGGAGATGAAGGATTAGCTTTGGGTTTAGGATGGAGGGTAGAATGGAAAGATTTCTTAATCTGGGAGGAGGAATAACCATTGGATTGGAGGGCTTTGGTTAGAAGAAGGCGTTCTATGTCAAAGTGTTGGGGGTCATATATCTGAATGGCTCGAGTCACTAGAGTCTTAAAGACTATTGCTTTCTCAACAAAGTGGTGATGGGAGGGCATGTAGGTATCTATTAGTATGGATCTTTTTTTGGTAAATCTAAAAGGATAGTGAGTCGTTAGGACGTTTGGAGACGAGGACGTCAAGAAACGGAAGTGAGTTGTCAACTTCCATTTCCATGGTGAATTGAATATGGGGAGAGATGTGGTTAAGGTGGTCTAGAAATGAATGTAAAGCGGGGACGTTGTGGGGCCAAACAACAAAGGTGTCATCCATGAATCATTTCCAACATTTAGGTTTTAAATGAAAGTTGTCCAAGGCACGAGACTCGAAAGATTCCATAAAAATGTTGGCAACCACCGGGGAGAGGGATGAGCCCATAACAATTCCTTCATTTTGTTCATAGCAAACACCTTTATAGGAAAAGAAGGTGGAGGAAAGACAAACTTTGATAAGGTTAAGGGTTTCAGAGTCAACCAGGTTAGAAATGATGTCAAAGGCTTCATGGGTGGGGATTTTAGTAAAGAGGGAGACAACATCAAAACTAGCAAGGATATTGTGATCAACAAGTTGAAGGTGTTTGGTCTTATTGATGAAATCAAAGGAATCTTTAATAAATGACGAGGTTTGAACAATGAAGGGTCGGAGCTTCTAAGAATTAAATACAATATAATAATAAATATATATTTATTAAAACTTTAAACTTATTCACAATTATTATGAATAATTTAAAATATTTTGATGATTGTTATGGAATCATAATTTTATTTTATTTTAAATTTAAAAATAATTATTATAAAAAAATCATAAACTCTCTCTCTTTCTTTATTTTTATTTTTATTTTGAATTGGTAATTTGTTGACATGATTTGAGTGAAGTTTAACATCAAATCAAGCGGATACCATTACAACACATAGAGTATATCCAACCGTCTATAAGTTAGATATATCAGGAATTTATGACTTAGCAAGAGTCGAATCTACGAGGGTGGGAGAGCCTACTCTTTGAGCCCTATCACATCAGGCCAAAGATGTCCCTTCTGAGATTTGAAAGAGCCCTATAACAACGGGCCAAAAATGTTCCTCGTGAAATTTGAAACCGGATAGAGAGAATAACATCTCATTATACCAACCACTCAATCGTCTTATAAAAAATTAATAACATTACAAACATAATAAAAATATTATTAACTAAATAAACGAATATCATAATATACTATCTCATTGCAATACAGTGAAACTTATATCTCATATAAAAATTTTATTAGGTTAAATAATCCTGATAATAAAAAATAAACAATAAACTTCTCCTCAATATCATACCATAAACCATTTTCCAACCAACCAAAACAACTCTAAATAAACCAGATAAGTTAGACAATACCCCTCACGACCTAAACCTTAAGCATCTCCAATACAACGTAGAATTTCTTGTTTTCATATTAAAAAAAACACAACCAAATTAGGCATATTCATGAGAGCCCCGAGTTTTATGAAAAGCATATTCGTTGGAGAAAATATATTTAAAAATACGAGCCCAATGAGAATATTTGACCGAAGTTCTATCATCACAATCAGATTAAAGCTACCATCACATAGAAGAGTTTTTTTTTTTTTTTAAAGCATGATGACACCAAATAAGCCCATGTCATGAAATGCTACCTCATTGCAGTATGGTAAAGCTTATATCACATCTAAAGTTTTTATTATGGTAAAGCATATTGTCATTATTGTTACATTTTTTAAAATATATTTAAAAATACGAGCCCAATGAGAATATCTTAACTCAAGTTCAATCATTACACTCATATTAAAGCTACCATCACATAAAAGAGCTTTCTTTAAGTATGATTAGACACCAAAATATCATTATTCTCTACCTTTGGAGAAAATTTGGAATAACGTCTTTGTCTAGCTTTCATCATACCACACCATCTATTTAATCATGAGATTTTGCATCAAGGCCCCACCTCTATTTCAGATCATCATACCACCATCTATTTAATGATGAGATTTTGCATTAAGGTCCCACCTCTATTTCAAATCATCTTACCACTTTGGACAAGACCTCTATCATAGTATAAGGTTTTATTTGGGTGTTTGAGTGACTCATGAATCTATTTGGGTAGATTGTTTTAGTTGGTACAAGGTTTTGGATTGTTTTAGTTGGTAAAGGTTTTTACTTATTTCCTTTCTTTTACTCAAGGTTCAAGGTTAGTTAGTTCAAGGTAGTGTATGTTGTATTCAATTTATTGTTGATTTTGAATGAAGTTTACATGTGTTATAATTAAAGTTTTGTAAAAGTATTATATTTTATATTATTTATTAATTGTTTTTTTATAATATGATTGGATGATATATTTGATTTTTTATTTTATGACCCGTGATATAATTTCTGATAGCATTATTTTATACTTAAATTGTCATTTAAGATTCATTAATGTTTAATGTCAAATATTTCCTTAACAAAAGAATTAGTCACACTTGTCCATTCTTACTTTTGTCATGCATGCATATGTGAGGAAAATTATGAATAGATAATCTTAATGTTGTTAAGCACAAGTGACCCTCTTGTCTTATCCATGAGCTCTCGCCACCATGTTCATCATTCACATTGAGAATATATAGAGTTATCTTAACTAGAAGCCTCTCAAGCTCATTCGTGTTCCACTCCACAAAGGTCTAAACCAATGTCTAATTAATTTCAACACCAATATGCCTTAGGACACTATAGTCTTTGAAGATCAAGTGTGAACATTCTCCATGCGTTATGTCATTGTGAACTAGTTTTATACAATCCTTGGCCCCTTCATTGCCCACATAATTAACGTAAGGTGATCATCAACCTACATGTCTTCAATATATTTGTAGTTGCTTTGGCATTTTTATAGTCATAGGGTTAATTATTCTTTACGCTTACTTGCAATGATTCACTAAAATCATTGTTAAGTGTTTAAGGATAAGTGGAGAAGTAATAAATTACATAGCAAGCTCCTTCCATGAATTTGTTAATGATGATGAAAGTGCTATGGGTGAGTATACTTCGACATGCTTACCATATTACTATGACATTTATTATTTAATTGGAACTTGAACATGTGATATTGTTGACTCTTATGATGCCATAAACTCACAACCCTCTTATTCAAGGCTCGCAAGCCTATGAACTCAATAGGAAACTCTCCAAGAATACTATTATTTCTTAGACTTGATTATAAGTGTTATAACTAATCTAAGAAGTGTGTTTTTTTATTCATAAAAAATTGCATGTATAAGAAATTTTATATTTCAACATTGATTATTTAATTATATAGACAATTTTTGTATTTTGTGTAACTACAACATTTCCATCAACGAAGTAAGGCTATAGATCAAAGCATGATGAGAATTTTTTTAAACTAATCTAATACATATGCTAGTATATATAGAGTCATTTATAAAATTATCTATGAAGTTAACAAAGAAACAACCATGGTTAAGACAAAGCCCAAAACATGAGGGAATAGCACAAAAATGCCTAAATCAAATTTTCTTCATATCTTAGACTCAACAGTCATTCATATTTTGTTGCAAAAACATGATATGAACCATATTTTGTTGCAAAAACATGGTATGCAATCAAAACAAACAGTTGTTTGATTGTTTCCCTAAGGTTTCCAACGATATCACCATGCATAAATCTTTATAATATATCCAAATGCACATTAATCACTATATAAGCTCCATGTTAACTATAAAACAACTTATTAGGCCCTATATACTGAGTGATTACATTTCTATTATTATACTGTTATGTAGGATAGAACCTTTCATGGTTCCATTTTATTATAATTGTACCCTTTGTCTCATTCACACACACACATACACACACACAGATATATATATATATATATCGAGATCGAGAGAGAGAGAGAGAGAGGAGATCCAGTTGTAGGATCATCAAATATTGTTTGTACGTTGTATTCATTGTAAAAGGAGGCGCCCCCTGTTGACGTTGTTGGATTCTGCCAATGTACAGGGGGTTTCCCCGATGTGAAGTCCCAATTAGACCTCACACTATCTGTTTAGTGTAGGATCCCTATTTGGATATAAGCTATGACCACCATTGCAAGTGATATTAGAGGGATGCCTTAGCTTCAAAACACACAAGAGATCATGCAAATAACTTTTGGGTAGCAAGTGTGTAAGCTTTGTGAGCCACCAAATGTAGAGTGTAAAGGGAAGCTTTCATGACAAGGAAACAAGAGATGAGACTCTAATAGAAAAGTATTAGTATTATCCTAAGACAAACATGGGAGAGAAATGAGAAAGAATCGTCAATTAACCTACAAATTAGTTCACAAGATTAAAACGATCATATAAACACATGAAAACACCCATTCAACAAGATTCATAGCTAAAACAGCGAAATAGTTCATTCTCTTTAGTATGCATAACATAACATATACCACAAACATCTAAAGAACAATCTTACAACAATTAGAATACATGCATTAAAGAGTGTTGGATCCAAGAGCTTTTGATAATTAATGAAAGATCCAAGTACACTATTACATTGATGAAACACTAGCTCCAATAGTGGAACATGAAGCTACAACTTGCTTCTCCAAAAGAATGATCTTCTCCTTTATGCATCACTAGAGAAGCCAAGGCCAAATCTCTAAAATTCCAAGCCCTTTGTTTGAGTTATGAGGGCTTATTTATAAAAAATGATAATGACCTTTGAGCTTCCTCATGACTCTTTGACTTCTACAACCTATGGACTTCTATGTGACTCTTCATATTCCACATGTGTCTCTTGGACTTATTTTACATTGAACTTCTTATTCATAAAAGACAAATTACATCAAAATGGTGGCTATATAAGACAAAACTATAATAAGACAAAACATTCCTCATATAGGAGGAAAAGACAAATCAATGGATTGAGAATGGAGTTCATTTGTAATGTAGGAGTGCCATGCTTTGAATTTTGTTGTCACAACTTTAACTCTAATTTGAAAATCTACAACATATCAGATCTTCACCTCTAATGCATTTGACAATATGGATTTGGAGTTTGACTATACACTACTCCACAACCAGGATAACTTCATGTGAACTTTGGCTTGCCCAATTGCATACGGTAGAATAACATTCTTAGTGACCTCCAAGCCTTCTTGATCCATTGCTTGCATGATTTGTTCAATAAAAGATTTTATCTCTTGCATGATGATATCCTTACCCCTTATTTATCCAAGTGAACCCACATAAGGTATTTTATGTTTCTGTGTCGGGGACTCTAAACAACTATGCAATCAAACATAAGGAGTTATGGTGTTGATCGCTTGTTCACTAAGGTGGGTGTAGTTCTCAGTACGTTGTCTTAGTTGTGCTCTATCCACCTCAACTGCCAATCCGTCTTTCTTTACCAATCACTCAAGAAAATTGAGATACTTGACGCCCAAATCCTGCGTCAAATATACATCTTTGCTTGTAACCTTCAGAACCTTCAAGATCTCTTGAGATCTTTTTTGAATTTCTACTAGGGGTGCCATCACTTCATGCAAGAGAATTGTTTCATTGTATAGTTGCTTCATGGTGTCTTCCATTAGCTGTAGTTCATCAATATGGTTAACCGCAACTCCATCGTGTTGATACTAGTAAAATACAACCCTCAATTCTTTGTGGAAATATGATCAACCTATTGTTTTGCGGCAGCTAGATACTATGTATTATCTTGTACTGCTATCGCAAAAGCCACATTCGCTGCAATGACTCATCGGGAATTCATCCTGGTATTAGATGCTATCACCTTTTATGTGGTTATAAAGATTGGATGAACAAGATCATTGGGAAAGTACCTTCGCCTTTCTTGTACAATCCTCTTCTTCAATTAGTCGAAGGTAAAGTTGAATACATCCATAACCGTGTCGTCAAGTGGAGGAATAACTCCATTTTAGTTGAATGGGAGATGGCCACCAGTGAGAGGGGGTTCTTGCTGAGTATTGGGTTCATCTTTAATTGATTCAATGTCATCCTCCTCCTCCAGTTCTACTTCCATTTCACGGGTCGTTCGTTTTTCTTCTATTCTCTGTGTGGCTTCTTCCTCCTATCTATTCTTCATTTCTTCTTCCTCTGACCTCTTATGTTGTTCCTCTTCCTATGCTCTTCTTCTTTCTGCTATTGTAAAAGTTCTTGTTGTTTTCTTTGTAGCTCCTTTGCTTTTCTCTTCATCAGCAAGTCATCTTGCTTCTTCTTTTCTTCTTCTTCTTCCGCTTTTTGTAAGTGCTCCTCTTCTATTTTTCATTCTTGTTCTAGCTTCTTCTCTTCTTCTAACCTTCTCTTCTCTTCCTCCCTTTGTTTCCTTTGTTGCTATACCTCAATTGCACCTTTGTACATTGGATCATCCTTGAAGTTTCTACTTATTTCTACCACTAGATCATGCTTTAGCCTCTTTCTGGGTGATACAATGTCCACTTGGTAAGTTACTTCATGATAAATCTCATACATTTGTACATATGGTACCCAAGTAACATGGGAGGTTCCTGCATCATCTCCTGGTTAATTCTTCCTTAGTGCATTATACCAGTTCATGATCTTTTCATCTTCTGGAATAGTCATAGGTACATATGGCTAGGTATATTGTATTTTAATACAATGTTGCCAACAAAAATTCTTGGAATCATATCTATGAAAGTTCATTGCTCTAAAATGAAGACGTCTGAGTTGTTCAATTTCAACTTTAGCCGCCTTAAGGCTCTTAAGCTCATAAAGTCCAATCCATGAGGGAAAAGGGGGCCAAGGAGACTTCTCCCCCCTTTGGATCTTTGCAAACAGACCATTGTTCCACCGATAGGAAACCTCCTGCAAGACAACCTTATTGGTCACATACCTCGACATAACGTGAGGAGCGGTCTAGCACCTGAATACTCTTATGTATGTTCCATGTGGTGAAGCGAACCAATCTAAAATCTCATAGAGTGCCTCATTCACCTGATCTATCATGCAAGGAGGTTCTATCTCAAAGATCATCTTATACAACACAGCAAAGAATTGCTCAACCAACTTCACATATACTCCTCAAAAACTGACTTTTGATAATAGTCTGCAATGGAAGTAGAAAGGTAACTTCTCATGAGGAGTTCAATTCCATTTCATTCCCGTGAACTCATAACAGGTGCAGATTCCATCCAACTGATAAGAAAACATAGAGAACTTTGGTACTTGTTTGGATTGTAAAGTTTTCTTGGCATGCCGTATATTGAGTTGCAGTTCATGGGAGAGGATATCAACCTAGTTGAAGACTTTTCCTCTTGAAACAACTAGGTTGAGTAGATAAACCCAACTCTCCTCAAAGTATTCCACATTCTTCCACCCATGTAGTCTACAACACATCACCATGAGATATTGGTAAATCTTTCTCAAAGATTTTTCCCTGTAGACTGTAATTGGTTTCTGGTGGAATTTTGCAAGCTCTTTCGACCATGACTTAAGGACTTCCTTTGTATTCAAGTTTTCCAAAGTCTCATAGAACTGTGTGTTCAAATATTCCTTAGGAGTTATCATCTTGTAATATGAATGTATGTCATGTGGATGGTAAGTGACAATCTCATTCTTTCTTTCACTGTTGAGAACCAGGTTCTTGCTATCCATATGTAACAAGATCCGTTTCATAGATTCCACATAAGGCAACACTAGGAATTTGCATGCCACTCTATGTATTCTGGACCTCTTGATATTTAGTTACACTTCCTTGTCTTCCAAGTTTTCTGGGAATTCCTTCTGCGTGAAAGAATCTTTGATATCCTTCCATGAGACTTTCAAATATTTATCAATGAAACATTGTGTGTCTGATAGGATAAGAACAATTGGATTTGTATATTCCTTTGCCTCCTCAGTACTATTCTCTGAAGTTTCCTTTAATGTAGCTTGTTGAGTAGTAGGAGGCATTGTCTCGATAGATAATGAGAGAGTGATGTATCTGTAGCACCTACAAGTGGAAATTCACTCATGAAAAACAACAATTAGTTTCAAGAAATCACCTAGTTATCATATTCAAACTATTCAATAGACAACGATTAAGGAAAGATCTGGGAAAAATGTGAGCACAAGCCTATCAAAAGTGAGGCAGGTTGGCTTTACTAGCTACTAGAAGTGCACAATGTGCCAACACAAGGTAGAGGGAACAAATTGGGATCACAGTGGATAGGCAAGGCTTGATTGAGGCTTAGATATGCACCATGCACTCTGGTGAGAGAGAGAGAGAGACTTCTTAGGCGTAGGTTCCAATTATAGTGAGCAAGGAGGGGTCACACTGTGATCCGGATTTAAACAAGAACGCAACAAATTACAGATATAACCATACATACAGAGATGCAGCAGAAATAATACTTCATTTCATTACTGTAAAATACTGGAATATGCTTACAAACAGAAATGGAAATAAAATAGCTAGGGCGATGGTAGCTTATCTCTGAGAAAAGATGTGGTGGCTACATGCCTCTGAATTTGCCTTACAATGAGGCTCAAGGGCCTTTTTATTATTGAACAATAAGAGCAAACCCTAAGCAACCAAAACCCTAACCCGAGGAGATGTAACACTAAGAGTTGATGGGCCCTGTTGGGGTGAGTTGGACAACGAACTTCCTAGGGTCACCACTTGGTCATATTATCTCTGTTTGACACGCATGATAACCCGTTGGAAAGATCTCTCCAAGGACTATGATGGAAAAGACAAATTTCGATAGAAAATTGCTAACGGTAGATTTCCATAAAAACATCGTTTAGGGCCTCAAAACGACTCCAGAAGTTTAGGACTCGAAAAACTGCTAAAAATAGTAAACTGTGCTACAATTAAGGAAACTGAAAAAACTGAAAGAAACAATGGTGGGGGTCCAAGTGGAATTGGTGGTGGCCACCAATATCCACCTAGATCATCTCCTCCCCCCCAGGAAGCAATGGTCCCCATTATGTTGAGTTCCTCCATGAGATGAGGAAACTTCTGTTGAACTTGGTCCGTGGTGAGTCACTTGCCATGTTGAAGAAGTTGGCCTGCTTTGACAACTCGATATAGTTGGATCTGCTGCTGGCGAGTGTGCTTGATCTATGTGTCCATGATCCGATCAGTTGCAGCTTGTTCCATGCAATTTGGATTTAACTATGTTGGTGTGAGTTGTTATGCAATGTCAGATGTGTCTAGTAATGGTGGAAAGTATGGTCAAAGCTGGTCCACATTGAACATTAGGTGCAGGCCAAGGAATGGGGGAATTCTGAGCTCAAATTCATTGTCTCCCATAGCCTTGGTAATGGTGTAAGGACCATATCGGAGTGGTCTGAGTTTCCGATAGGCTCCAGTAAGGCGTTCCTTTTGCAAATGCAACTGGACTTTGTCGCCTGATGTTGATCATGTCGCTACTTGTACTTGGCATTTGATTTCTCCAGAATGTCATGGAACTGTTGGCAGATATGTTGGATGTTATCAATGAAGTTGTTTGCCTTATCTGTTTCGGACTGGACATGAGCCAAATCTGCCTAAGTAGCTGTAAATGGCATGGACACATCAATGTGACATAGTGGCTGGAATCCCAAGCCCACCTGAAAAGGGTTGTGGCCAGTCGAGCTGTGGAGAGCCCGGTTATAACTGTGCTAAACATAAGGGAGTCTCTCATCCCATGTGCGTGGATGCTTTGAGTTGTACATGCGCAGAATGTGTACGATCATCCTGTTGAAAACCTCTGTCTGGCCATCAATTTGGGGATGGAAGGCTGTGGACTTAGTGAGTTTGGTGTCCAGCATCGACCAGAGACTGGACCAAAATGTATTAAGGAACCTGTTGTCCCGATCTGAGATGATAGACTGTAGGATCCCAAAGTGTACCCACACTCGTTCAAATAAGAGTTTAGTAGTGGCTTCTATTGTGGTGTACCCACACTCGTTCAAATAAGAGTTTAGTAGTGGCTTCTGCTGTGATATTCTTCTTGGAGGCCACCATAACGGCCATCTTCGAGAAGCTTTTGACGACCACAAAAACACAGTCGTTTCCATGCTTAGTAGAAGGAAGTCGCGACATTTAATCCATGGAAATGTATTCCCAAGGTCGACTAGTGGTTGGCAACGGGGTATAGAGGCCTTGATTCTTGATGGTCGGTTTGGCAATGGCGCAGGCAGTGCAGGATATGATGTACTTCTCGACATCTTGTTGAAGATTCGGCCAATATAAATACTTATGTAGTACTTCCACCATTTTCTCGACCCCGAAATGCCCAACAGCCCGACTATAATGTGCTTCCCAAATCATCTTGGCACGCTCGCTTGAAGGAACAAAAAGGTGACCTAGGTGGCATAACAAGGCATCCTGGAGGTGCAAATCTGGAACGTTCTGACCCTCCAAGAGTGTCTGGTATGTGTGGTTGAATTCTGGGTTTCTTTTGTAGAGAAGTGGCCAATCCGAAGTCTCGTGCCCACAAGAGTTGAGCATAGTGGTTAACGCTATGATCAGTGGCTAGCTGAGGCAATCTGCAACATTATTGGTGTTTCCCTTCTTATACTTGATATTCAAATGGAACTGTTGCAGGTATGTGGACCACTCTTGATGGTGATCATTCTGTAATTTCCCTTGGGTCTGTATGAACTATAGGCGCCGGTGGTCTGTGTGGATGACCGTTTCCTTCCCCAAAATGTAATGCTTCAATTGTCAGCAAGCCTGCACAATGGAATACATCTCTTTGTCATAAGTGGGATACTTCCAGACTGTGTCTGAAAGTGTCTCACTATGATAAGCCACTGGATGCCCGTGTTGAGTATGGACTGCCCCAATAGCATAGTTAGAGGCATCCGTCTCGATCTCAAATGGTTGTTGCAAGTCTGGTAATGCGAGCACTGGTGCCGAGCAGAGGCGATGTTTCAACTCTGTGAATGCCTTCTGTTGAGATTCAGACCAAAATAATTTTTCTTTCGCTCCTCCCTTGGTGACTTGACTCAAGGGCCAAGTGATATGAGAAAATCCCAACATGAACCAGTGGTAGAAGTTGGCAAGACCCAGAAAGTTGTGGAGCTCTGTCAGAGTGGTTGGAGATGGGAAATTTCGAATGAATTGGATCTTGGCTAGATCCACATGGACCCCCATTCATCAATAATGTATCCTAGATATTGAACCTGGTTCATGCCAAAAGTGCATTTCTCCAAATTAGCACATAGCTTGTGTTGTCGTAGTGTTTGGAGAACCTGTTGGATGTGGTGGAGGTGCTCTTCCCAACTCTCACTGAAGATCAGGATGTCATCCAAGTATACCACTACAAATGAGTTGGTGAATGGCCAAAAGATGTCATCCATTAGCCTCATGAAGGTTGTAGGAGCATTCGTCAACCCGAAAGGCATAACCAACCATTCGAAAATGCCCTCCTTAGCTTTGAAGGCAGTTTTCCACACATCAGAGGGTTCAATTAGTACCTAGTGATATCCTGACTTCAAATCAATCTTGCTGAAATATTTTGCCTCCTTTAGTTGGTTCAGGAGGTCATTAATCCGTGGGATCGAGTACCTATTCCGGACAGTGATCTTGTTTAGCTCCCGATAGTCAATATCGAGTCTCCAAGTCCCATCCTTATTCTGTACCAACACGATCGGGTTCCCACACGGTGATGAACTCGGACGGATGTGACCTTTCTGCAACAGCCCATGAATCTGCCTCTTGATTTCATCGTTCTCCAGAATGGAGCACCAATATATTGGTCCATTGGGCAGCGATGCACCTGGGGTCAGATCGATGGAATTCTTGACCTGACAGTGCAGAGGAATCCTTGCGGGGGAGGTGAAGATGTCCTCGTACTCCTCCACGACTTTGTCCATCTGTAGTTGTCGTGCAGAGGACCCTTTCTAGAGGTCGTGGCCACTGTCTTCTTCTTTCCTTGAGGGTGTATCATCAGGAAAACAAATTTCCTGGTTTTGGAAATGAGCTTACTGCATTCTTTTGCAGTAACCAAAGAGATGGTGGTAGGTGGTGCTACCTCCGGTATCCTGTACAACTTATTTCCCAAAGTAACAATAACAACACGAGGCCTTGATTCATACACAGCATGTCA
Source organism: Pinus tabuliformis (assembly GCA_031772625.1). Lineage (NCBI taxonomy): Eukaryota > Viridiplantae > Streptophyta > Pinopsida > Pinales > Pinaceae > Pinus > Pinus tabuliformis. The sequence continues at coordinate 577,538,987 of CM062820.1, forward strand.
CTTCCACACGTATGGTTGGCCTAATACTACATCACAAACATCAAGGGGAGCAACGTCACACAATACCTCATCCGTGAAGGGCTTGATGTTGTATGGAAGACGACACTGCTAGTTCACGCGAAGATCTCGTCCTTGGTGAAGCCACACGACGGTGTACAATTGTGGATGTGTTGTGGTCAATAAGCCCATCTACTTCATGACCTCTGCCAAAATGAGGTTCTTTTGGCTCTCGTTTTCAATAATAAATTGTAGCGGGGAGCCCTTTACCCACATCTAGGAGTGGAAGAGGCGCTCCTCCTCCTTTGGATCTTTGGGTTCCTCCTTCTGGATCTTCATGGTGGCAACGGTGGCGTTGGGCTCTGCATCGATAATCTGCTTCCCTTTGTCATTCCCCTTGTTGGGTTCTGACTCAGAGTTAGAACATGCATATGATTCTGAAACCTTTAGCTTGGCCACCAGTGACTGCTTGGCCCGACACTCACTTGTGTTGTGAGTGGAGCTCTTATGGAACTCACACCACTTTCCAGTGTCCTTTTTTGGCTTCCCGGCGCTGTTCTTTGCTTGTGGCTTTGGCGGGTTGTCTTGGGCCGCCCCGCCTTGACTTTCTCCTTTGTTCTGTGGTTTGGGGGCACCTTTCCCTTGCTTTGGATTCACAGATCCAAAGTCTCGCTTCTTCTGTTTAAAATTTTTCTCGATCTTGATGGCATATCGGTATGTCGTGCTGAGCAAGGAGATGTTCAGGCATTCTATTTCTTCCTAGATGTACCTGTGTAGGTAACCACGGTATTTGAGTACCAAATGATGCTCCGAATCCCTGATACCCAACTTTGTGCGAAGAGTATGAAAAATATTGGTGAACTCGGGCATGTCTTGGTCCCTTCCCTCCCGCAGCATGGTCCACTTTATGTATTGATCCTCATAGCTTTCGACAGGGTAGTACTGCTCCTTGATGGCAACCCAGAATGAATTCCAAGTGGGTGCGGCTGAAAACAGTGAGGCCATACTTTCATCCTTCTTCTCGTAGTAGGTTTCCCACTAGTCCTTGACGTGGGGAGCGACTTTGAGAAGAGCGAAAGTAATATTTTCCTGGCCGGAAAAATCATGAACAAAAAAATACCCTTCTAGCAGATTTAACCATTTATCTACGGTGTCTGCATCTATCTGACCCTCAAATATGGGAATGTCAAAGTTAACTTGTACCTTAAATGGTGTGGCACTTCTAGAGTAGCTGCTGGAAGTAGATGTGTCGCCCTTGGGTAGTCACTGAAGGATCTGGGCAAAGTTGTCCATCATCGCATTCCTTTGTTGCTCGAGGGCTTCTTCAATCAAGATTTTGATAGGATCTCCTGCCCCCTCATCTTTCTTTTCATTTGCCATGGGAGGCCGTCGGGATTTACGAGGCTGGTCTTGCAAAGGTTTGACCAGTTCAAGCCCTAACTCCTTCTATCTCGACCTCGTTGGGGACATGCAAAGAAAGACAGAAAAAGAGTAGACCGCTCTGATACCATTGATCCAGATTTAAATAGTAATGAAACAAATTACAGATATAACCATACATACAGAGATGCAACATAAATAATACTTCATTTCATTACTGTAAAATATTGGAATATGCTTACAAACAAAAATGGAAATAAACTAGCTAGGGCGATGGTAGCTTATCTCTGGGAAGAGATGTGGCGGCTACATGCCTCTGAATTGCCTTAGAATGAGGCTCAAGGGCCTTTTTATTATTGAACAATAAGATCAAACCCTAAACAACCAAAACCCTAACCCGAGGAGATGTAATACTAAGAGTTGATGGGTCTCGTTGGGGTGAGTTGGACAACTAACTTCTCGGGGTCGCGACTTGGTCATATTATCTTCGTTTGATGTGCATGATAACCCGTTGGAAAGATCTCTTCGAGGACTACAACGGAAAAAGACGATTTTAGGGCCTCAAAACGGCTCTGGAAGTTTAGGACCCGTAAAACTGCTAAAAATAATAAACTGTGCTGCAATTAAGGAAACTAAAAAATTTGAAAGAAACAATGGTGGGGATCCAAGTGGAATTGGCGGTGGCCACCAATATCCACCTAGATCACACTGTTGCTTGGAAGTGCACAATGTGCCGGGGAGGCCTAGTGAGGGCGCAGGGTGCAGTTGTAGTGGGCAGAGATGCCTCACTGTGGCTTAGAAGTGTGCCATGTGCTTTGGAAGGGAGCCTTTTCTATTGGGCACAATTTGAAATCACAGAGGGTGCCTATTTTCCAAAAGTGTGCTCTTCTCAAAGACAAGCTCAAAACTGTTAAGTGAAGGTCAACAACAAGTTAAGAGAATGGATGCAAGTGTTTATAGATTCTACCGCAGTCAAGATTGGAAGGTGAAAGGTCATGGAATGTGAAGATTCAATAGAAACACTACTTGTGACAACAAGACCATAATTATAGGAGTGAGTATGTATGAAAAATACACTTCATATGCGAAAACATATTGAAACGCCACTAAGGAAAATAAAAGCACTACTAAAAATGACAAAAGAAAGCAAAAAAGACACTTTGAAAAACTTATCGAGAATCCACACACAAAAAGACTCCTTGTGGTGAGAATATGAACTCAGCCTAGAGTGAATAGTGATTATGAGAATGCATAATGAATTGGGTTGCTTATAAACAAAATATACATGCAAAGCAAGACTAGAGATTCAATGCATGCTCACCACTTGTCAATTAATGAGTGAGTTAGTTAAATCAAGTGTAGAGGGTCCCTATTTTCTAGGAATGTGATTGGAATGCAAAGAAGGAAGGGAACATGTGTTGATGACAGTGAGTGCACACCAACTGAAGGCAAGGAGTGTGAAAAATTTGAGAGCAAGGAGGGCACACTCTTTGTTTACAAGGAGTCTGCACTCTTTGTGGAAAATATGTGTGCTCAACCATGAGGATGAAGTGCTCTCCAATAATAGATAGAAGTGTGCTCAAGCTCAAGATGACACAACTTCCTCTAATAGTGCATGTGCGATTTCTAACTTTAGAAAGTATGCTTTCTCTGGGAGAAACAATTGTGATTTTTTGCTTTTGTGTGGTATGCATGTTGATTTAAGAAAGTTAACACTAAGTTAAACAAATGCTAGTGCTTTTCCTATCTTTAGAATGACGACATAAGGACTTCTAAGGATAAGAAGACAACACTTATGAAACTTTGACCTAGGAGGAAATTCAACACTTAGGAAGGTTGAAAGGATGGTTGACACTTAGAAAAACATGAACAAATAACAATATGACACAAGATAGCTTCAAACGATAGCTCATGAAACATATGTAGGCTACAAAATTGAATATGGAAAAATTTTTGGAGGGTCGTTGTCACATTGACAACACTTGGAGACACACTAGAAGAACTCCAGCTTCTCTGTTTAAGTCTTAGCTTTACACACATAGTCTTAGTCCTTTATGAAGTGTTGATTCACTCGGTGGATTGGCTTAGCTTCCCCATTTAACACGATTATAGATCTAGTTTCCTCTATTCCTTTTACTTGGTCAAACACATTATAGCTTTCTAGACCACAATGATTCAATTTAGGAGAGGGTAATATAGTAATTGTGAGTTAAATGTAGTTAGATTCTTAGTTTTCATCTCTTGTGTTGCTCCACTTCCAGTAGGCCTGTTCAGTACCCCAATGGAGTCACTACAAGAACACAAGCATCACGTTGCTACCAACGAGCCTATTTAGTACTCTAGCAAAGTTGCTTTCTTCACTTCTTTGCGCAGGAAGCCTTTCTCTTCTTTCACCCTTTATTCTATTTCATGAATTCAAATGTGCTTAGGCACTTATCATTTTTCAAGGGCGGAAGAGGGATCTCATCTTATTGAGAGTAGGAGAGGTTGTTCCTTCAGAGACAATTATATATACCTCTGATATTGATTTTCTCGCTATTGATTTTCCTCTTTCCTTTCTCTACTCAACTGAATCGACAAGAAAAACACCATTCAATTAACAAATAAAATCTAGGAATGAGGATCCTAAATAGGATGCACGCATTATGGTTATGCTTAGGGATTTCTAGAATGGATCGTATTTTCCATCCAGACTTCATTGACTATTAAAAGATATAAAGGCCCAATAAAGAAGAAAAGTAATAGGCTAGCCAAGTGTTGCACATCACTACAATTTTCCTTTCCCAAAGTTTAGCTACATCATCCCAAAGCTCAACAAAACAACTTCCATTAATAGTCTTATCAAAAACAAAACATGAACTTAGAAAACAAAACAAGGAAAACATGATAGATGAAAATGAAAAGAAAACAATGTGTTGCAAGCTAACTAAATGCAGCTATACCTAACCTAAACTAAAGGCTAGAAGATCGAGACTAAGTAAGATGAAATTTCCAATGCAACCATAAAATCTACTCCCAACCCTTAAGTCAAAATATATCATCAGTGAAACCAAAATAACATAATGTGCAGTAAGAAAGGTAGACAACCAAGATATCTACACACAACCACAAAGATATGAAGTGCAAGCAAGGAAATGTAAGTTAAATGACTGATGTATTTGAAGATGGTGAGACGGATGAAAACAAGAGACACCACAACAACACCTCTTTGACTCATATCTATACAAAGTTTGAATTAAAAAATGAAGGTACTTGTTATGAGCCATTGAACTCATCAGTTGCAATAGGGTCGTAAAGACAACTAACTTGAAAACCTGACAAAGACAAATTTATTATGGACATATCCACATCATGTAAAATATCAAGATTATACTGTGAATCACATACATATTAGAAATGATTAGTGTTGGTGTTTGGATCAAACTTGATGATGTATGAAGATGGAGGGGTTCCAAATTGACAGATTTGACCATCGTTAAGCACATCCTTTGTTTCCAAGTTCCAAATCAAATATTTGCATGAATAATGATATGTAAACTCAAGTTTATGCATCTGATCATAGATTATATCTTGTGGGCTAAGGAATTCAACATGAAGATACTGAACATCCCTTAAGAATGAATCCACATCCCATGAAAGAATGCTAAGAATGAACTTTTGTGAGAAAACTTTGATCTGGTCAAATTCAAAAACTTCATTGGGGTAGCGAGGACCTGACATAACCATCAACCATCAGTGTAGACTGAAGTGCCCCATATTCTTGACAAGACTCAGAACTCTCAAAAGGTGAAAACTCAAACTTTTAACACACGGTCAATTCTATATTTGAACAACTCCCATCGTTTGCATTAACAAAAGGAACCAAATCATAGTTGCTTGAATAAAAAGATTCATGGAATGGTTGATTTCCATTAGCCAGATTTACAAGACTTTGACAAAAATCATCGATGAATAACATATCATCTTCTTGAAAACCTTAATTTCCTTGTGTTAGAATAGTTGATTCACTGCCCAAATCCTGACACAAGGTATGTCAAGTGGGGGTATATACACCTAAAAGAAACTCTTCAATGATCAAATATGACTTTGATTGGAAGTTATACAAATCTAAGTATTCTTGCAAGAACAAAGATTCATCAGTAGGACTTGGATAATCATACAACTACATAGAAATAAGATGATCATAATAATATTTATAAGATGATCATAATAATATTAGTCTAAGGGTTCAATATGATTAAAGGATTCAAGATCGACAGGTTGATTAAAAAGAATATAAGATGAATGATTAATGGGATAAGGAGGATAATCATCTTGAGAAAGAGAAGAGAGGAAAAGTAACTCCGCATCAATGGACTCCATAGCATTAAGAATAGTTTCCAAATCAGATTCATGGATTTGAATTTCATATTTTCTCACTTGAATAAGGTTAACAAGAGGAACCCAACAAGGTAGAGGAAAAAGAGGAGGACAAGGAATAAAAGGAGTAGTATATTCCTCCTCAGAAAGTTGAGGTTCCTCTTGGGAAATACCATCCAATGAATCTGATTGAAAATACTTCCTTGAAATCCTAACCAAGAACCGAAAATTCTCATCGAAAGACTCCCAATCCACATCTTCATCAGGAAACTCGAAACAAATGTGAAGAAATTGATCCACAAACTATTCTAGAGATCCATTTGATTTCATCCTAAGTTTATCAATTCTATTATAAACATCTTTATATTCATACCAATCAAACCCTTGACGAAGCACATTAACCAGTTTCTTAAAAGAATGGATAGAGGCAATGGGTAAAGAATAACACCACTGCTTGGCACGAACTTCCAATGTGAGGGTAAACAACCTAGCAAGAGTATCTTGAGAATTAAATCTGCTTGAAAAGAAAAATTGAGCAAATTCAACCACATAATCAAGGATGGTTGTTTGACACATCCCATCAAACTTTAAACGTGACAAGTTATGTAAAAATTCCACAGGGATTGAAATATACAAATCCTTTGAAAAACACCTCAGGATTATGATTTGGGATGAAGCCATTTAATAGTAGACATCTAAATAGACTTTATGGGCTCAACTTATCATTTGGCCATCCTTCTAGCGCCACAATGTTGACGATGTTGGATACCACCAACATACAGGGGGTCTCCCCGATGTGAAGTCCAATTTATACCTCACATCATTTGGTGTAGGAGCCCCATTCGGATATTACATCTGACCACCATTGCAAGTGATGCTAGAGGGATTCCTTGGTTGCAAAACACACACAAGAGATCATGCACATAACTTTGGGTTAGCAAGTGTGTAAGATTTATGAGCTACCGAATGTAGAGTGTAAAGGTAATCTTTCACGACAAGGAAACAAGAGATGAGCCTCTAATAGAAAAGTATTAGTACTATCCTAAGACAGATGCATGATAGCAACAAGAAAAAATGGTTGATTAACTTGCAAATTAGTTCACAAGATAACAATGATCATATAAACACATAACAAACACATTCAACAAGATTCATAGCTAAAGCAATGAAATATTTCATTCTCTTTAGTATGCATAACATAAAATATACCATAAACATATAAAGAATAGACTTACAACATTTACAATACATGCATGGAAGGGTGTTGGTTCCAAGAGCTTTTAATAATTAATGAAAGATCCAAGTACATTGTTACATTGATGAAACACTAGCTCCAATAGTGGAACATGAAGCTACAACTTGCTTCTCCAAAAGAATGATCTTCTCCCTTATGCACCACTAGAGAAGCCAAGGCCAAATCTCTAAAAGTCCAAGCCCTTTGCTTGAGTTATGAGGGCTTATTTATAACAAATGATAATGACCTTTGAGCTTCCTCATGACTCTTTGACTTCTACAACCTATGGAATTCTATGTGACTCTTCATATTCCACATGTGTCTCTTGGACTTCTTTTACATTGAACTTCTTATTCATAAAAGACAAATTACATCAAAATGGTGGCTATATAATACAAAACATTCCTCATGTAGGAGGAAAAGACAAATCAATGGCTTGAGAATGGAGTTCATTAGTAATGTAGGAGTGCCATGCTCTAAACTATATTGTGATAACTTTAACTCTAATTGGAATATTTGCAACATATCACATCTTCACCTCCAATTCATCTGATAATATGGATTTGGAGTTTGACAATATATTATTCCACAACGAGGATAAATTCATGTGAACTTTGGCTGGCCCAATTGCATATTGTAGAATAGCATTCTTGGCGACCTCCAAGCCTTCTTGATTTGTTTAATAAACTCTTTCAACTCCCGCATGATGACAACCTTAACACTTATTTCTCCAAGTGAACCTGTAGAAGGTATTTTATGTTTATGTGCTAGGGATTCTAAAACACTATGTAGTCAAACATAAGAAGATATGGTGTTGGTCACTTGTTCACTAAGGTGGGTATGGTTTTGATTATGTAGTCTTAGTTGTGCTCTATCCACTTCAACTTCCAATCTGTCTTTCTTGACCAAGCGCTCGGGAATGTTAAGATAATTGGCACCCCAATCCTACATCAAATCTACATCTTTTGTTCTAACCTTCAGAGCCTTTAGGATCTCTTGAGATCTTTTTTTATTTTAACTAGGGATTGTTAGTGTTAGTATCTGCATACTTCCATCAGGGATCAAATTTTCTCTTTGCATTTTCATTTTATAGGTCCCATACTGAAATTTTTACATCGTTTCATTAGGTCATGTCAAACTGATCCACTGATGGTTGTCTTCTTTTCAGAAAATCTAATTTCTCCCTCACAAAGTATACTTGCTGACCGTTCTTCAGGTTGTTTTCAGTTATGGTTTCATGGTCAATTTGCAACCATGCTTTCATTAGGTCATAGGGCATGTTTTCATTAGGTCTTAGGGTTTCATTTCCAAGGTCAAGAGAATAATTCAAAAGTGTAAATAAAGGGCAACAAGGGTATGAGGATGATAAATAATTCAAGCATGATAGCTTGTAGGTCATAGTCACTATATAATTACCTTTTAAACTAATGTAATTTTCACCTCAAAAACATGTTTTTGAGGTGAAAACAGAGTATTTTGAGTTAATTTGTATTTCTTATGTAATTTTAAGTCACTTTATGCAATAAATGATCCCAACTGCACCAAAGCATCTCTCCTTGATGTAAGACAAAGAAACACTGCAAAAATTAGTTCAAGATGAGCATTATCCACCTGAAAAGAAACAAAGAAGAAAAGGCATTAAAAATAGAGTTTTGAAGAAGGTCAAGAAACATTAGAAAGTGGGTTTTTCAAGTGAAAAATCAAAATTTACTCCTATATAAGGTCTCACATTTCATTTTCAAGTTCATCATTCTCATTTGGCAAGCAAAGAGTCAAAAAGTGAGGAGAAGAGGAAAGGTTGAGTGAATTTTGGGCAAAGGAGAAGTGGCGTTGTGCTTCTGGAGGGTGGTGCTAGGCATTTGGAGTAGTGGTGAAGTGGTGCTGTGCTTCTACAGTCTGACACTGTGCGTTTCAGGTAGGAGAGTTGGCGCTGCGCGTTGAGAGGTTGGTGCTGCACGTCTGGGCCCAGCGCTGCACGTATGGAGATTTCCACAGTGTAAATTTACACTGCGTTGCGCGTCTGTGGGTTGGCGCTGTGTGTTGAGCAAAAGGGCCAAAAAGGCCTCAAACTTCATAAAAACTTCCCAAGGCGTCCTTTCTTCCTTCATACAAGTAAGTTGTCCTCCCATACTACATTGTTGGTTTGCAATCAAACTTTTAAACATAATTCCCCATGGCAAATGTGAAACCCTAAATTCTCCCTTGGTTATGCCTAAACCCTAAATTCTCCCCTAGTTATGCCTAAAATACTAAACCCAATTATTCCTCCTATCACCTATCACTAAAACTCTAAACTCTTTCCCTATATCATTCCATAACATCCACATTCCTTTATCCCTCTTCCCAAAAAGCAATATCTTAAACAAACCAAGCCTTCCCTCTCATTTTTATGATTCCTACTCCCTCATTTATTTTCTAGCCCATAAGGTCATCTTCCATCCCCTCACTCCTAAATAACTCTTGCTCATTCCCTTTATCCCTTTTCTTGGAGTGTACAACCTAAAACCTTGCAAACATGGACAGAGAAGACCGAGACTATGAGGAGGAGGAAAACACAGGCAGTGACAGTTCGACAGATAGACCTCGGCATCAGAGAAAACCACACAAGGGAGGCAGAATTATTAGGGAAGAGCCATCAAACCTCAGAGAATTGCAGGCCTCTCAGTTGGTTGTCACTTGTTTCAAACATCTTAGGTGCTATGAGTTCTGTGAGCAAGTAGAGAGAGTTCAACACGACCCTGAGCTCACCAGGCTTTTTGTAGCTAATCTTCGGGACAACAAGGTGACTCTTGTTGGGGTGACATTCACAGTCTCGCCCTCCATCATTGCAGATGCAACCAGAATTCCAAATGTAGGGGAGAAGTGGTACAAGGCATAGGACCTGGATGAACACTATTATGAGCCTTACATCAAACCCAGGTACAAAAACGAGGCAAAAATGCTTTATCCTTTCAGATTCCTTGAGGACAAGTATGTCCCCATGATGACAATCATCATGAAATATTTCACTCGTGAGGGCCAATTTTACAGACTGTACACCTATCACATCATGCTTCTCATGCATTTTACCAGGGTGAGGATGTTAAACCACCCTTATTTCTTGTACAGGAATATTGAGAAAATGGCCCACTTTGTACAGAAAAAGCCATACCCTCAGCAGATGAGTAGTCTTTATCATTATTCCCTGATCAAGATGATTGTGCTTCATCATCTTAGCCTCCTTAACATCTCTTGGGAGACATTTATTTCTCATGGCATCTTCAGGGGTTGTCAAATTCCTCCACCAGCGTCTCAAGAATCAGGAGGACCTTCTAGCAGTGCTTAGGTGAAGACAGATGAGAAGGCCAAAGAGACTAGAGCTACTGAGGTGCCCAGGACCTACATGATATATCAGAGGGGCACAAGGAGATAGTTTGCAGCTGATAGGCAAGTGTTTGCTCCATAGGATGTGGAAGGGACCTTGCCTTCTTCATCAACTCATAGGCAAATGCTAGCGCCACAGGATGTGGAATGGGCTTTGCCTTCTTCAACAATACAACAGGTACAGGTGTAGCAGCTGCACAAAGGGAAGGAAAAGATGTCGGAGGAAAGTTTTGATGATGAGGAGAAAGAAAGAGACTTTGATTTGACAGAGCATGATGAGCTGGAGCAACGTTATACTCATCATGGCGTGGAAATAATTGACTTAGAGGCTCAGGATGAAGAAATAATAAAGGATATCATCATACAGGAAAAGGAGGCTCAAGTCCAAGCTTTGATGGACAATTTGGAGAGGGAAAATTATGTCATCACATATTTGGAACAAGAGAACAAGCAATTGAGTGAAAAATAGGTCCTCATGGAGCTGGAACTTCTCAAGGTAAAACGACAAGGTGACAAGGAGGCTGTTATCGGGAAAACTAGTGTCCATTCAGAGCTGCTAGTCCCACTAAGACGGGTAGCTATCTTAGAAACAAACAAACTAAAGTTACTTGTGTTTTCCTTTATGAGAGACAAATGAGAGAGAAGTAGAGAGTACCAACCTCAGTCTTTTGCTAGTCTCCTTGCTTGTTTCCTCTCTCCTTTGATAGAGCTTTCGCCACTCCTTTCTCACTTGTCCCGCTTCAGAGAACACCTGTAGAGTCAAAGCAGCAAAATACCATCAAAGCATAGAGATCTATAACCATAAACAATGTAGGATCAGATGTACATTAACCATATAAATTCATATACAAATACAAGATTCAGAGATATACAAGCATATGGAGGAAAACTCAAATAGATTTATTGATAGAAGTAGTAGAAGAGAGGATTACAACCAAGCTGTCTGATCCAACATCATCCTCCCAGCATGAAAGCCCTCTTCACCTCATACAAAGAAAGATCACCCAACAATGTCTTCAAAGAGAAACCCACAACACTTCCTTGCAAATTACAAAATTCCAGCCTCTGGATCTCTAGGATGAGGGATCCATATATAGATGTTTACAGGAGAGTGAGTCAGCTTCTAGGATTTTGATTAGTGTCATTTCACTGATAGTTCTTGGTTCCACTTGGAGATTTTAGATCTCTTACTCATCCCTGGGTGAATTCAGAGAGGCAAGTGTCATGTGAGGAGTTTCTAGAAGATTCTCTGGGTTTCCACCTAGCAAATTGCTTTTTCCATTTATCTGCTCTCACTCATCGCACCCTACAGAAGGGCTTTCCAGTATGCATCGCACCCCCTGTGTGTAATAGGTGAGATGCATCGCACCCTATGCATGGAGCAGTCTGTATGGTCTAGTTTTGACTAGTTATGAGTAGTTTTTTAGGGAGAGCTTCTGGGAGATGATGTAATTAGTTGACCTTGTTCCTTTACGGTATGAAACAACACTTTTAGGGGTTTAGAAGCCCTTGGTTTATGGACATATGTGATTGGGGTTGTAGTGCCCAAATATGTCTATAACAGAGACACAGGTCACTTTGACTCCTATTGAGAAGGAAATTGAGGATGATAGAGAGCCTTGGCTTGAGAGAGACAATTTGCACCTAGAGAAGCTGTTATAGAAGGCCAATAGGGAAAACCAAATGATTAGGCACATGGCCTACCATTACAGGACCCGAAACAAAATTTGCAACATAAGGATCAAAAAGATGAAAGCTAGGCTAAGGCGGGCTCAAAAGGGGAAAAAAAGAGGAGGATAGGCTTAGGTTGCTTGCTGAAGCTTCCTTGGCTCATCAAGAGGCTTGATGGTGGTGCTTCTCACCAATTTTGGTTAGGTTTGGAGAAGATTTTGTTTTTTGCAAATTTTGGAAATTGCACACACAGAAAATCTGGCTCAACGCACAATGCCACTGGCGTTGTGCTTTTCCTAGAGGCACCCAATGGACAAATGGTTTGCATTTTTGGATTCAGAGTGATGAGTACATGCACCCTATGCATTTTCTAGGTTTTTGGGGCAGAACCGGTCCACCAAAAGGTCAAAAAACACCCTAAAAATGACCTTTCTGCCACTTTTTGGACACACAGAAGAAGTCTTGGGAGAATCAAATTTTGAGGGGTCAAATGAGCTTCAAATGAAGAAATTCTAGGTGTTTTGGAAAGTATACTTGAATAGCTTTCCAAGGAGCTATCATGAGCTCAATTTGTATGCCGGGAAGGCCTCCAAAAGGGACCTCAAATTGGTGTTGTCCGTAGGGAAAATTTTGCACAGGATGCTATTTTTCTGTGTTTTGACTGTGTTCATGGATTTTCTCTCATGGAGGATGTTTTACTATGGTAAATTATGACTTGGCTTGTAAATATGATGGATAATTAGTAGTAGAGGGTAGATTCATTAGATTAAAAGTCAATTTGAGCTCAAATGAATCAATTTTTCACTTTTAGAGGCAAATTGTTAAGATGCCTATATTCTTGTTTCTTGTTCAGTGTTGGTTAGATTAGCTCCTCATATTAGGGATTCAACCCCTGAGGATGGGAGGAGGTTGAAAAAATACCTATATCTTCTTTTTCTTTCTCATTGTAAAGGGTTGGACTCAGCTGGATGCTTATGCCTTGATTGTACATCACTTTGTAGTAGTTTAGCAGGAGATTAATAAAAATTGTAGCTATTTCTTTGGGATCCATGTGGTATGGAGTTTAGTTCAGTTTCTTTTCTTGTGATCATATGTTAATATGTTTTGTGTACTTTATTACTCATTTCATTGCTTCTAAGTGAGTGTTTTCAAGTTGATAGGCATAATTCATTATATCACTGCTTTGCTTTGGGGAAATATTCACCATTATATGTTTTATACAGTCTAGGAAGGATCCATGGTAATCACATGCTCTCCCTAGATTCTCACCAATCTTAAAACACCTCACCCATCAATCCCTAGAGTGCTAAACCTTATGCCTACCTTGCCCCATTGAACACCCTGGAATTTTGACCTAATTCCCTAGCCCTAACTGTCTAGCTCCTCTTGATCCAGCAAAACCCCTTCAAAATCAAATCAAACCTTGTGCTACACCTAGCATAATATGATTTTTCCTAATCCAGTCATCTTGGCTGAGATCCTTATGGAGAGAGCCCTCTCTTGGCCTAGTAGGGCTAGCTACTTGGCTAAGCGTGGTTTGTGGTTACCCTGGCGTTGCCTTCCTTCAACCTGAAGTTCAATCCAGGTGATAACAGGGGTGTCATCACTTCATGCAAGATAATCATTTCATTGGATAACTACTTCATGGTGTTTTACATCGACTTTAGTTCTTCAAATATGGCTAACCATAGCTTTTTCGTGCTGATACTAGTAGAAGACAACGATTAATTATCTACGGAAAGATGATCAACTTGTTGTTTGGTGGCAACTAGATACTATGTATTATCTTGCAATGATGTTGTAAAAGCCACATTCGCCGCAATGACTTCTCGGGGATTCCTCTTGGTATTGGGTGCTATCACCTTTTCTATGGCTATGGGTACTAGATGAACATGATCATTGGGAAATTAACTTCATCTTTCTTGTACAATCGCTTCTTCAATTGGTTGAAGCTAAATTTGGATACATCCATACCCTTGTCGTCAGGTGGAGGAACAATTCCCATTTTGCTGAATGGGATATGGCCACCAGTGAGAGGGGGCTCTGGACGAGTGATGGGTTCATCTATAATTGGTTCAATTCCATCCTCCTCCTCTAGTTCTGTGTCCATTTCACGGGTCATTCGTTCTTCGTCTATTTTCTGTGTGGATTCTGCCTTCCTCTTCCTCTGCTCTTCTTCTTTCCTCCTCGGCTTTCCCCTACTGTAAAAGTTCTTGTTTATTTATTTGTAGCTCATGTACTTTTCTCTTCTTCAGTAAATCATCCTGCTTCTTCTTTTCTTCTTCTTATTTTTATAAGTGCTCCTCCTCTCTTTTGTGTTCTTCTTTTAGTTGCTTCTCTTCTTCTAACCTTCTCTTGTATTCCTCCCTTTGTTTCATTTGTTGCTCTGCCTCAATTGCACCTTTACACATTGGATTAACCTTGAACTTTCTACTGCTTTTTGGCACTAGATCATGCTTTAGCCTCTTTTTGGGTGATATGGTTTCCACTTGGGCAGTTACTTCATGTTGAATTTCCTCCATCTATACAACTAGTACCTAAGTAACATGGGAAGCTCCTACCTCATCTCCTAAATAATTCTTCCTCAGTGAATTGTACCAGTTCATGATTTTCATCTTCTTGAGTAGTCATAGGTACATATGACTAGGTATATTGTATTTTATTACAATATTGCCTACAAACGTTCCTGGAATCTTATCTATGAAAACTCATTGCTCCAAAATGAAGACACCTGAGTTCTGCAATTTCAGCTTCAACTACCTTAAGGCTCTTAAGCTCATAAAGTCCAATCCATAAAGGAAAGGAGGGCCAAGGAGAGTTCTCGCTCCTCTCAAGATGTGAAAACAAACCATTATTCAACTGATAGGCAACCTCTTGCAATACCACCTTATTGGTCACATACCTCAGCATAAGGTGAGGAGAAATTTGGCACCTGAATACTCTGATGTATGTGCGTTATGGTGAAGCGAACCAATATGCAATATCGTAGAGTGCCTCCTTCACCTAATTTGTCATGCAACTAGGTTTTATATCAAATATCATCTTATACAACACTGCAAAGAAGTGCTTAGCCAACTTCACATATACTCCTCGAAAATTGACTTCTGATAACAATATGCAATGGAAGTAGATAGGTAACATCTCATGAGGGGTCCAATTCCATTTCATTCTTGTGAAATTATAATGAGCACAGATTCCATCCAGTAGATAAATGAACATATATAATTATGGTGCTTGTTTGGCTTGTAAATTTGTCTTAACTTGTTGTATATTAAGCTGTAGTTCATGAGAGAGGATATCAGCTCAGTTGAGGACTTTTCCTCTTGAAACAACTAGGTTGAGTAGATAAACCCAACTCTCCTCAAAGTATTCTATAGTATTCCACCCATGTAGTCTGTAACACATCACCATTAGTAACTGGTAAACCTTTCTCAAAGATTTGGTCTTGTTGATCGCACTTGGTTTCTGTAAAAAATTTGCAAGCTCTTGCCACCATGACTCGAGGACTTCCTTGGTATTGAAGTTTTCCCAAGTTGCATAGAATTGTGTGTTCAAATATTCCTTAGGAGTTACCATATTGTAATAGGAACGTATGTCATGTGGACGGTAAGTGGTGATCTTATTCTTGATTTCATTATTGAGAACTAGGTTCTCGCTATCCATATGTACGAAGATTCATTCGATAACTTCTGCACAAGGCAACACTGGGAATTTGCATGCCACTATATGTATTATGGACCTCTTGATATTTATATACACATCCTTTTCTTCAAAGTTTTCCGGGAATTCCTTATGTGTGAAAG